>JAWDGP010007174.1:892500-935000 GCA_033675545.1 Elysia crispata | reverse complement strand
CTCTCTCTCTCTCTCTCTCTCTCTCTCTCTCTCTTTCTCTTACTTATTTGCTCTCTTCCCTTTTTCATTTCTTCGAGACTCTTTCTTTTTCCGGCTTATTTCCCTCACATATGCTCTCAATCTGTCTCTCTCTCGCTCTCTTTTTTTTCTTTCCTTCTTTCTGTCTGTCTGTCTGTCTGTCTGTCTGTCTCTCTCTCTCTCTTTCTCTTCCTCTCTCTCTTTCTATCTGCCTGTCTGCCTGTCTATCTGTCTGTCTATCTCTCTCTTCCTCTCTTTCTCTCTATATATATGTCTGTCTGTCTGTAAATCTGTCTGTCTGTCTGTCTGTCTCTCTCTCTCTCTGTTCATCAATACTTACTCTCTCTCTCTCTCTCTCTCTCTCTCTCTCTCTCTCTTCCGCTCTTTCTCTCTCTCTCTCTCTATCTCTCTTCCGCTCTTTCTCTATCTCTCTCTGTCTCTTTCTCTCTATCTTTCTTTCTGTCTGTCTGTCTTTCTGTCTGTCTCTCTCCCTTTTTGTTAATCAATACTTACTAGCGATACTTCATCGTTAAAGCCTTATTATACTATTCTGGATTCTTTTCGGACATCGGATTTTTATTAGTATTTTCATCGCTCGTCTTTTATTTTCTTATGATAATAATGTCGGCCGACATGTGTATCAGTCTGTATGATTGTGTTTCTGGATTTCCTCTTTGCAACATGTGGATGTTTCCGAAGTTATGAGGAGGTTTGGGGTCCATGAAATGAGTGTAGGTGAACCCAAAAATAAATACTTTTATACCTTTATTCCCCGCCACCACCCAGGTCGCAACATCTGCCTTATATCATACTGATGACTTTGGCCGAACAGTTTATTGTGCTTGTATAAAATCGGGATTGAAATCGTTACATTAAATTTGTTTGATAACTTTTCCTGCTTGATTTGGAAGACCTATGTGTAATAAACAACTTTATTATTAAATTTTATACAATTTACGACACAGGCATACGGAAAGGATGCATTTTTTAATGTTTTTTCTTTTAATACTTTTTATACATGAGTTATCGTTATTTTTGTATTTCAACAGTTACTTTCTTCTACACGTAAGACCACATTAGATTCCTACGCGTAATAAGTAGAGTTCATGCCTTTGCGTAATGATAAATACATGAGGCTAAAGTTTTGTTTTTTTTTCTATTCTTCCTGGTTCTCCTCTTTCACACTGTCTTTTTTTCTGTGTCTTTATCTCTCTTACTCTCTCTCTCTCGCTTTCTTTTCATCTCTCTGTCTCTGTCTGTGTCTGTCTTTCTCACTCCACTCTTAGTTTCTCTATCTCACTATTTCTTTCTACGTCTCTTTTCTCTCGCTTGCGATGCATTTTTTTTCTCTTTTCGTATTTGTCTATGACAGTTTATAACTCACAGTTTGTATACAACTAAGTGAGACAATTTCTTTCTTCTATCTGCTCATTCTTCTCTGTCTCTGTCTCAGTCTTTGTCTCTGTCTCTGTCTCTGTCTCTGTCTGTCTGTCTGCCTGTCTCTCTCTCTTGATCTATCTATGTCTGTATAATTATACTCACTCTTTTCTATATACCTAGACGTCCTTATATCTTTCTTTTATATCTTTTTTTACTTTATTTCCTTCCCATACTCTCTCTCTCTCTCTCTCTCTCTCTCTCTCTCTCTCTCTCTCTCTCTCTCTCTCTCTTTCTTTCTTTCTCCTGCTTATTTGCTCTCTTCCGTGTCTCATTTCTTTGAGACTCTTTCTTTTTCCGGCTTATTTCCCTCTCAATCTCTCTATCTCTCGCTCTCTTCTTTTTTTTCTAATTTTCCTTCTCTCTTTCTCTCTCTCTTTCTCTCTCTCTATCTCTGTCTGTCTCTTTCTCTTCCTCTCTCTCTTTCTATCTGCCTGTCTGCCTGTCTATCTGTCTGTCTATCTCTCTCTTCCTCTCTTTCTCTCTCTTTATATGTCTGTCTGTCTGTCTGTCTGTCTGTCTGTCTGTCTCTCTCTCTCTCTCTCTCTCTCTCTCTCTCTCTCTCTCTCTCTCTCTCTTCCGCTCTTTCTCTATCTTTTTTATGTTATTTCTCTTTCTCTTTCTCTTTCTGTCTGTCTGTCTGTCTTTCTGTCTGTCAATCTATCTGTCTGTCTGTCTGTCTGTCTCTCTGTCTCTGTCTCTGTCTCTGTCTCTCTCTCTCTCTCTCTATCTGTCTATCTCTCTCTCCCTCTCTGTTAATCAATACTTACTAGCGATACTTCATCGTTACAATCTTATTATATTATTCTGGATGCTTTTCGGACATCGGCTCTTTATTAGTATTTTCATCGCACGTTTTTTGTTTTCTTATGCGTCAGCCGACATGTGTATCAGTCTGTATCATTGTGTCTCTAAATTTTCTCTTTGGAACATGTGGATTTTTCCTTAATTATGAGGAAATTTGGGGTCGTTACATCTTTCTTTTATTTTACTACTGTATTTCCCTTCCATACTCTTTACATTAACGCTTTTTTTGGAAGCCAGATTTTGTCGCGTTACCTTTCATTTGACTCATCTCTTATATGGTTACAAATTATACTATGTTGGATGCTTTTCGGACATCGGCTTTTTTTAGTAATTTATATAATTATAAAAAAGTAACTTCCGATACATTTTTTTCTTTCTGTCTCTGTCTATATCAGTATATTACTCGCTATGTCTATCTGGGACTATTTCTATCTTCTATTTCTGTTTCTTTCTCCTCTGATCCCTCTGTCTCTCTGTCTCTGTCTTTCTGTTTGTCTGTCAGTCAATCTGTCTGTCCGTATGTATGTCTGTCTGTCTGTCTGTCTGTCTGTCTGTCTGTCTGTCTCTCTTTCTCTCTTTCCATCTCTCTCTCTCTCTCTTCCTCGATGCTTGCCTTCTTTCATTTTTGAATCATTTTTTTCATCTTTGTGTCCATGTCTAAGTCCATATATTACTCAATCTTTGTATGAAACTGCAAGTCACGTACTCTTTTTCCTCTTTCTGATTTTGCCTCTCTCTCTCATTCTCTTTCTCTCTCTCTCTCATTCTCTCTCTCTCTCTCTCTCTCTCTCTCTCTCTCTCTCTCTCTCTCTCTCTCTCTCTCTCTCTCTCTCGCTCTCGTCCTATCTTTTCCGCACTTCGGTTTACGTCTTTGTGTCTGTATCTTCCTTTGTACTTGTGAGTCGCTATTTCTTCTATCCTTTTCTGTTTCTTTCTCTTTCGTTCTCGCTCTCTCTCTTTCTCTCTCTCACTCTCTTTCTCTTGCTTGTTTGTCATCTTTCCTTTTTCATTTCTTCAAGATTTTTTCTTTTTCCAGCTTATTTCCCTTCCATACGGTCTCAATCTTTCTCTCTCTCGCTCTCTTTTTTGTTCTCTCTCTCTCTCTCTTTCTCTCTCTCTCTCTCTCTCTCTCTCTCTCTCTCTCTCTCTCTCTCTTTTCCGCTCTTTCTCTATCTTTCTCTCTGTCTCTCTGGCTCTTTGTCTCTGTCTCTTTCTTTCTGTCTGTCTGTCTCTGTCTGTCTGTCTGTCTGTCTGTCTGTCTCTCTCTCTCTCTCTCTCTCTCTCTCTCTCTCTCTCTCTCTCTCTCTCTCTCTCTCTCTCTCTCTCCCTCCCTTTTTTTCTTTGCCTTTAGTCCTATACCTTCGATACATTCATATGAGCTTTATGTCTCTATCTACATCAGTTTATCACTAAATATTTCTCTCTATATGACTATTTACTTACAGTCTCATCGAGGCAGAGTCTATCATGATTTCAGTATTGACAAGTAGACATATGACGTGCCAGTCTCAAGTGGACAGTACATAAGTGGAGTAATGAAACATTTGGTGAAATTCCTCTCCCGTGAAAGATAATAAATAAAAAGGAGGTTGTTGCATATTTAATGGATAATGCCCCTTTCAAAGTAAAAAAAAAATACATATCTCCCTATAAAGGAAGGTATTTAGCCTCCTATAAGGGGAGATATGTCATAAGATTGCAGGGGGTGAAGGGTTTCAGCTCTGAACCTCCGCCATATAGACACTCTCAGGATAGCCGGCCCACCGACACCACATCGACGAAGTACCCAAGTCGCCGGTACCTCTGAGCAGGTTGTGCTTCTCACACAACCCACGACAAAACTTCCCTGCCAGCATCCAAGCACCAAAGTGATGCACACAAGTGTGCATCCCGGTGTTTTATGGGAGGAGCCACATCAGACCCAAAGCATAAATGACGACAGGCGAGGGCCGTCATAGTATGTGGACCTTGACCGTTTTACGGGTATTAACACCGTTAGGGCTTGGAGCCAGTTCCTGGCGAAGTTGCCTTGCCAGGCAAAGTTCAATCTCTCGTGATCCATTTAAGTTAACAGTGACACACTTTCTTCATGCAGTTTACTTGCTACGCATTTTCTTACAATTGTGTTTAAATATTTATTTTATAAAGGTAAAAACCAGTAAAATTTTACTGCAAACTACATTTCTTACCGAATATTAAAAAAATTAAAACCTATTTTTCTATAATGAATCATAGTGAGATGAATCTTTCAACTTTTCAGAAAAATCAGTTAAAACGTTTCAAGATATGTAACTCCACGAAATATTTTATTGACTTGAAATAGCTGTCCTTTGTTTAAACAAGTGAATTTGTTCACATTGTCAACACCCCTGGGGCTTTGTTCATATTTCTCCCTGGCCTTGACTGCCTCTGGCGGGGTTGTTACTAACAATTTCAACTAAAGTAAAAAGAAATTCGATTCACCAAAGATAATGATGCTTAAATTTCCAAACTATTAAACTATTGAGAAAGAAAGAGAGAGAGAGAGAGAGAGAGAGAGAGAGAGAGAGAGAGAGAGAGAGAGAGAGAGAGTAGAAGTGGAAGAACCAGACAGATAAGAAAGAAATTGAAACTTACAGTTAGAGAGAAAGGTCATGTGTTGACACCGACAGAAGAAAAAAAAAGAAGAAAGAAAGAGAAAAGACAGAGACATTGGAAGACTAAGAACTAGAGAGAGAAGAAAGAAATAGTGACGCACAGATATAGAGAAAGAATGAGTAATAATGAAAAAAGACAAACGCGTTAAAAAATTGAAAAAAAAAAATGTATCGAAAGTCATAGAAAAGAAGCAAAAATAATTAGAGAGCATGAGAGAGATAGAGAGAAAGATTTAGACAGTCAAAATTAGAAGCACAAAGACAAGAAAGAAAATCGACACATAATTAGAAATAAAGAGTGAAGGTGAATTAGCCGCAGTCTAATATATCTTTTAATTTTTTACATTGTATTTCTATCCCTAATTCTTTATTGATCACACATCAATGTACACGCTCTGTCTATAGCTATGACTGGTTTTCCATTCTTTTTTTAATCACTTTTTTTCTGCTGATGTTTCTGTATTTCCGTGCTTTTTCACCCTCTGCTGAAATAAGACGATTTCATCTTATGCGTCGCCCGACATTTGCATCTATATCTATGATTCTGTCTTTGCTTTTTCTCTTTGCAACACGAGGGGGTCTTCGGAAAAAAAATTTAAAAAAATGACAGTCAATGAAGTGAGTATCAATGAACCCAACAAATAATTACATATATATATATATATATATATATATATATATATATATATATATATATATATATATAATGTTTTTCCCGCCTCTACTTCAATGGCTACTACTGGCCTACAAAATACAAATCACTTTCCTCTAACAGTTTTTTTTTGTCTTCGTAAAGTATCATGATTGAGATAGTTATATTAAATTATTTTGACAGTTTTTCTACTTGAATTAAAAGATTTATGTGCATTCAACGACTTAATTAGTAAATTTAATACAATTTACGACTTAAGCTGATGTTTTTGTATAAGTTCTGTTGGGTTTTTTTTATATCCTCTGTCGAAATTAATCGATTCCATCTTTCTGGTCTTTGAATTAATATTTACCAGCGATCCTTCACTGTTACAACCTTATTGTCATCAGTTTTCTTGCTTTACGTTTGCGTTCTATTTGGAAGCCACTTTTTCTCACAAAACCATATAGTGTAGCCCATCTGTTATATCTTTACGCATTATACTAGGATAGATGACTTTCGAATATCAGCTTTTTATAAATTCATTGCTCGTCTTTTATGTTCTTATGCGTCGGCCGACATGACTGTCTTTCAATCTCTATGATTCTGTCTCTATTCTTTCTCTTTGCAACATGTGAGTGCTTGGGAGAAAAAAAAATGAGGGTGGATGAAATAATTTTTTTAAGGCTCAGAGTATGATCAGGTATAACATGATTCACAAACTTTGGCCTTGTGTTCTAAATAGTTTAAATTCCAGGTCTTGCCCTGTTGTAGGCATTTCTTGTTAAAGTTTTAAAGTTTTTATATTCTAAATAGTTCCTATTTGAAAAAGAAAAAAGACTGCTACTAGTTCTGTTGTGAACATTCTCTCTTTTTGTTTTTATTTAATGTTTTAAAGTTTTTGATTTTAAAGATTGTCGTTTACTTTTACTTTAAACTTTTTTTTTTTACTTTTTCGGTTGCGATTTGAAACTTAAGATTATTTTAATTTATGTTTACATATTTTCTTTTCCAGGTTACATTTTTTCTTTTGGATTCTGGTTTTAAAATGTTTGGGTAAATAGTATTAACGTTATTACTTTAAGAAATTTCTTTCGTTTCTTGTTGGTTGTATTTGCTTTATCTATTATTTTTATTTCTTTGTATGATTAGTTTTACTGTTCCTAGCTACTCTGTTGTACTTTATTCTTTTCAATTCTTTCTTTTGAACTTCGTTTAGTTAGAAAGTTGAAATGTGAAAGCTAAAGGCCATCGTTTTCCCACTTTTCTGTTTGATTTTTTCATCGTAGCCTTTTACTTCTTTTTTTTTTATTTCATTATTTTGTTCTTTACTTTTGTTTTTCACATATATATAACACAGACAGGTGGACTGCTCCCCCAGTGCGTCCTCCTAGTCTCTGTGTTGTCTATTTGTAGAGCCGTGTCCCTCTGTGTGTAGTTTGGCGAGCACTGCCGACAACAGGTGAAAAAAAAGACTTGTCTTTAACAAATGTCAGCACCGCTTCATCAAAATCTAGATCTAGTTGTAGAGTCGTGTCCCTCTGTGTGTAGTTTGGAGAGTTCATAATTTTGTTTCATTTGCTGTCTCTTTGCGGGTCTCCTTTAGTCTCCTCGTTTGGTGTCTATTGGGTTTTGTAGGTTTGGTGTGATTCTTTTGTTTCCTGGCGTGTTTTGATTTCTTTTCTTTGCAGTTCGATTGTTTGACTGGTTTTCAGTTTTCTCATTGTATTATTAGTTTTCGCTACTGGTTTGAAAGTCTTTTATGTGATTAAGTCTCAATTTTGATATTAAATTTTTCTTCTTTTAGTTTTTCCTGTTCATTGATTTATACTCTTTTTATGCCTCTTCTAGGTTGTCATATTCTTCTTCTTCTTCTTCGCACTCTTCACTGAATTCATTGTCGTCGTGTTTTTCTTTTTCTTCCTCCAGTCTGGTGAGGAAGGTAGGGTTATTTGTTTTTTGTTGTCAGTATGTTTCCTCTTCTTTTCTATCTGGTTCATTTGTTTGGCTGGTTTCCAGTTTGTTTTTTTCTTCTTCTATGTATTCGTAGTTCTCGTGTCTGATTTTGTAAAACTTCTATGTAGTTTTCTCTCTGTCTTTGAAGCTCTTTATTTTTGGAGTGATCGATACCTTTTTCTAGTAATTCTGCTCGAATTCGATATTCTCTTCGTGTTACTACTGTATTGTTCTTGATGAGTTCCCAGGCTTTTATCCATTCTTCTCTATTTTTAATGTTCTTTATCAGTATTCTGATTTTCCCTTTCGTTTTGTCTCTCGTTGGTTGTATCTTCATATTCTCTCTCCTTGACCACTGCCTCCAATTCTCCTCTGGCTTTTTGGGTGAGTATTTGGGCAATATTGAGGTGCGTGGCAGATTTTCTTCTTCGTCTTCATCTTTATTTTCTTCATCTTCTTCTCTGTCTTTATGTTCTTCTGTTTCTTCTTCACCCGTTTCTTCTGCTTTGCTTTGTTTTTCTTCATGTTTTTCTGCCATTTCGTATGGTCATAGTGGTGGGGTTATTATTTTTATTGAGGGTATTTTTCCCTCTTCCGTTTCCTCGTTTTGCTTGTTTTCTATTGTTTTTTCTGATTTATTTTTCCTTTTCCTTTCTGTGTATGGTTTGAGTTTGTTTGGTTTCCTTGCCCTTTGTGGGCAAGACGTTTGCCAGTGTCTCGTGTCACCGCAAAAGCAACATTCTTGCGCTTGCCCCTTCATGGTGACAAACCATAGTATGTCTTCTCCTGTACCGTTCCTATTTAGGAAGGTTGTCTGGATATAGTGCGGGACTTGCTGTTTTAATCCAGCGGGGAAAGTTACGTTGTCTTCATGTCTATTTATAGTTGCTTCGGTTCCTAGTTGGTTTGTTATGATTTTTCGGATTGTTTCTATTTTAGTCTTGGTGGTATCCACTGTCCAACGCAACGTCTGTCTTTGTGATACTTTCTCTGTATTCTATAGTTTTGTCCTGTATCTGCATCGTAGCACTTCTTTCCGTGCAGAGTATCTACTTCATTATGTGTTGCTCTTAGACGTTCGATCTTTCTAGTCTATAAATTTCAGCGTTCTTTTGCCGGCGCTAGTGACAATTTCAATCACTGCTGGTCAAATAGGGCTCAGATGTAGCCAAGTTGATACAGAAGGAGTTCACAGACATGTTTGATATAACTTGTCCACAACGCTGTGATCTCAGGCATTCACGTATATCCCATCCGCTAGGCAGAGGAATTACAAGCACGAGATCCAAAATTCGGCCGCGGCTAGCGTGGGGATCGAACCCGCGAAGAAGTAGCAGAGCAGACGCTCTAATCAAGCAAACACCAGCGCTACTGGTTCATGCATATATATGCCAACACAAAAAGTGAAAGAAAGCAAGAGGAGGCGGAGGAGGAGGAGGAGGAAGAAGAAGAAGAAGAACAACAACAACAACAAAAGGAGAAAAATAATAATAGTTATAATAATAATAATAATAATAATAATAATAATAATAATAATAATAATAATAATAATAATAATAATAATAATAATAATAATAATAATAACAAGGAGGAGGAGGAGGAGGAGGAGGAGGAGGAGGAGGAGAAGAAGAAGAAGAAGAAGAAGAAGAAGAAGAAGAAGAAGAAGAAGAAACAGTTGACAATGAATAAGAAAACAGTAATAAGGAAATACGAAACAGCAAACACAACTGCCACAAACTCAACAGGGCAAGATTAAATCCAAAAGAAAAGAGTAACATCTGACACAACCAAGCAAAAAACGATTTAAAAAATGCCATATATGCAATCTACCAACTTTATTTTCTTTATTTTTTTTTTTTACATGTTTCAATTCGATGTGTAACAGGCATAGGAGACGAGCATTTTATGGGATGAAATTAGACAATGAGTTATGTTGATTGATTATAAAACAAAGAAAGAAGAAACAGTAACATTGCAAGTTGAAATGGAAACTAACAATCAATGTTTACATGTATATGGATCGTGCTTCTTTTTGTTCTCTTCCTCATGGATATATATTTTTTGTAACAATATAAAAGGAGTTTACAAGGTAATAACAAGGCATTTCAAATGTTGTTGCAAAACTTCTTTTATAATTTCTTGTATACCAATCCATAACAACAAATGTAACTGATTTCTGTGAATTCTTTTTATGCTTTCCCTGACCATTCTTTTCTAAATGTTAACTGCTTTCTTTTATTATGTCATTATCCGTTTTTCTCTCGAGTCCCACTTTCAGCACAATTTAGACAGAAGTTCTAAGAATTCATAAAAAAAAAGTTACAAAGTGCGGAACTCGCAAAAATCATAATATGAAGAAAGAGGAGTTGCACCAGAACTATGAAATGAAGATGAAAGAGATAAAAGGAGTATAGGAAGTAACTCTCTATGATGGGTGAGAATGATATATCTTTAGATCTCTTGTATGAAAATAGTGAATAGTATATATGCATATATGGCCGACCATTGCGCTGAACACAATATAATTTCACGTACGCCTTTTTCTCCTAGTGTCTTTCTTTGTTTCTCACAAATATTACCGTAGAGTTTCTGGAGTGACATATTAGACATAGATAAAGATATGGAAAATTATTTTGGAACTTGATGACCATAGAAGTGGATTTGTCATGACAGACTGTATCAACATAACACAGAAACAGAAAGCGTAAAGGAGAAATATGTTTTATCAGCTTTCACTGCTAATGTCAGAAAAAAAAGAACAAATAGAACAAATTATCAGTGTGAAAAAAAAGGAACAACAGGAGTTACACAGGAGATTTGTTGAAGAAGGCTTCTTTTAAAAAAAAAATTCTAGTTTTATTTAACTTCAAATTAGATGCATTGTAGAGTTTCAAAGCAAGAAAAAGGAGTACTGGGAATGAGAAAATTTGAAGGAGGGGGGTGGGGAAGGGGAGGTCAAATCTTTTTTTTACAAAAATTTCACGGGAGCTTTCCAGAGATAAGAGGGGTATAGGGTTACGAAAAGAATTGAGGTGGGGCGGAGAAGAAAGGTTACACAACGAATTAAAATTTTGTTTGCTGACACATCTGGTGCACTTCCTGTGATATATGATGGGACACCAGAGGTCTAGTCATGGCATGCAGAAAATAAAAACAAGTAACAAGCAAAATGTTTAGGGGGGGGGAGAGAGGGAGTATGTACTTACAATCCAAGAGAAATCAAATTTAATTTGAACTTTCGCACCAACCATCTTTAGTCCAACTTTTTTTAAAAACATGAGAACATAATGTTATCTATCTTGATTGCTACAGATGGGACACATAGCTATAACATAAAAGTCTCTAAAACATATGTTCTGTACTGAGCAATCTATGTTCATGAGAATCTGCCCTCTCTTGTTTTAAAAAATAAATTGCATGGATAAAATGGGAATTTATATATATATATATATATATATATATATATATATATATATATATATATATATATATATATATATATATATATATGAATGTCTAACATAACTGACAGTCATAATTAAATCATGATATATCCGTTATGCTGGTGAACTTTTTCCTCAATTAACAGATGACCTAATAAAAAAAGTCTTGTATACAATCAAATGAATCAGATGCTGCATACCCATTTCCAACTAAAGTATGTCGGTCTTTATTAAAAATAAAATTTACTCTTCTGAATTTCTTGGTCATTAAACTTGCTTGAAATACCAGAACAGAAATAAATCCAAATCCTTTTTGAATATTGACATTTTTAGTCATGGACCACAAACAATTTCTTTTTTTTTTTTTTTAATTTAAAGCTCTTGAGAGAAGAGAGAAAACAAAATTATTTTAAGTTTTGTTTTACATTGTTTTTTTCACATTTAAATGCAAGTCATCTGACTCAAAAGGCTTGGTTTCAAAACTTTTTTTTCCCCTTTTCAATACAAAAAATCTTCCTTCAGTCCTCTTGTAAGCGTGAAAATCTATTTCATGGGTAAAAAATGAAAAGCTGATAGATACAAAGGCAATAAAACAAACGTAGTGGTCTAGATTCATGCATGATACTAAGTGATGTGTACAATGATTCAACATAAGAGTAAAAAAAAATATACAAACATGTACAATGGATGACACTTTTAAGATTTTAACAATCATTTCATGGTAAAACCAAATTTGCAAACAATTTTATAAAAAAGGTCTTTACAAACTTAGTTCATCTTTGTTCTTTCAACAAATGCCTATATAACAATTTTTTTAAAAGAAAAAAAAAAAACATACAAAGTTCAATGCGGGTCATAAATTTTAGATTCAGATGATGTGAAGCTTTAGATGTCTGAAAATTTTGGTCTATTTGTTAAAAAAATATGGCTCTTTTGCTTTGATTTACAAACATTTAAGTTCGAAAGAAAAGAAAAAAGCCATTATCTACATGAAAAATATCATCTAATATTATATAATAGAATATTATAAACTTTCCAACTAAATCTCACGCTGCTTTGTGTCACTACTTTCATTAAAAACAAAATGATTAAAGAACCGAAGGAATAACTTACTACTTATTATTATGAAAATAAAAAAAAAAAGCAAACAACTGTACATATTGAAATTCTAAGATGAAAAACATCACACCAAATAAAAAAAAAAGTTTGTAGAGCTAGAGAGCTCTTGCCATTTTTTAAAAAACATTTCGAGAAAAAGAAGGAGGCGAAATATGGTGATTCCTTCCCATGCATTATATTTCTCAAAGAAATTTTGAAGCATCTACTTGTTCTTTCTGTCCTGGAAACCAACCATCAAGTTTCAAGAATAGATTTTCATAAAACAAATATGATTTGAAATCAAAACAAGTGAACCTGAGATTCTGAAGCTTGATAACACTTTTTTTTTTTTTTAATTCAATTTTTTGTTCAATTGTTTACAGAGATTTAAAGAAAACCCTCAAAGCTTTCAAGAAAAACAGACACTCTCAAAACTGGATCGAAGATTTAAAGTCTCCTAGATTAAATCATGCCTCAAGGAATTCTCCTAAAAATAAACCACAAACATAACCAAATGACATAAAAAGAATTGACAAAATAAGTTTCTCACACACTTTAGAAATGAAAACACTGAAATCTGTGATCAAGACAAATTTTTAAAAAATTGATAATTTCTTATTTTCATACATTCATACAACGCAAATTTTGGTAGATATTTTTTGCCATTTTTCAAAATAATAAAAAAGGTTTACTGCATTTTAAAAAAATCCTGTATCTGTCAATATGACTTCACTTAAAAAATGAACAAAAAAAAATCTGGAACCGAACAATGAACTTGAAGCAACAACCTCTGGGAGAAGAAAAGCTTTGTGAATGATAGACAAAATGGCAAATTTAATCTTACGTCTGAAATAATTACATATTATATATGACACAAAATGGCATTGTTTCATCATTGTTTACATGCATCAAACAACAGAAAAAGTTATCATCATTTTTAACCATGTTTAACATCAAACCAACCAGCTGCCTAGAAAGTGGAGAAACAAGGTGATGAAAATATCTTGTGGAAAATGATTTGTTGAATTTTTAACGCCTTTTTCACCTAGTTTTGTTTTGCAGAGAAAATTAGACAGATTAAATACATAATAGCCTCCAGGTATAGTCATTAGTGATGGCTAGATATATGAGAATATGTATAGATATATAAATATGTTTATGTAAAGATATAAAATGTAAAAGAGTAAGAAAGACGTACCATACCAATCAAAAACTGGGAAATCGTTGTTCAGATTATTGTTATAGTTGTTTTTCTTAGCTCTTTTAAAATAGATAAAATTCACTGGTCAAAACCAATGTGCTGTAAAACTGTTCTATAGCTCCTGTGAGCTACTTGCTCAAGGTGGTGAATACAGTACCCGGTACATCACTATTGAATGTTAAAAATAAAGTGAATAAGGATAAGAATCCCCTAATACAAATATTTTTATACAATGATCTCATTCCTGACTTCATACTTTCCCCTCATTTCTGACAGACTTCCCCTGCAAAAGGACAATTGAACCCACTTAATTACAAGTATAAATATATCTGTATCCGAAAATGTTTCAACAAATATTTTGCAACCTTTTTTCCCAAACCACTTATATGTTTAACTTTTTCCTTTGATGCTAAATTAGTCAAATAGTTTAAAAATTTTTTTTTTTAATAAAAATTAAGAAAAATAATATAGATTAGATCATTAACCCAAATTCTCTTAAAGGATGCAGTCAATCAGAAATGAATAACAAATACAAAGTGATAAAGCTCCAGTTTAGCTACAGTTTCTTTTTTTTTTTATAGTCTAAATAAATAAATAAAAGGAATGACCCCTCAAAATATTAAAAAAGGAAATGACAAATATGAAATAATCAAAAGATAATGCCATTTTCCTACTCATTTAAGTACACAGATGGCAAGAATTTTCTGTCAAATCAATATTTTAATTTGCCTTCAGTTAGATTTCAGACTCACAATTAGAAAATACATCAATATTGCTAATTTGCAGCATCTTAAGTTGGCCAAAACAGAAAAACCTATCCCAGAAACCTTTATGTTGCTGAAGAAGCAGAGGTTAAATAAAGGATAAAAGAGAATGAAAAATTTATCATCAACTAAAATCATATATCGTAGCTCTACATTAAATCTAGCCCTTTACACGTACTTGTAACATCAACAGCGGCTCAACAAGTTTAAAGAGGTGAACATGGCCTGAGGACGCCCACTTTATCAGCAAAGTTGACAGTCATAACAACTCAAAATATGTGTTGCATGCTCAGTGATGAATAAATAAGTAAAAAATTAAAGATTGATTACATAGACAAAATATGATTGGTCCTTTTTTAATCATAGTGATGCATTTGACTTCTATTATACATTAATATACATTAAGATATAAAAGGAACAGGGTTTGTGCTCAATGCTAGTCCCATATCTCTGACAAGATATAGATGAAAATCTTATCAATGTTGGATGAAACTTTTCTTGAAGTCTAAAAAAATCAAAATCTAAGCACGTGTTTCAGAAATAAGTATTTTACAATGCATATTACAAAAAAATAATGAGTGAGAATACAAAAGCCAACATCATCACCACATGGTGGCTTTACATGAGATATATTACAAGAAATTCTCCGGGAATTAACATAAAGGGGCATTTGTTATCTCTGATGCCTATTTATTCACAGTAACAAAGATAGTTTCAAAGATAGTTTCCTTTTTTGTTTATAGTAGCTAACATTAAATTGATAAAATTTGCTTTTTGAGCAGCATTACCATTCTCATGATTCTTTTTATTATTTCTAAGTATTTGAGAAATTGAAGTCACAATTTTCTATTCAGGTAACTTGAGAAATAGCATCATTTTTTTTTTTTATAATGCAGAGGAGTATTTGTGCCTACATGCAAAATTTTGAATAATCTTTATTTTGGTCTTTAAATTCACAAAAATAATTTAAACAGTGGCTAATAAAGTCAGCACATCAATGAATTTATCCTTTGTAAAATTCTCTTTAGCCTCTAACAGCAACAACCAACAATACGTAGACAGTGGATCTCGGTGAACATATTATTACATTTAATTATTTTTTTTACCTTACCACAGACATTTTAATAAGTACATTCTGTAAAGATCAAACAAGTGGAGCAACAAAATTAAACAAATAAGAGGAAGAAATGGCCGCTATCTGGTCAATGTATAAAACAAGTTGAGTAAAGTGCGGAACCAAAAAAAGACAAACAAAAGAATGTAAAAGTTTGTTCCTCCTGCTACAGAGCTAATCAAATTGAGCTCAGTCTGTGTCTTGTTCAGCCAGCGTTTGTTCAAGGCATATACCTGTAGAATCCCTAAACGCTGAACAACACCACTTTGAAAAGTCATTATAGATGATTCTCCCAGACAGAATTAAAAGGGACATAACCAGTGCCATGAAGGAAAGCAATGTCTAAGATTTATAGCCTCATCCAGTTGATGGAAAATTGTTTATCCTTGTATCGTGAAGTTTTTATGCTCTGGTGCCTGATAGCTTCGACTGCAATCAAAGTGTATGAGACAATTCAATGCAAATGTATCTGTTGGTCTTAGAAGGCACAGGAAGTAGCTTTACAACTTTTTGAAGCTTGGTAGTAAGCAGTGAAAAGTATAACTGTATGCATGGCTTCCTGATGAATGCAGCCAACTCATAAAAGGAAAGAAGTATTCCTGGATGAGAAACGAAAATCTGAGTCTATGCTATGCTCAACAACAAGGGAAAGTCTATCATGTCAAAACGACCAAATAATCCTCATGTATGAAAAACATTGCTTGATGTGTTTATGATAAGCTTGCTTTGCACATTTCATAATGTTTGAATAATGTTAGAAGTATGCTTGCTCTGTGGGCACAAGGCGTTTATGCCTTGGGTGATGGGGGGCATGAGTAATGGGCGGAACAGGGCTGGAGATGCCCTCTGACCCTGACCAACCCGAGTGATCCGAGTGCGGAGAACTTGACCAGCCGCACGGAGAGTCTGGAGATGGGGTCAAACTCAAGAGGTGATGGTCTGGTCGGAATGGGGGAAAAGAGCTGTTGTTGCTACTATTGGTATTTGTGGTGGTGGTGGTTGCGCTCAGGTTTGAGTTGCTCATGGCCGATGAGGTGCTGACTGGATGAGGCTGATGAGGAGGGGAGTCCGTCAGGTGCTGGCTGTTGTGAGAGGGAGGCGTGGGAAATTGCTCTCTAGGGGAGGGGTAGTTGGTGATAGTGTGGCCACTCCCCAGCGCAGCGCCACTTGGCGGCAGTTGAGTAGAGCCCATGTCCGCCACATTCTGATGCTGGAGGATGGTGTGCTGCTGAGAAAGTTGCTGATAGAGGGGTAGAGATTGTTGTTGCTGTTGCTGCTGAGCTTGCTGTAGATGGTGCTGTTGTTGTTGTTGTTGTTGCTGATTCTGATGCAATTTATGCTGCTGCTGTCTTGTAGCTCCTGAGTAGAGCTGTGAGGATACTGAAGGGTGGGTCCCATCAGAGTGGAATGAAGACGCTCCTCCCGTGGCTGTACCCCTGTGGTGAGGACTTCGGTGGATGCCAGCTCTCTGCTGAGCGTGTTGTTGAATGGCCTGGTAGTGTGTGGGCGACATTGGCGGATGGCCCTTCACCTTGACCTGCTGTTGCTGCTGCTGTTGTGGTTGCCGCAACAGAGACAAATCTCCAGATCCTGACGAGTGGTTGCCAAGGATGCCACCATGTTGATGTTTTGTCATACCATCCAGCTGGTGCTGCTGAAGCTGTAGCTGTGGCTTGAGCTGGGAGCGACTCCACTCAGACAGCAGCGAGTCCACACTGGCATGGTCCAGCAACGGAGACTCTCCATAGCTGCTGGCCATTGCCTGCAGGTCATCCAAGACACCACTGGTGGTATACATGCCCAAACCTCCTGCTTCATCCCCCACATGAGGCGGCAGAGAGGAAGCCAGGGCATCATAGAGGGGTGATGTTGTGGCAGTCGCTGTATCGTATGCTTCATAGCCTGGTGGGGAGAGATGCGATTCCACAGAGTAGCTGCCTGGTGAAATGGTGCTCATGGGCGAAGAGTCACTGCTGGAGGAGAGGTGAGAATGCTGCTGCTGCTGTTGCTGATGCATAGGGTTACCTGTCAACCCTTGCTGATGACTCTGAGTAGCGCTGTTCATACTATGAACCTGGCTCACTAATCCTCCCACTCCTGCAGACTGAATGTGCTGGGAGGTCGGAGGTGTAGATGTCGCTGCTTGCTGGAGTTGCTTCATCTGTGTCTTTTGGCCACCAGGACTTGTCCCATCCTTCTTCTTTTTAGATTTTGGAGGCGCTTTGCTGTTGGCCCCTATGCCTCCATGAGCTCCTGCGGTAGCTCTGGCCTGGGAATCTCCTCCATCTTTCTTGTTCTTCCTGCCTTTTGCTTTGACTTGCTTGTTCGGAGGCATAGCATATCCATTGACCATACCCTGATGCCCGAAAGCATGACCTGCGGTGGAGTGCAGCCCGCCACCAGGTGAAGTTGAAGAGTTGCCTGACCTCATCCCTCCCACTGCTAAATGGACAGAGGCAGGGGAGGCAAGCTTGTAGTTGTCCAGGAGCTCTACAATATCTTTGTGTCTTCGCTCCCATGCAACGTCCCTCGGCAGCTGGTCCATATGATCAGTCATGTCTCTATTGGCATAGTGATCCAGCAGTACTTTAACCGTCTCATAACTGCCTTCACGGGCTGCCAGGAATAATGGCGTCTCCTCCTGCTCACCATCAGAGATCAAGGAAAAACAAAAGTGTATAATGTACAGATTAAAAAAAAAAAAGTCTCTTATGCCATCAAAAACAAAAACCTGATTTTGAATAAATAAAAACTTAACATGTACATTAGTGAGCTTGGAATCATAACTATCGTCTGTATGGGATTTAAAAATCATAGAGAACCTTTATATTTATAGTCCCTACATTATTACCAGAGCACTTTTATCCACAGTTCAAAGCGGTCAAGTTTTCTATATAAAATACCTGTGAAAGACAGCTGCAAGACTATAAGTAACCTGAAAAATAATTGCCCTTTACATAGAGGTTTAGGCTTACCAGTTATTGTCAACATCATAAATCCTTTTCAATACTCGTGTGACAATTAAATCAAGAAAGTTTGATATCCCAAAGTACTTAAAGCAATTGCTATCCTGTCTCCCACCTCCAACAACAAAAGTGATCTCAGACAATGGTAAAGAGACTTGCATGCCTACCTTATTGTCTTGTACATCTCGGTTTGCATTGTTTCTCAGTAAAGTCATGACAGCATCCACATGATTCACCGCAGCGGCCCAGTGGAGAGCAGTACGACCTGTTAGAGAGAAAACAAGGTAACTATAAGAACTAAATAAGCAGACATAAATAGATACATGTATTAATTTCATAATGTTCCTTGGCCCTTTCTACTCAAAGAGTTGTAAATGGGAAAAATGAACGATTAAATCTAGTTGAGATTAAAACTTTATAAACAGAAAAGCATGTCACCACAGAAGATTTTATGAGAAACTGTGGGAATGTTAACGAATAAAAAATACCTGTATAATTTTTTTTCCTTGCAGTTACAATGAACTGTAAATGACCATATCAAAATAATATTTGCAGAATTTTCAGACAAGATTGATCTTCACCAAATTCAGAACAAAAGATACGACCATTTTTATTTCAATAAATTCTTTTCTAGAGTAAAACCCACCATGGGTATCTGTTGCCTCAATCTCAGCATCTGCAGCAATAAGTTCTTCCACTGTGTCTTCTACTGCCAAGCGGCAGGCAAGAATGAGTGGAGTAGAGCCGCAGTTCATACGGGCATTTAAGTTTGTGGAGCGATTCCTCAACAAAATCTGAAAATAAATGGTGAGAGAATCATATGAGAAACTTGTTTTATTATCAAGTCAAGAGAAGTTGTGAAAATTGTTATTTATGTTTCCTAAGTGACAAGAGACACATAAACTGAATTTGCTAAAACTGTAGATAGATCCTAGTAGCTTGTATCATATATAATATTTGATATTCTTGTAGACTGCAAAAAGCTTGGAAATTTTTATTGCAGAATCTATAAATTCAACATATCTCCATGACCATGTCCAACATATATCAAAACTGATAAGAATAAATATATAATGTGGCATATCAGTTTGCCTGCTTATCATGTGAGATACAGATTTAGCATGGAAAACTCTCCTCTTGGCCCATACAACTCTTCCCAAAAGACAGATAGCTACACCCTAAGAAACCATTCACTGCTATTTCGGACAAGTTCAGCCATGTTAGCTGCACAGAACAGCAAACTATATCAGTGAGACCAAGATCAACATCTGACAGGAAAATGAGCTAGAAGAAGGAAGATAAAAGATGGAGAATTTTGAAATTTACCTGGAAGACTCCCTGAGCATCAGCAGCCACAGCTGTGTGTAAGGGAGTGCGGCCTGTGCTGTCCTCTGCATTTGGGTCCGCTCCAGCATCCAGCAAAACTTTGGCTGCGTCTGCTCGAGCATATCTGGCTGCTAAGTGAAGTGAAGTTTCTCCTGCAAATTGGGGTAAAAAAATTTTACAGCTAAATTTAAAGGATATGGTTACAATATTAAGGTTTCCGTGATATATAATATTAGGTATACCAAGGCTAACTTGTAAAATGAAAAGACACGTTTATGGACCAGAAATATAGTTTTTGATAACTATTGCTAGTTCATATTTGACTTTTATTAGCTAAAGTATGTGAAAAAAAAATTTATTTACTAGTTCTTTCAATTGTGTCATTTTAAGCCAACATATCTGTGATGATAGTCATAACTTGTCACTCTTCGCTAAATTGTATTTACCTGTCCGATCGGTCTGAGCATTGATGGCCGCTCCCTGCATGAGAAGGGTTGAGATGACATCTACCGATGTGTTGGCGTCTCCCTCTCCTCCCTCCCCTGAGCCAGAAGTGCTGTCATCGTCATCACCACCAAGCCCTTCACCGCGCATTGAGGCCAGCATCAGAGCGGTAAAACCATCTGAGAAAAAGGAAAAAAAAAAGAAACAATGAAGATTTCATAGCCATTTATGCCTCTTTTCATGCTACATATATATGTCTCATATGCACCTGAAAATTACATAGATGACTTCATTAGTTTGATATCTATATGTGATCCTTAAAAAGAATTTTTAAAAAAATTGGAAGCAAGAATATTATAATTCAGGAAAATGTTGCTCATGATTTACAGAGTTATAATTTAGAGCCTCAGCCATCTTTTATGATTCTGAGCAACTGGTTCCTTCACAAAATCAATAATCAAAACTGAAAAGGTAGCAACACTTGCATAAAAAATATACTAGCATACCTGGCCCACGGACATTTACATCATTAACTGAGCCATGAAGAGTGTCCTCCCCTTGAGGTGGAGTCAGTGCAGCCGAGGAGGTCAGAGTATGTTCCAACTAGATTAATAAAACAGTAATGATGATGATGATGATGATTATAAACATAATTTCAATTAGACTGATGATAAGAAATACAATGGTGAATAATTATGATCCTAACTTTCTAGGTAGATTTATTATGGTAAAAACAATAATGATAAGGATGAATACAATTACAAAAATGGAAGATGAATATTAATGCTGTGGTTTTGACTATAATATCAATTAAGAAACTTTTATTTTTACCTCTAGTACTATGGTTACTAACTGCGGATACTATTTTGGTCATATAGAATACTATGAACTAGATGAAGAATTAAGTGATAATAAAAAGAGATGAAAAGACGGAGATAGAAAGAAAGAAAGAAAAACAGACAGGCTGACATGCAGGGAGGAAGGGGGAGGAGAAAAAGATATAGAGAGAAAAGGAGAGGGGAAAAAGGGACAAAAAAGAGCAGTATCCAAACCTTTGGCTTTTTCGTCTGCGGCCTGTCCTCGTCATCTTCCTCTTGCCAACACTCGTTACTGGGCGGCGGAGAAGTGTGGTTGTCATTTCCATCTAGCTTATCCAGCTTGACTCTGATATTGACAAAAAAAAAATAACAGCAGTGTTGAATGTGAAATACATGTCCAAACAAAAGTTTCATTTGTTCATATTATTAAATTTCATTGCTAGTAAATTACAAAAACATGTCAGGCCGTTTTCATACATAGGTTAAGCACTTCATGAAAAAATAAAGATGGGTTTGATTCAAACCACCAAACACATTAGTTTAGAACTGGAAATAAAAGATTTTGCTGAATGCTTATTATAATAAAGCTGTTTTAACTAGCGGAAAATCCCACCAGCACAACACCTGAACCTGGGATTTTCTGAAGCACCTTTCAATGTCCACAACATTTCAGAGAGCAAAGACAATGATTCTTTTGGACTCTCACAGAATTGGACAATAAAAAGGATCCTGTGTTTTAGAGTTTTAAAATTGCAGAACAGATCAAATGGACATTGAGATAGTCTTTTCAAAGACATTGACAAAGATGACCTCATGCAGAATCTGATCTTTATATCCTAAATCCTGGATTCAAGAAGAGCCTAAAACAGAGAAGGAAATTTCGTTAACTAACTACACTGAACGATCAAATGGACATTAAAATCGTCTCTTTAGTGACACATTCACACGGATGACCTCATGCAGAACCTGATCCCTAAATCCGAAGTCCAGAATGAGTCTAATAAGTTATAAGTTATTAATAAGTAATAAGTTGCATCAAGCAGCTGGGCTGGACAAATCAAATGGACATTGAAATCATCTCTTCAGTGACACATGACAAGGAAAAAACTCAAACAGAATCAGACCCCTAAATCTTGAGTTCAGGAGGAGCCTTAAAACAACTCAATGCCACTAAAATACAAGCCCTAATGTCAAAAGCGCCACAAAAATCAACTCACTGCATTTCTTCTCCATCTGGTCCCTTCCTGTTGCGGGCTGGCGTTGCACCCTCAGCAGCGTTACTGAAGAACCCATCTGGGAACCATGTTATGCCGTGTGCTCGCTTGCGAGAGCGGTTCAGAACCATGATGATGATGACCGTGATGACGATGATACCCGTGCAGACAACCAGGATAGGAACGAGTAAATCCATCATAGAGGAAGATGATTCTGGATCAAGAGGGCCGCCACCTGCTGATTGAGAAGTTGGAAGTAACTTAAGAGGATGAAGGCAAATTTATTATTAGTATTAAGAAGTAACGTGTTTGCTTGGTGGGAAAGGAAAGTTAAATATTAAAAAGATTGGCCCCTTAGAATATGATCAAACATTAGCAAAAATGTCAGAAGAATACACCTGAAAGCACTGTTTACACTTTAGCATTTGAAGGGACAAACTGATAATTATTTGAATTGATTTCTTTTTTTTTTTGCTGTGAAGAAAATTTTACTTTCACAAATTACACAATTATGAACATTTTGTTTAGAATTGTAAGTTAGAAACAACTGGTCTATTATCACCTAAGCATAAAATGCCAATGATAATGTTTAAAATTAGAAAACAAAATTGATATACGCTGCTCAACTAAAATTTATATTTCACCAACTGGTTGGATATGACTGCAATTATTGATTGCTCTGCACATGGTCTGGAGTTCAATTTGAAAAGGTTTTGAG
Source organism: Elysia crispata (assembly GCA_033675545.1). Classification (NCBI taxonomy): domain Eukaryota; kingdom Metazoa; phylum Mollusca; class Gastropoda; family Plakobranchidae; genus Elysia; species Elysia crispata. The sequence goes on along the minus strand of JAWDGP010007174.1, from coordinate 912,409 downwards.
AAAGGCTTACTGCTCCATGATAGCTAGCAACTTACTGCTCCATGATAGCTAGCAACTTACTGCTCCATGATAGCTAGCAACTTACTGCTCCATGATAGCTAGCAACTTACTGCCAATTTGGTGGACAGCGACCGGTGGCTTGAAGTCATCATTAAGGAGTGCTGCTGCCACAAACTGGGCAATGTGGTCTGTGCTACCAAAACACTTAAAATCCTCATACTTGAAGCACAGACGATTGTCAATCTCAAGATATACCTGGGAGCTGTTGGTGGTGGCCACAGAGAAGGGATTTGATATCATTATAAAATAAGCCTCTCTAAAATCAACAATGAATAATAAAACCATAAATTTTAGTTTAAAAAAATGTGCATTGATCTCAAAATTTAGCATTTAAAACAAACAGCATGAAACGCATACCTCAAATATCAGAAAGGCCTAATGGTACTTGTAAACTCTTTAATATCCCGTAAGTCTCTTAATTTCTTACAAGGGGAATACAGAAAGGAGCACAATATCTTGATAATGTCAGACCTCAAAAAAGTTAAAACTGAAATCAAGCTATCAATATTACAATTACTCATGTTATTCTGTTGGATGTATGTACTGTCCTTAATACCTTCGCTTAATATTCAAACAGATTTCAAAAGGATACAATGCATAATTACAGGACAAATATATACACTTGATAATTACCCAGTTAAGATTCCTCGTTTCTTCCTCAACAAATGCTGTTGCTCTGCAACAAGCAAATCCTGGTTGCCATCCGACTCAGTCGCCAGCCAGTTCGCTGCCCATCTCTTGGCTCTGTCCACCATCCCAGAAGCTGGAGACAGTTCCTCATCATCTGGTACTGTGCGATGCCAGGGGTAGATCATGTCTTCTCCATTGGGAGCTTTCTTGATGCGGCATCCAGCACGCAAGAGATGACCGAGTTGACTTACAAAATTCTTCTTGATCTTGTGAAACTCTTCCGGCTCAATGAGTACTATGACAAACAAGGAGCCTGGCACTATCTGCTCTTGGCCTGAAAGAAAAGAGGGAAAAGTTTAGTAGGCTAAAATGCAAAAGCTGATAATGACAGTTAACAATAAGAGACACTACAGCATGATTTGCTCAATTTAGATTCATTTCCTTTGTCTTGTTGGAGATGAATATATGGAATTTTATGAAAAAAAAATTTTTGTTTTCCAGGAAACAAGTTTTATAAGATTTAAGTAATTAAAAGTTGTCATAATCATTGTTTAATAATTTAAGAAACATGAAAATAATGTACTTGGAATTCCTCTCGAGAGGATCCTACAAATAATTATTAAAATTGTCTTTGATAAAGTTAGTCACTGAATGAATTATCACAACTTGAAACTTCTCTGAATACTTTGGTTGGTCATTATTATAAAATATATACACCGGTAATATATGCACAAATATGGATTTCTTTTGGTCCAAGTTGCAAACCATAAATAATAAAAAAGAAAAAAACAACAGTCATATCATTCCCTTACTACAATATGGATCTCCATGAATCTTTGACAAAACGCAAAAAAAAATAGTTTTTAATAAGTCATGGCTTTCTTACTTGTATCACAGTCGAAGCCATCAAAGCCACAGGCCCGTGTGTTGCAGCCCTTGTCGCAGTCTCCGTTATTGTAATGCGATTGACAGTATGATTCATAGAGGCATTCATTAAGCTCCTCCTGGCAATCGAAGCCATCATAGAGACATTTCTCATTGTTGCACTCGGCGTCACATTCACCATTTTTATACAGCTGTGGAGAGAAGAAAAAAAAGAGAAATTAAAATATTTTAATCTCCTATCTTGGTTTGTTTGACCCAGGTAAAAAAGAGGGTAACAATATTTCAAAGCTAATTTGGTTTTCAAATTATTTCCCCTTTTTAGAAAAACATCCCAAGATCACAAAGAAGAAAAGAATATCTTTGGATATTTCTCAGCTTTTCTGATCAAGAAAATTATAATTAGAAAATTCATTAGGCTCAGAGATGAACAGATACAGCAGCGTAGTCCAATTATATCAGAAACTGGTTTGCACCATCACATTTAAGATTTGAGAAGGCAGAGCTCTAAGCTTCAAGAATCACTATAAAGCATTCCACTTCCACTAAGTCAATTGTTACTTGCTACTGAGAAGAAAAATGCCTTTGACCATAAGAAAATAGGGAAATGAGCCCCTTGAGTTTCACTTGGTCCAATAAAATTGTAAGAAAATGAAAAAAGGTGCAGAAAATCAAATAAACTGAGGAATGCTTAAAGTGTCTATTACAATGAATGTAAATAATATGAAATGTAAAACTATGAAGTATATATGTACATCTATAGCCATTAATCTATTGACATGATATTTAAGTATCTTAAGTATCTTACTCTCCTCTAGTCTCCACCTAAAACTAGTTTTTCCAGCTGCAACCATCCATGTACCCACTCCCTTTACATAAGCAAAGTACTTAATCACTCACATTCCAGCAATGCCTGCCCTGAACAACCTGGGTACAATTCTCCCAAGGGTGAGTACCATAGGAGCACTCTGTGTCATCAAAGTTGCACTCAATGCGGTTACATTCCATCTGAGTAAGAACAAAAGAGAACACAAAATATGAATCATTAATAAAAACTTTTTTAAAATAAGGGGGTTAAAATCATCCTACACAGTTATATATCCAAGGTAAATAAAATGATTAAAATATATCAAATGTCCCATAACTACCAATCAGGGGTCCCTAGTTCGAATCACAGTGCCAAGGGGGTTAAAATCATCATACACAATTATATATCCAAGGTACAAAAAATGATTAAAATATATCATATGTCCCTTAACCACAAATCCAGGGGTCTCCAGTTCGAATCACAGTCCAGGTCAAAGTGTCCACTCAGCACTAAATAGGTAGCTAGGTCTCTTTAGACTCAGTGAGAGTTAAAGCAATGGCAAACTACCTCACAAAGAAAAAATCAGAGCCCCACTGCTTGTTCCCCTTTACATTATATCACATATAGCTAATTTGTTCCATTATATTGTGTCATGAAAAAAAAAAAATCCAGGGCCTAAAGACCTTCAGTTTAGGCATGTTTACTTATACTGATCAAGGGAAAGAACCGCAAAACAGATTTTAATTCTAAGAAGTGAGCCAATCTTGCAAGTTTACATTTTAGACACTATTGTCGGCTGTCTAACAAAAACCAGACACCATTGTATGCCTTATAGGAAGTTCACTGAGACAGAATCTTGTTGCATTAAGATTTAACAGGGTTTAGACTGAGTTATCAATGTACAAAACTTACGTTGCAAATGCCATTGCCAGCCTTCGAGGGGCAGTCATTGTCCAAGCAAACTCTAGGGACATTCACAGGGACAGGTGCGAGTGGTCTGCCAAGACCGCCAGGGAAGGAGTCATCTTCCACCTGGCACTGGACACCAGCCCAGCCTTTAGGACACATGCACTCGTAATAGCCTGTAGGTTAGAGAGGAGGAAAAAAACATCATGCAGTTAGGGTGAATACATACATCTGGGGACAATTGACGAATGCGGCATACAAAGACAGAATTGATACATTCAGAACATCATACATTTCTGCCAAGTATAATTCTTCCCTTCATTTTTTACCTCATACACTGATTCATTGATGCTTGAACTGCAAAGAACAAAAAATTTATAATTTAGAAGTTTAGGATACCCTTAAACAAAGTTTAAAAAGGCTAAGAGGTATTTTATTTTCATTTTCAATACAGTAACTTCTTAATTGGACATTTAATCTGCATTAAAATTTAAAAAAATTAATAACAACTATGTCAGGAGATGATGCATCTGAGCCATACAATAAATAATAATTCGTATTTGCTACTCCAATACCTCCCACCTTCCCTCCACTTGTCTACTCACTTACAACATTTGCCATAACAATCTAATAATGATTTTTCCATTTTTAACTTCTTTTGGTTGAACAAAAGAAAAGATACTATTGCAAACACAACATACCAATCTTGTTTATACAGGAGCCCTCATGTAGACACGGATTAGGTTGGCAGTCATCATAATCGTCAACTTGACAGTTCACACCACTTGACCCTGGCATGCAGGCACATTCATACCCTGTGACTGTCAGGGAGCAGGTGCCCAGGTTCTGGCACGGATTCGACTCACACTCTGAGGTGACAATCTGACAGAAGGCTCCTTCAAAGCCCTGCAAAAATAGAATGATAAAGTGTTGAAAATTTCAGAGCAAAAGAAAGAAATAATTCTCAAGTTAGAAGTTAGAATTTTTCTTCTAACCTTGCTTTATCTTTAAGCCAATGAAAATAATAAGTTAGTTTTTAAAAAATTGAAATAGCTCAGGGGCACACGTTCATTATACATCTGTCTCTCCAGAAGCCAATAATCCTCATCTCACCACTTCTGTTATCTGCCTATAGTAGGTGAAAGCAGTATTTCTCAGAGAGTTTCCCTTTCTCAATCTTTCTTTTGTTAGCTATCTTGTCATTCTCTTTAATTTCTTTCTCCGTTACCCAATATCTCTATCCACTCCCTCACACTTCCCATCCAACTTACTGCAAGACAAGTGCATTTAGCTCCCAGCTCTGTATCTTCGCAAATGCCATCGTTATCGCACGGATCATGGTCACAACCGATGCGGGAGTTGCATGTCCGCCCTGCGTATAAACAAGAAAAAAATTTAAGAAACAAAGACTCTGTGTTTGACTAGCACAGACAGCAATGCAGGCTTAAAACTGAACTATGCTACCAAAAGCATTGAATAACTGTACAACTCTCAATCTTGTGGGCATAACTATGCAAAACCTTTAACAATGCTAAAGGTTAAAAGACCTTTTTACAACTTGCTACTTTATAATCTTAAAAGGCTTTAAGCTTAGAAAAACCATAACAGGAGAGGATAAAAGACTCAGAGACAAAATTGACAATAAACAGCTTTGAAGCATACCCGTCCAGCCCGCCTTGCAGTCACATCTGAAGTCATTGTTCAGCTGTACACAGTCCAGAGTTCCATAGGGGTCACACGGATTGGACAGACACTCGTTGACATCGCCCTCACAGCGGTGACCCACAAAGCCCGGAGGACAGATACAGTCATAGCCGCCGACCTGAAAGATAAAACATTATTGCTACAGTGTGGTGCATCCAAAACACTAGGATAAACTAGCTGCTCTGAGATCTGCTTGCAAGATCTGTCATTCTTAATTTTTAAAGAATTTGCTTCATGAGTTTGGGGATCTTGTCTTTCAAAATCTCCCATGCTTAGGAAGGTTTGATTTGCGGAAAAGGATAAAGATCTGCGATGTAACTAACATATATAAAAATTATTTATTACTCTTTGAAATTTTACTTTTCTTGTAATTTGAAATGGGGCTTTTACTTTTCTTCTAATTTGAAATGGACCTATCACAAATGCAAAAGAACCTAGGACTTTAAATAAAAAAGGTCCCAATAATCTTGAAGTAAAAATTGACATAAACTGAAATTTCAATCCATGGATGAATAAGCAATCTGGATGAGTAGTTGTTTTTCTTTGATTGTACACAGATATTGTGGAGATTAGGGGAGTCAATTTTTTAAATAGAAGTCTTAAACATAGCTAGATAAACAGAAAAATAATATTAAGGGAACGAGAAAGAAGGGAAGGAGAATGGGAGGAAGGAAGAAAAGTAAAAGAAAAGTGGCAAAATAAGAGAAAATAGGAGAAGAAATAGAGAAAGAAAGAAGCAAAGCAGCAACAAACAACTGCGATGTGTGTCTCACCCTATCTCTGCAGGTTCCGCCATTATGACAGGAATTGATGAGGCAGTCGTTGTGGTTATCCTCACACAGGTAGCCCATGGTGCCAGGTGGACATGTGCATGTGAAGTTGTGGACCAAATCATGGCAGATGCCACCGTTCTGACACATGTTGGGTGCACAGTCATCAATGTCAATCTCACAGTTCAAGCCCTAGAATGAGATGAGATAGTCAAGGTGGGAAAATTGGTAAGCATTTTTCAAAAAAATCTATATCCTAATGAGAAAATTGAAATCAGAAATGCAGCATGAGATAAAAAAATCGATAATTTGCTTCCTGTCGCGTGTATTCAAAGAGTTGAGATAGATTTGTCCACTTTTGTACCACTGGAAAGCTTACATGCATTGTCATACCAACAAATGCAAGATCTGGCTTTTTTAAGTCAACTGGAAAACAATTAATAATTGTCAGTTCTATATCACTTAGGCTAGTGGGTGAATGACTATCAAAAAATGATTTACATAAAACTTTCGTCTGTAACACTTAGAAGGTCACAAAGTTGTAATTAAATCAATAGCCTTACCAAAAAATAAATGCTGCGAGTTGTGATGCCAAGCACAGTGCAGAAATTTACAAAAAATTTACAAAAAAACCCCCAACAAATTGCTATCAGTAAGAAAAATATCGACAGCTGATAAAATTCTAAAACTTTCTTTTTTTTATGTCTAGAAACCTCCTAACAAATAGCTGGAACTCCTTACCTGGTACCCGCGGCTACATGCACAGGTGAAACCTCCGATCATATCTCTGCACGTTGCTCCGTTGAGGCAAGGCTGAGACGCGCACTCGTCTATGTTGTGCTCACAGTAGGATCCCTCGTAACCACGGCGACATGTACAGGTGTGTGCCTCATCCACATTGTGACACGTTCCACCATGCTGGCAGAGCTCTGATTCAGCGACCCCTGGAAGAAAGTGAGAATGAAGTTGACAGTTTATTGTCTTTAACATATGCTAAGGAAAGTTAAATAGTATCTGGTTGGTTAAGTTCAAAATTAGATAAACAATAAAAGGCAGACCATAGGAGCAATTATAAATAAGAATTATATGCAGCTCAATTTTTAGGCAGTGCTAAGTAGTGGTTAGAAATAGGCTCTCACGTTTTACTGCTCCCTAATAATGCTAAGTAGTGGTTATAAATAGGCTCTTACGGCTTACTGCTCCCCAATGCTAAGTAGTGGTTAGAAATAGGCTCTCACGTTTTACTGCTCCCTAATGCTAAGTAGTGGTTATAAATAGGCTCTCACGGCTTACTGCTCCCCAATGCTAAGTAGTGGTTAGAAATAGGCTCTCACGGCTTACTGCTCCCCAATGCTAAGTAGTGGTTAGAAATAGGTTCTCACGGTTTACTACTCCCCAATGCTAAGTAGTGGTTAGAAATAGGCTCTCACGGCTTACTGCTCCCTAATGCTAAGTAGTGGTTAGAAATAGGCTCTCACGGTTTACTGCTCCCTAATGCTAAGTAGTGGTTCGAAATAGGCTCTCACGGCTTACTGCTCCCCAATGCTAAGTAGTGGTTATAAATAGGCTCTCACGGCTTACTGCTCCCTAATGCTAAGTAGTGGTCAGAAATAGGCTCTCACGGTTTACTGCTCCCTAATGCTAAGTAGTGGTTATAAATAGGCTCTCATGGTTTACTGCTCCCCAATGCTAAGTAGTGGTTAGAAATAGGCTCTCACGGCTTACTGCTCCCCAATGCTAAGTAGTGGTTATAAATAGGCTCTCACGGTTTACTGCTCCCATCAAATGCTAAGGGAAAGCTCAATGCTCTTATGTCAATTAAGTTCAGGAAAAGTCTTCTGACAACTTGGAGACATTTGCAAAAAATCAACCTCTAACAACTTGTAGACATTTGCAAAAAATCAACCGTCAAAAAAAAAAGGTTCATATTAAGTAAATATTCTTCAAGAGCAAAAGTAAAAATAAAGTTCATTTAATCTAAATAATTCTTGCTGTGATATAATCATGTCAATTGACATGTTGCACACTTTGACGTTGTTCACAGGTCATGGTAACAATTTTCAAAAAGAGAAACCTGTTTCATTGAAGAAAGGAGGGTAAAAAATTAAACTTATAAAGCTGATCAAGTGCACAATATTTAATTTGCTTTGACCCCTTTAACATTTTATTCAGTTTCTTCACAAAAAAGTGTAAAGCCTCAGCAAAATTGAAGCCTTTAGAATTACTCTTATCATCACTTATCTACATTCTTCCAGTTTTCGATTACAAAAAGATCAACCAAATTCATGCGGCAAAGCTGATTGGTGTTAAGTTACAAACCTTTATTTTTGGCAGCAACAGCACAGGAAACGAAAGGAATGTCACAATGTCTGCCCGTCCAGTCACCAACACATGTACATTCATAGACGCTAGAGTGCTGCTCACAAGATCCTCCATTCTTGCACGGTTTCTCCGAACACAAGTCCATAAAACTCTGGAAAGGGAAGAGAGAAAGGGGGTCAGAATGAACAAACATGGTGAAGATAGTTCCAATATATGATAAAATGGTTATAGTTGATGATGATCATCATGATGATGATGATGATGATGATGATGATGATGATGATGATGATGATGATGATGAATATGATGATGATGATGATGAATATGATGATGATGATGAATATGATGATGAATATGATGATGATGATGATGATGATGATGATGAATATGATGATGATGATGATGAATATGATGATGATGATGATGATGATGATGATGAATATGATGATGATGATGATGATGAATATGATGATGATGATGATGATGATGAATATGATGATGATGATGATGAATATGATGATGATGATGATGATGTTGATGATGAATATGATGATGATGATGATGAATATGATGATGATGATGATGATGATGATGATGAATATGATGATGATGATGATGATGATGAATATGATGATGATGATGGTGATGATGATGATGATGATGATGATGATGATGATAATGATGGTGACTCGTAAGACTGACTTATGATAATATTGATGACGAATTGGTGATGACGATAATGATGGTGACTCGTAAAACAGATGCATGGCAATATTGATGACGATGATAATAATGGTGACTTGCAAAAACTGACTTATAGCAATAATGATGACAATGATAATGATGATCGTGGTAATGATGACAATGATGATTCCTTAAACTAACTTGAGGCAATGTTGATGATGATGGTGATGATGACAATGTTGACTTATAAAACTGACTATGGCAATATTAATGATGAATGTGATAATCATAATAACAGTCATTAAGATGCTACTTCTCCTGCTACTGATTAGGAAATTGGTTGCTATGACAAAGGTGTTGCCAAGGACTTAACTAAAATAAAGATTATATTGTTATATACACTGATAAAAAAATGTTTGAAATTTTTATAACAAATGAGACTAACCGAGGATATCAAATACTTTGAAACTCACCTCGCAACGGGGACCGGTAAAGCCATAAGGGCAGAAGCAGTTGTAGGTAGTGAGAAGATTGTTGCAAGTTGCTGCATTGAGGCAAGGGTTTGAATCACAAGGGTTCCTGTGGTACTGGCAATTGCTGCCCGTGTAGCCTGGTGCACACTGGCACTCATAGCTGTTCACTTTATCATGGCAGGTTCCACCGTGAAGACATGAACTGAGGAAAGAATTAAAAAGGAGATATTTTGCAGTTGCAAGAATGAATACTTCCAAAAAAGCAAAGAGTGAGGTAGAAATTGGGGTAATTTTCAAGTTTAACCTTAGATTCATTTTGTCAAGCAATCCCAAAGTTGAATTAATTTGTCCCAATCCTGGAAGAATCTTTCTCTCATTTTAAATGCTCGTACATCTCCCTCTTCCTTTATCTTTACCTCTTTGTCTGCTTTTTTCTCTGAGTCTGTTCTTCTTCTTCATTTATCTCTCTCTCTGAAAGTCAATTTTACTCCCCTTTCCCCTCTACATCCTTTTTTTCATGTTTATATAGGTCAATGCTTACCTTTTAGTGCAGTCATCATCGTTGATATGGCAGTGGATGCCGCTGAAGCCATCCTTACACGAACACACATACGAGTTAACATAATCTTTGCACACAGCATCATTCATGCATGGGTCCGAGGCGCACTCATCTATGTCATTCTGGCAGTGTTTTCCTCCAAAGCCATCTACACAGTTACATCTGTAGGACCCCACCTGATCCACACAAGTTCCTCCGTTAAGACATGGATCTGAGCCAAGGATAAGAAAAATCAGTCAATGTTTAAGTTCAGATGTGCAATAAGAAAAGGGTATACAATGTACAGGAAGCTCGAAGACACGTTTACAAAATACTATGAATCTTATGACTTTCTTTAAAAAAAAATCAAGAGTTTTAAATGCAAAAATGAAAGAGAAATAAAAAAATAAAAATTATTCATTGACACAATAAAACAATACCAGGAAGAATAACAAAACTCACTGGGGTCACAGTCGTCAGTGTTTATTTCACAGCGGAGACCCTCGTAGCCTTCAGCACAATTACAAACGTAAGATCCACGGGTGTTGCGACACGTTCCGCCATTTCGACATGGGTTAGTCTGGGCTGCACACTCATTGATATCCTGCTCACATTGTTTCCCTGGGGAGACGACCATATACATTCACATAAGACGACCATACACATTCACATTAGACGACCATATATATTCACATTAGATGACCATATACCTTCACATTAGATGACCATATACATTCCCATTAGACGACCATATACATTCCCATTAGACGACCATATACATTCCCATTAGACGACCATATACATTCCCATTAGACGACCATATACATTCACATTAGCCACTACGTGATGGATTGGTCAGTTCTTTACTATGTTCATAAATTTGGTCTTTTAACCTTTTATAAATGTTTGCTTGATCAAGAGGAAACAAAACACCTGAGATTTAAAATTTGATAAAAGTAATTCTATCATCATCATTATTATTAGTATCATCCTAAAATCATCTTTACTCACCAGTAAAACCAATTGGGCAGTTGCATTTGTACTGAGTATGGTAGCTATTCTGAGGCACACACTGCGCAGAGTTTTGGCATGGGTTTGAGCCACACGGGTCCAGTTTGAGCTCACAGTTTTTGCCATGGTAAGAGGCCTGACAATGGCAGAGGTAATCATTGATCTTGTCAATACACTTGCCGTGGACACAAGGGTTGTTGATGCAATCATTGACGTTGGTCTCACATCGAGTGCCTGGATAGAGAGAGAGCATGCGCATTGGTAACCAGATTGTTCAATGGTCAGCTTGTACTCACAGACAACGATGTTCCACTCTATGATATACTTACTCTTACAAAGACAAAGATGTTTGCTCAATGACATACTCACTCTTACAAATATAAAGATGTTCGCTCAATGACCTAATTACTCTTACAAAGAAAAAGATGTTCACTTTGATTTACTTACCCTTTCAAAGATTAGGATGTTCACTTTGATATACTTACTCTTACAAAGGTAACAATGTTCACTGTGATAATACTTACTCTTCACCCACGAAGATTTGATATATGTATATAGATCAGAGATTTATCTTTTGTTTATATGAAACTAATCCATGATATATTTTTAAGCAAAGAAATATTTGATATCTGTAGATCGGGTGTAATCCCTATCAAGTTCTGTATATCTCAATTACTATCCGTTTTAAAAAAAAACTTTTTATTAATTAAAAAGCTGAAGAGATTTCCAGTTAGAAATGGAATAAAATAAGCATCTAAAAATATACATGTGAAATGTAACTGACAGTTTTCAGTTCAGTCTTTCGTGTGGAAAAATCTCTGAAAGTCTTCAATTTATTTTGAAAAACTTATCAGTATGAACTATATCACTGGGGCAAGAAAAATAGTTGAGATCGTATATATGAATTCCTACCAGTTTTAAAAACTTTTTATAAATTAAAAAAAAATATGATAAGATTTCTAGTTGGAAATGGAATAAGACTTCAATAGTTTTGAAAAACTCACCAGTGAAGATTTCTAGTTAGAAATGGAATGAGACTTCAATAGTTTTGAAAAACTCACCAGTGAAGCCTGGAACACAGGAGCAAGTAAAATAGTTGAGGTGGTCGTAACATGTCCCACCGTGCTGGCATGGGTTTGACTGACATTCGTTGATCTGAGCCTCACAGCGGAACCCTGTGTAACCGTCACGGCACCGACACTCAAACCTGGATATCAGGAAAGAAAGGTTGAGATATGTGCGATAAGGATTAGTGATCATTTAGGCTTGGAGGTCAATGTAAAAGAACTAGAGTCACCAGTGTCTTAATGTTTAGATCATGCTGCGTGTGAAATTTGTCTCATTCCTCTCATGTTTATTTCTTGATATTACTTCTCTGCTTCTACATGAGCAGGTTTACAGTATAATTTATTATAAGTTACATAGAAACTCAAGAAGCGTATAGTTCACCCCAAAATGAAAGGATGAGCATGAACAAATCTGACAGTTCAAAATAGAATAAATTCAGAAAGAAAAAAACAAAACAGATTATCAACCACATCTATAGCCTAAAAAAGTAAAGTACACTTTTATTTCTAAATTCGATTAATTTTGTAGTTTACTTTTTTCAAACTTGCTACGGTTGAATATTTATTTATTTTTTTTATTTGGAGAGACATTTTGAAAAGAAACTCATAAATGAGTTGTTTCACCGCCTACTTTTTTTTTTATCTAAATGTAACAAACGTATGTGTTAAACTAGTGAAATCATCGTACTTGTTGTGGCCGTCCACACAGGTGCCACCATTGACACAGGGGTTTGAGGCACATTCGTCTTTGTTGGAGGCACAGCTTTTGCCAAAGTAGCCAGGGCGACAGTCACAGGAGAAGTCGTTGACCAAATCTGTGCACGTGCCTCCATTTTGACAGGGACTTGGGGAGCAATCATCAATGTCGATATCGCAATGGGGGCCTGGAAGGAAAATGAAAGATGAAAAAAAAATGAAAAATTATGGTTAAAGCTTTAATTTATATTATGGCGAGTGTTTTTCACATGGTTCATAGAAGATCATTGTCAAATACTATGCTTTCATAAATTTGAAAGGCACCCTTGCAGAATAATAGTGAATTATAAACTGATCGCAGCACTGAGGTGTAAACAAATAAGATCTTCTTACTTTTTAATGTGGTACTCAAAATTTCTTTAAGGCTTTGTGTTTTCCCCAATACTCAGAAACATAAAGTATTCCATTTACTTTAAAATCCTGGATATCTATGTTCCGAGACTGAATATATATCTCTAGAAACAAATGAAAACAGGCTTGGCTGCAACGATAAGCCTTTATTTAAAGGATATGTGTGGCTTAGGTTGAGTAACTCTTCTTAGTTGTGAAAAGTTGAGTTAGATATGGATCTTTTATTAAAAGGCCTGACTGGAATAATCACAGGGACATACAATGGGAAACATTTGCCTGACTCATACAAAATGTTAAATGAAAACAGCAATGTTTTATAAACAGTAGGTTTTCAATATCACTAACTTGAAAATAGAGGAAAATTATGAGAACATAACTGAAATCAACTGAAACATGTCACCATTTTTTCCTACCTCTTCTTATCATTCTATTTTTACGGTTTCCATAATTAAAGATTATTATTAAGTCATTATTTCGTCTGTATCACAGTCATAATTATTTTTAATTATTGTTATTATCACTCCTCTATAAAGTCATTTAAAAAAGCCTTCATATCCAGGCAGCCTAAAAAGACAAAAACTGATTAATATTATTACTTATTCTATGCTTTTCATATGTATAACATAATTTTTTTTAAACGAATGCTGTAACCATTTTTGCACAAAGTAAAGTAAAAAGTCTTCATATTCAGACAGCCTATGTTTTTTTAAAAAACTCCCCCAAAACCAAACCAAGCAAACAAACCTGAGTAGCCGGGCTTGCAGATACACTTGTAAGAATTGATGCCATCGACGCACTCTGCCCCGTTGTGGCACGGGTTCGAGGCGCAGTCGTCGTGGTTGACCTCACAGTTCCTGCCAGTGGTGCCCCGGGGACAACGGCACTCGTAGTTGTTGTCCAGATCCTTGCACTCGCCGCCGTGCCGGCACGGGTTGGACGAGCACTCGTTGATCGTCTGCTCGCAGTAGCGGCCAGTGTAGCCAGGGTCGCAGCGGCAGGTGAACTCGTCCAGACCGTCCACGCACATGCCATGTACACACGTGATGCCGTCACAGTCGTCATGGTTCACTGCACAATTTTCGCCACTGTAGCCTGTGCACGGCGGAAATAGTTTGGAAATTATTTTTACATATATCGAGGGATACCTAGATGATATAGTCTGTTCATTGATTGATTATTAATGTCAGATTTACTTTTGGAGATTAATAGAGCCCCAAGTCACATATGTGGCAAAGCTAAAAAAAATCAATCCTTTTTTTATTATCCACAAACCATACCAGGATAAAAACTTGTGAATTTATAACTCTCTATCAGGGATGCCGGGGACCTAATGACCGGAGGAGGTTGAGCATTTAATATGCGGACTGCTAAAGGAACTTAAAGACTTGTAAGCGAATTCCTTACGTCGAGTCAATCATCTAGAAAATCTTGTAATTTATTTAGGATGAAACAAACGTACAAGCACTGATAGTGCATTCGCCAATTGTCCGCCCCAAATCTATGATTGCCGATTCTCACAATAAGCAGTTGACACGCATCTTTAAAAACGCTACGCCCATTTTTCCATAACATCTAATCTATATTTGTAGCATTTACTGATAAAGCATCACATTTAAAAAAATTTAAATTATTAATATTTATAGACAAACTTTTTTTTGGGGGGGGGTGGGGGTGGGGGGGAGCACAACAACGTAGACCAGCAATGATGAGCATGAGGAACATACCGTGTTTACAGGAACATGTGTAGCTGTTGAGGTTATCGTTACAGGTACCGCCGTTCTTACAAGGAGAGCTGTCGCATTCGTCGATATCAAACTCACAGTTCTGACCCTCAAAACCTGCACAGGGAGGAAAGGGAGGAGGGAGAGAGAGAGAGAGAGAGAGAGAGAGAGAGAGAGAGAGAGAGAGAGAGAGAGAGAGAGAGAGAGAGAGAGAGAGAGAGAGAGAGAGAGAGAGGCAAATAGAGAGACAGGCAGAGAGGGACAGGGGAAAGAGAGAGAGAGAGAGAGAGAGAGAGAGAGAGAGAGAGAGAGAGAGAGAGAGAGAGAGAGAGAGAGAGAGAGAGAGAGAGAGAGAGAGAGAACACGAAAGGTTAATTGATGAGTAAAGTAAGTTTGCTACAAGACAACTTGATCCATTGTTGGCTGACCAAAAGGCCAGTTTATTTCTAACTAGGCATGTCTACTCACTCTACAACACACGTTATAGAACTCTGAGAAAGACTTAGGGGATAGTAAACAATTAAGACATTTCCAACTGACTCCACAAAGAAAACCACCGGGCCGTCTAGTGATTCACCTCACTTGTCTCTAACGCCAATTTTCCCAGCCTGGATATAAGGCCTTGTCAGTATACACGAGAACTAAGGTGGCTGTGACACACGTTACACTTCCTGCCTGACAAAGTTTCAAAGTGATTTACTTCAGCGCCAGTTTGATGGTATGCGTCACAGTCTGAGCACCCGTGTGTTGGTTTAAATACGTATCTGATGGAGGTCACCAAAATTATTGTCCTGCTATTTTGATCAGGTATTCAATCCATGCCTCTTAATAACTTCGTCGTAACATAGTCCAGTATAATTACTCCTTCATGCTGTAAGAGCGAGGGACTAGGTGGAAGGCGGGAATACCGATCAGCGTGGGTGTTCCCTAAAAACACCCTGATTGGTGACCGTGGCAGTCCGGGATCTGCCGCGTATGTGTTCCCTAAAAACACCCTGATTGGTGCCGGTGACAGTCCGGGATCTGCCGCGTATGTGTTCCATAAAAACACCCTGATTGGTGCCCGTGGCAGTCCGGGATCTGCCGCGTGTGTGTTCCCTAAAAACACCCTGATTGGTGCCGGTGACAGTCCGGGATCTGCCGCGTATGTGTTCCCTAAAAACACCCTGATTGGTGCCCGTGGCAGTCCGGGATCTGCCGCGTATGTGTTCCCTAAAAACACCCTGATTGGTGCCGGTGACAGTCCGGGATCTGCCGCGTATGTGTTCCCTAAAAACACCCTGATTGGTAACCGTGGCAGTCCGGGATCTGCCGCGTATGTGTTCCCTAAAAACACCCTGATTGGTGACCGTGGCAGTCCGGGATCTGCCGCGTATGTGTTCCCTAAAAACACCCTGATTGGTGACCGTGGCAGTTCGGGATCTGCCGCGTATGTGTTCCCTAAAAACACCCTGATTGGTGACCGTGGCAGTCCGGGATCTGCCGCGTATGTGTTCCCTATGAACACCCTGATTGGTGACCGTGGCAGTCCGGGATCTGCCGCGTATGTGTTCCCTAAAAACACCCTGATTGGTAACCGTGGCAGTCCGGGATCTGCCGCGTATGTGTTCCCTAAAAACACCCTGATTGGTGATCGTGGCAGTCCGGGATCTGCCGCGTGTGTGCTCCCTATGAACACGCTGATTGGTAACCGTGGCAGTCCGGGATCTGCCGCGTGTGTGTTCCCTATGAACACGCTGATTGGTAACCGTGGCAGTCCGGGATCTGCCGCGTGTGTGCTCCCTATGAACACGCTGATTGGTAACCGTGGCAGTCCGGGATCTGCAGCGTGTGTGTTCCCTAGTCCCGACCTGTACTTCCTTAATGTGATGATCCAAATTCTATCGACTGAACTACAAAAAAAATTGAAATGAACAAGCACAGAATTTCTAAAGCATGAGGAATCAAAGGTTTTTATTTTTTTTTTTTAAATCTTAAAACAAGAAATTAGAAGAGCCGGCATCATTTTGCGTTCAAGTCTTTACTGCCAACCAAGAAAGGCATCTTTGAACAGGTTTGCATGAAATACGATGTTCAGTACTTTAAAAAGCTGAGGTTTTTTTGGTTTTTTTTTTTTTTTTTTTTTTTTTTGAGTAAAAAAAAAAACAAGGGGTGAAGAGGAGATATGTCTAGAAAGTCACGTGATGAGCAGAAAAGTTAACTCACCATCGGGACAAGAGCAGCTGTAGTGATTGATGGCGTCCTTGCACACCCCGCCATTTTGACACGGGTTGCCGTGTGGCGTGGCACACTCGTCCACTTCCGTCTCACAGTTGGTACCGTGGTAACCTGGAACACAGAAACAAGGTGAGGGGGGTAGATAGAAAATCGGTAAACGGCAAGAATAAAGTTATGAAAAAGGATTTGTGTTCTAGAATTATCTGTGTATCTTTACCGCGTGGAGAGTTCATAGAGTAAACCTTTGGGTATAGATGGAACATGGCTGCATATTGTCTGTATTCTCAACAAATGGCACGCCATACAAGACCTATATGAATCACGTGGAAAGCTTATTTCGTGGGAAGATTCAATAAAGTGCCCAAGTTACTAGCAGAGCTATTGAAAGTCCAAGTTAAACCGGTATTAGATCATGAAGTTATCAATCGAAAGTTGTCATTAGACCACGAAGCTATCAATCTAAAGATTCAATTAGAACATGTGGCTATCAATCCAAAGTGTTCATTAGACCATGTGGCTATCAATCGAAAGATTCAATTATAACATGTGGCTATCAATCGAAAGATTCAATTATAAACATGTGGCTAGCAATCTAAAGATTCAATTATACCACGTGGCTATCAATCGAAAGTTTTCATTAGATCATGTAGCTATCAACCGAAAGATTTAATTAGAACATGTGGCTATCAATCGAAAGTTTTCACTCCACCATGTGGCTATCAACCAAAAGATTCAATTAGAACACGTGGCTATCAATCGAAAGTGTTCATTAGATCATTATGAAATGGCCGGCTAACTGCTAAACGGTGATTCAAACTATGCCTGCTAGATTTTCTGCAGCAGCTGGTACCCGTTTTCATCTTAGAATGGACATGGAGAGACTGTGTGAGGTGCCTCTTTCAGGCACAAGTTTTACTGGGTAGATCAACCTCGACAATATGGAGAAAACAAAACCTATCACTGTTAAAAATGTTAGCAATGTTTCAACAACAGGATTGGACTATGGCGCATGAGACCCTCTTAATTATCTTCTCCAATCTTCCTAGACACACGCCTATTATCTACGAGACTGTTTTGGATGACATCAAATACAGTGGAAAATAAGGGGTAAGGGAAAGTATTTTACCTGTTTCTTTGAAGAAATCTTCGCAGTTAATGATATAAATATACCTAAAATTTTGGCATTTCTATAAAGTAAATTTGAGTTGAGTGTGTATCGGGTGGGAGTGAGAGAGAGAGAGAGAGAGAGAGAGAGAGAGAGAGAGAGAGAGAGAGAGAGAGAGAGAGAGAGAGAGAGAGAGAGAGAGAGAGAGAGAGAGAGAGAGAGAGAGAATGAGGATATGCAAGAAGAACAACAAGGATCAAATGTCATCTAACCCCTTGGAAGTTTCCTATTTAATATAACACGATTTAGAGGAAAGACTTACACAGCAAACTAGCAAACAAGAGAGCCAAGATAATCCGTCTTGGTATATCATCCATGATAAAAACTTGAGGTGTAAACATGGTCGACAGATCCGCTCAGCTAATCCTTTCAGAAAAATTTTAGTTTCTTGTCCTACTGAACACACTCTTCCATCGTAAACACATACGTCACTTCGTTCAAAGTTCTAACTACTAACACGCGCTACTAAAGCGAATAGGCTATTAACAAAATCGTGTCTGTGCCAATGAGCGGTACTATAATTAAAGAATCCCAGTGAACAGTTCCTAGATTTAACTTCACTAGAGATATGCCATTCCCTTAGGTTTGATTACATGTCCACGCCCGTTGCTTCATGTAGTACCGCAGGAAATGAAAAGAGGAACGAGATATAAAACACCGTACAACGAGAGAGGAGAACTAAACATGAAAAAATTGGGCATTTCGTTTAAATTAACTCCATTCGCTAGGACAAAATCACTTTAGACAACTCGTGTGCCCATCGCTGAAGCCGATGTTTAACCGCATTATTTCAAGCAGTTAAAAGCTTACACATAGCGGTGGGTGCAAAAAGTCACGGAGCATCTAGAACTGATCTAGGGTGCCTTTATGCAATAGATTTCGGCGCACTTAGAAAGAAAAGTGATGATGATGATGATGATGATGATGATGATAGTGGTGGTGGTGGTGGTGAAAATGATGATTATAATAGACGTGGTGGTGAAGATGATGATAATGAGGATGATGATAAAAAAAATTAGGAAAAATAAATATAAAAATAATAATAACAACAACAACAACAACAACAACAACAACAACAACAACAACAATAATAATAATAATAATAATAATAATAATAATAATAATAATAATAATAATAATAATAATAATCAAAACAACCAATGAAATTTATGTACGCATCATAAAAAAAAAGTTTGGTACGATTAAAAACAAACAATTAACTAACAACTTCAATCTATACGATCCTTTTTGCAAGAACGCCGTATCGTTTCAACACGAATCTTTCATTCATTAAGTAACAATGACCTTAAATGAAACAGAATAATTTCAGTCAAGTGGGACCGATGTTTCCTAACACAAGCACACATAGCGCCACAGGAGCGGGACTTCAAGTGCTTAAAAAAAAAAAAAAAAAAGAAAAAGAAAAAGAAAGAGAAAATTTGACACATTTAAAATTGTGCTTTCTAAATCTAACACAATAAGATCTTTTTCAACACTCCCAAAGGCGACGCGATGAAACCATTACGAAATAAAACAATGTTCATGTTCATTCTTCTGCCACGGATGTAAGTTTGTCACCAGAGCTCGTGAGTAAACTGATTCTTTCTATCTCGGATCCTCAAGTGGTGTTTAGTTGGCTGGACAACAGTGTCTTTATTGTGTGGACCTGGCTTAGACTACACTTCAAGGACTTTTGGAGAGTGCTCTTTAAATGCGTCGCTCAAAAAAAAAAAAAAAAATGAAAATGTCCCGGAGATCTAATTAACTTATGTCATTCTTCATAGATATATTAAGGCGATTGAGAGATTGTAGTGAATGTGGTGAGCTGAGGTATCGGTGACGAT
>JAWDGP010007174.1:820000-887500 GCA_033675545.1 Elysia crispata | reverse complement strand
TACTACTACTACTACTACTACTACCACTACTACTACTACTACTACTACTACTACTACTACTACTACTACTACTACTACTACTACTACTACTACTACTACTACTACTACTACTACTACCACCACTACCACCACCACTACTACTACTACTACTACTACTACTACTACTACTACTACTACTACTACTACTACTACTACTACTACTACTACTACTACTACTACTACAAAACAAAAACAAAGAAGTCACCCACCTGGCATACAGAGACAGCTGTACTTCCCGGTCTCGTCCAGACAGGTCCCGTCGTTCTGGCAGGGGTTCGTGTTACACTCGTTGATGTTCACCTCGCAGTGGCGGCCCTGGAAGCCGGCCTTGCACTCACACCTGTAGCTGCCCCGCGTGTTGATGCACGTGCCGCCGTGCTCGCACGGGCTGTCCTCGGCTGGAATAAGGAGAGCACGGGAGAGGACAGGTAAAAATCATATCACTCTCAATCTGTGCGACATACAATGAGATGATGTGCATGTTACCTTGTCACATCCACGTGTTTGAAGAAATCTACACGGAAGAAAAATTATGTCTAAGATCTAAAATTTAAATTAAGATAGGGAAAAAATGATAATGTGTTGCTGCTGATAGGAATGATGATGATTATGGAGACGATGATGATGATGATGATGATGATGATGATGATGATGGAGATTATGATGATGATGATGATGATGATGGTGATAATTACGGAGATTATGATGATGATGATGATGATTATGGAGATTATGATGATGATGATGATGATGATGATGATGAAGATGATTATTACGGAGATTATGATGATGATGATGATGATGATGTTGATGAGTATGTTGATGATGATAATGATGATGATGATTATTATAATCATGATGATCATGATTATGCCCAACTTACACAATGTTTTTTTTAGTTTGTTTGTTTGTTTTCTTTTGACAACTCTTGGAATTCTCATCTAACAACATTTCGTGGCATTATCTGTATCTTTCATATTTATATAACATATTTACGTAATCGACATCCAGAGTTCAGAAACCTCAAACCACATGGTGTTTCAAGGAGAAAAGAAATAGTTTTCTAAGTTTGTAAGTCTCAATCTATTTAGAGATCCTCTTGTACAATAATTATCCTGCACCTCATGATAAATGAGCGGCTATGAATTCCCGCAGTGCAATTCACGGCACTTTTGTTCGCACCTGCATAACTTAATAATGAGCGTAAAAAAGGAGCTTTAAATAGATTGTATACAGAATTAGCCTTTCCATTTATTTCTGCAACCGGAGAACAATAAACTTAAATCAAAGATGTGTGGAGAGCAATTTTATGAGTACAGATCTCATAACTCAAGCTCCGTAGCGTTTCATTACAGTAACGTTTCTTTTTCGTGGTATTTGACTCAAGTTCAGAAGCATTTCATTATAATTATAAATACATGTAATTCTCCTGATTGTCGCTTCATAATAAAACCCGCCCAAAACAACACGATGATCTAAGGACTTTTTCTATATGAAACATAAGCCTCCGTCGGGCACACTACCGTAGATTGATACTATAAGTAAGAATTATAAGAACTAGAGTTTAAAGTAGTGCTCAGCAGTGGACAGTTAGGATAAGGCTGTAATTGAAAATGACCGAAACATGCTTGAGTTTCTGGTATTAGAACAACCGATTTATAGATGCTTCGGCATCCATCGCCTTGCCTTTCAAAGAGAACATAGCTTGTACCGATACGCCACTACGCTCCCAAGTAGATTAACACTAGTCCAACTTACTCTCTTTGCACTCATCGAATTTCAAGGAACAGTCCTCGCCTGCCCAGCCTTTCTCTAGTACAGTACTAAGTTTCATGGTCTAGGACTCAAGTTCAGTAGCATTTCATTACACTCATAATTCTTTGTTTGTCGTTTCATACAACACACCCGGAACAACACGACCATCTCAAGACTTTTTCTATATAAAACTTAAGCCCCCGTCGGGCACACTACAGTAGATTGATACTATACGTAAGAATTATAAGAGCTAGAGTCTAAGGTAGTGCTCAGCAGTGCACAGTTAGGATAAGGCTTTCAGTGAAAATGACCGAAAAATGCTTTGAGTCTGTGGGATTAGAAACATCGATATATAGATGCTTCATTGCAGTAACATTTCTTTTTCATGATCTGGGACTCAAATTCAGTAGCATTTCATCATATTAATAATTCTTTGTGGTTTGATATAAACCGTCCACAACAACACGGCGATCTCAGGACTTTCTCTATATAAAACTCAAGCCCCCGTCGGGCACACCACAGTATATTGATCTTAGTCCGACTCACTCTCTTTGCACTCATTGACATCCAAGGAGCAGTCCTCGCCTCTCCAGCCCTTCTCACAGCGGCAGATGTGGTGCCCGTCCACCAGGGAGGTCTGACAGGTGGCGCCCGCGTGGCACGGGTTGCTCAGACAGGCGTCCATCAGGTGGCAGCGCAGGCCTGGGAGGACGCGAGGAGGAAATCAGATGATTGGGGGGGAAACAGGTCACAGGTTAGGCATGAATATTATTATATTATATACGCGGTAAAGAAAGATAAGATAAACTCAAGTTGAGATTTTGTTAACTTTTCCAATTGAGATTTTT
Source organism: Elysia crispata (assembly GCA_033675545.1). NCBI lineage: Eukaryota > Metazoa > Mollusca > Gastropoda > Plakobranchidae > Elysia > Elysia crispata. The sequence continues at coordinate 884,858 of JAWDGP010007174.1, read as the reverse complement.
CCGTGACCACGGTTTTGTCCTGAGTTTAATGCAAACAACAACAACAAAAACAAAAAAAGACGGTGAGGTCAGGAAATTAAGTCGTCAAGATAATGCGAAAACTTCCTTGAACCAACCTTTGCAGAGATACCTTTACACTTTGCATCTGAAGAATGTATAGGACATGCACAAATATAAAGACCTTGGCAATGAGAGTTCCTAACAACGGCAGAGCTACTTCACTTGGAAATTAAAAGTTTAAATTTTACCTGCTCTCAAAATATTGTTGGAAACTCTGCATCGGTTTTACCGATAAATGAATCCAAACAAAATTCTGAAAGGACGTGCCTTTTTTTCTTTTCACAAAACCTTAAAGAACCTGAAACGCAACGTGTCTTTGTGACGACCCCAAAGCGCAGCCTGCAGCAGCTCTCAGTCTTACCGACAGTTCCTGGCGGACACTCGCAATAGAAGGACCCGACCCGGTCGTGGCAGGTCCCGCCATGGCGACACGGCGTGTCCAGGCAGTCGTCCAGGTTGTTCTGGCAGTGCTTCCCTTCCCAGCCGTTCACACAGATGCAGAGGTACGAGCCGACAGTGTTGATGCATGTCCCGCCGTTCTGGCACAGCTTGGGGTCCAGCACGCACTCGTCGATGTCTTCGTCGCAGTATCTCCCTGAAAGGGGGGAGGAGGAGGGGGGGAGTGAGAGAGAGAAGAAAAGAGGGGAGAGAGAGGGGGGGGATAGGGAGGGAGAGAGAATGGAAGAGAGAGAGCGAGGAGAGAAACAGAGATTGGGAGGGAGAGAGAGAGAGAGAGAGAGAGAGAGAGAGAGAGAGAGAAAGAGAGAGAGAGAGAGAGAGAGAGAGGGAAAGAAAGAGAAAGAGAGAGAAGGTAGGGTAGAGGGAAAGATAGAGACAGAGAGAGGGGAGAGAGAAAAACAAAGTTAAACATCCAATTGGCAGATTAAAAAAAAAAAAAAAGACGTGTAGGTCAGTATTTACTGCAAAAAAGGTATAAACTTGCTTTCTCGTGAATAAAAAGGCAACATTCGAGCTTGAGTGAAATAGCATGAAAGTGTTCAAAGCTTCCCCATAATTCTGCTGTAGAAGGAGCGGTTGCCTTTGCTTTTACGCAGTGAGAGTACGTAAAGAATTTTAAATCTGTCCTTATCTTGATAGTCACAGCGAACAGTGCCCGTTTGCTTGCTTGTCTGTCTTTCTATATAGATTAAGAATATATATATATATATATATATATATATATATATATATATATATATATATATATATATATATATATATCTTTCTTCTCCCATTCCTCCCTATCGCTCTCTCTCTCTCTCTCTTTTAAAGTCACTAATTTTTTCCGTCAACTCTCCTTCATTTCCACATTTTTCAATATATTATTTATATTATTTCCTCTTTCTTTCTCCCCATCCATTACTACTTTTCCTCTCCTACCATGACACAAAACTACGACAATGGATTATTGAAACACTTACCAGTATATGACTCTGTACACTTGCACTCATAGTTGTTAATCTTATCGATACAAGTTGATCCGTTGTGACATCGATTGTTGACACAGTCGTCGATATTAGTCTCGCAGTTTCGCCCTCGGAATCCTGCAAACACACAAACAAAAACAAAAAAATAATAAATAATCGAGTATCATTTTTTAGCCGTTGTCCAAATTCAAGGTCTATCAAGTAAAAATGAACATGAATAAACGAAATACGAAATGGAATCGATTACTTTATATAATCTTTTAGACTGCTTAGACTGTAACCTTCTTCGATTCCACTTTTAAAAGCAATGGGATGTTGCATTTTTTTTTTATCCACAAAAATCCTAGTATGGGCGACAAAAATTAAGAAGCTGCTATCTTTCGTCCGACAGGGAAACTGATTGTATAAAGAGTTTCATAAGCCCTGTCCACCACTAACGGTGATGTTAGGCCAGGTCCAAAAGAGAGCTGAATTATTCTTTGTACACCTCAGTGTCTTGGACATGAGTTGCAGCTATTGTTGACACTAACTGAAATTAAGTTTCCAATTTAGAAACCTGAAAATGCAACGCCGGAAAAAAGTGACATGTGAGTGTGTGTGTGTGTGTTTTTTTTGTTTTTTTTTTGTCAAGCCACAAACACTGACTGAATGTCTTTAAAAATTTGCCCTATGTAATAAAATCATCAACAGAAGTCTTCATGTATATTTCGTCGGTTCTCTTGACAGAGTGAGATTTGATGATAATGTTGATGGAACAATCCATAGAGAAAGAGAAAGAGAGAGGCGAGGCTAATGTAAACTGCAGAAGAAATAAACATGGCATGCAAATAAATTACCAATAAAGAAGGTGGAAGTGACAAAAAACAAAGAGAATGATACATTGATACATACAATGGTCGGTAGATCTATGGTAAAAAGAAAACTTTGTAAGTAAATTGCATTATGTGGAATTTTACAAAGATCAAAAAGATAAATATAGAGAGAAAGAAAAGCAAAGAGGACAGGAAGGGATAACGTGAGTGCCATAGAGATAGGTAGATAGACAGATAGATAGATAGATAGATAGATAGATAGATAGATAGATAGAGAGAGAGAGAGAGAGAGAGAGAGAGAGAGAGAGAGAGAGAGAGGGGGGGGGGGGAGAGAATAAGAGAGAGATGGCAGATGGAGAGCCCAGCGAAAGAGGACAGAACAAAACAAAAAAAGAAAAGGAAGAATGAAAAAGAAAACAAAACAAAGAGCATCTAAATCTAAAGACTCTAACATCACAACGTGAACTTTAAGTAAGTCCTTTCACAAATATCGGACCAAGCTTGACATGTTCACCTCAAGCTATGGACTCAAGTCTTAGACCAGTGTCCAAGCCTGGACCAACCTTGGTCAAGCTAGCGTCACTGTCTGGACCGCGGGGAGATGCTAATCCGGGGAGGCTGGGTGGGATTAGCCTAGCTTTAAGAGCGGCTGAGGGGTACAATGCACCGTGTACGTCGTCGGACCACTGAAGGTGTGGCCGTGAAGGTGGAGGTAATGATGGCTGTTGTTGTTGCTTCTATTGCTGTTGAAGTAGTAGTAGTAGTAGTAGTAGTAGTAGTAGTAGTAGTAGTAGTAGTAGTAGTAGTAGTAGGTAGTGGTAGTGGTAGTGGTAGTGGTAGTGGTAGTAGTAGTAGTAGTAGTAGTAGTAGTAGTAGTAGTAGTAGTAGTAGTAGTAGTAGTAGTAGTAGTAGTGGTAGTAGTAGTGGTAGTATTAGTAGTAGTAGTAGTAGTAGTATTAGTGGTAGTAGTGGTAGTAGTGTTAGTGGTGGTGGTAGTGGTAGTAGTATAGTTGTAGTAGTAGTAGTAGTAGTAGTAGTAGTAGTAGTCGTAGTAGTAGTAGTAGTCGTAGTAGTAGTAGTAGTAGTAGTAGTAGTAGTAGTAGTAGTAGTAGTTGTAGTAGTAGTAGTAGTAGTAGTAGTAGTAGTAGTAGTAGTAGTAGTAGTAGTAGTAGTGGTAGTAGTAGTAGTGGTAGTAGTAGCAGTAGTAGTAGTAGTAGTAGTAGTAGTAGTAGTAGTAGTGGTAGTAGTAGCAGTAGTAGTAGTAGCAGCAGTAGCAGTAGCAGTTGTAGTAGTAGTAGTAGTAGTAGTAGTAGTAGTAGTAGTAGTAGTTGTAGTAGTAGTAGTAGTAGTAGTAGTAGTAGTAGTAGTAGTAGTAGTAGTAGTAGTAAATAGTAGCAGCAGCAGCAGCAGCAGTAGTAGTAGCAGCAGCAGCAGCAGCCAAAACAGCTGATGTAATTGGGGTAGTTGTAGCTATATCAAGGATCACGGTTTTCGGTTTTAAAATGCCTAAATTTAACTCCGGTGAACTGGTTTTATTGAAGTTTTCCTAACAAACCGCGTCTAGTCATGATATTAAACAACCCGATTATCTATATTTGAGAGAGAGAGAGAGAGAGAGAGAGAGAGAGAGAGAGAGAGAGAGAGAGAGAGAGAGAGAGAGAGAGAGAGAGACTTTCAATGCACTAAACTAAACCGAGGACGTACGCAGAGTAATCAGTAAATTTATGACTAATCGTTCAAAACTCTTCAGAATTCTAACCCGAATCCGATACTGTTATCTTTTTTTCTTTTTATGCTGTATCTCTGAGCTGATTTTTAAAGGAGGAAAAAAAGGGAATATCCAAAAAAAAAAAAATGATATTCAAATCAAATTCTTTAAGTGAAGTGCAAAACTTTACAGAAACAACTCTAGTTCATGTTCTAATTCATTGCAGTTGTTTAGGTGCCGGGAGAGGAGAGAGAGAGAGAGAGAGAGAGAGAGAGAGAGAGAGAGAGAGAGAGAGAGAGAGAGAGAGAGAGAGAGAGAGAGAGAGAGAGAGAGAAAATTTCAAGGTTGGGTTATTAATTAATAATTATTATTTTTTTTACGCTCTCATCCTATACCTTTGAAACTCTAAGAGAGGAAAAGAAAAGAAAAGCCAATAATACAAAATTGCAAGTAGAACGGCGATAAGAGATTACGCCCCTGATTCCAGGGTAAGAAAAAAAACGTTAGAAAGCACAAATTGAGGAGCACAATCCAGAGTTTCTCCCTTGTTAAACGTCTCCTAAGTCTCCCAATAAACATGTTTCATTTCTTTACTGAGAAAGACGGTTGGAAGACGCCTCCAGCGAAGAACTTGTTCTGGCTTTCGTGTCAACATTTGGTTCCAGAGGTCCAGGCCGTGTGGGAAAATCCGGTGGGCAAACAGAGTGACTTACCCTTCCTGTATCAAACAGAGGGTGTATGACCAGGGACTCTAAATGAGCCGTCAGGGGGTAGAGAATGATCAACATATCGTCTGCTTCATTAGCCATGAGTACCTGCTGATCCCAGGCACCGTGCCTCACCGGGGCACGAAAATCTGATCCATTTTTTTTGTGCTCAATTAGGATTTTTTTTATTTTATTTTGAGGGACAAGAATGTAGGTTTCTTTGGCATAAGCCATGATATTCAAGGTTCTTCCGTACAGCCGTACACCCGGTAAAATACGCGTAGTAATGGTGGAATAGTGGTAGGGCACCAGCCTTTGAAACCAACGGTTGTTTGGTTTAATTCTTTATCAAACAGTTCGAGGATTTTTTTTTTTACTAATAGCGCAATGTCTATGATCTTACATCTAGAAATTTAACGGGCATTAACATCATAATTTGAGACAAATTTCTCCACAAACTACTGTAACAGTTTCAAAACTGAGATCTCGTCAAAGCTATTTTAGACCTTGAGAAATCTAGACTTGGACAAAGAAAGAAAAATATCATGTTCCTCTCTCTCTCTTTCTATAACATAATTATAATAACAATTCTAATTCAGTCAATTTAGATTCGCACCGTTCCTGCGTTAAAACTTTGATGATGTGAAGACAACACAGCTTACTTTCCTATTTCAGGCAAACTACTCAGTTTTCCAAAAGTACATTCTGACATCGGAAATGACGTCATACGCCGTTTTTGCCCAACGAACCCCCACCGTTCGAACTCTTATATGTTTAAGGAGCGTGTGGCATTCCAATAGAGACACGGTCTGGGCATTATTGGACAAGGAATCACTTCAGATATTGACACAGCAGTTAGGTACACACACACACGGCTTTCCCTTTACTCCGGCAATACAAAGGTGTTTCCAGAAGCCGTTAGGATTTTTTTTTGTAATACAACACGCTTCACTTGGTAGAGCATGCTATTGCCATTTCCTTGTGTGAAGCGCAACGAATTCTTCGGAACTAGTTTGTGTAGGGAAAGTAGTTTAGCTGATGCGCATTTCGTGAATCTATTCTTTAAAAAATAATTGCACAGTGTGTTGAAGTGATTAGCGATAATGCTTTTGGAAAGTGTGAGGTAGGAGAAAGACCAAGAGAATAAAGAATATCAATTTTGCCGTGAGGTTAAAATATTGGCCTTTGGAGAAGTAAATTATGTAAGGCTTTTCATTTTAATATTATCCCATAAAATTCTTAAATTGTCTCCAACAAAGCCTTGCCTTTCCGTCTCCCACAACTTCTCTTCCTCTTGTTCTCCCTTCAACTCTTTTCTTAGTCTCCGTCTCCTTTTTTTCTTTCCCAGTCCTCCTCCTTCCTTCGAACAATTCTAAAAAAAATGCATCAAGACTTGGTGACACTAGATGTTTATTGGCTGATATTACCTATTCACATTTAAATTAATATGTATGATCTGTACAGCCTCTCAAGAGTGACCAAACTGACTAGGCCAGGCAGGTCACGGCGAGCAGAAGAATCCCAATGGATTTCAAGACGTCTGCTCTAACTCCGAGGTATCGAAGCTTCGCCATTGAGGTCCGTCCATGTATTAACTAATTGTAAATATTTTACGGGGCCAATTTCTTCTTTTAAGTCTCGAACCGGACGCCAAGCTTTACTCTCGAAGTTCTCGTCTGCCAGACAAATAAACACGCTCAAAGGGGCAGACGACAAGCAACATGTCGAGAAGCATGCGGTACAAAACCTCCGTCAAACACAAGAACGTGCACAGACAGCAGACACTGGGCCGCGCCGACCAAACCTCGGGATTTTTCTCCAACCTGGCATAAAGAAATCTTAGCGTGTCTACACAATTTTAAGTCTCATAAGTCCACCGCTCCAACTTTTAAAAAAAAAGCAGACGACATGAACGTCATAGGCGTGCCAGATTTTTGCGGTGACTGGCACAACCAGGGCCGAGGCGAGACAAGACCAAAGTAGCTTTCAAAAAGTGTCCGAAGTGTAGAGAAAATGCTGAGTTTTTCATCCTCGAGTGAACAGGAAGGGGATAACGGATACATGAAATGTTCAAACAGAGCTTAACTAAGAGTAGCACAAATAAGCCAAAGCGAAAACAAAAATAAGAAAATTGCAACAGAGAGAAAGAAAACTTATCCTCATTCTGACTGATTTATTACAGTTTTTATTCATAAAGATAGAAGAGGTCTAAAATGATCCGAATAATGCTTTACCAATCACGTTGGCAGGATAAAAAGTTTCAACCCAACTCGGTTACTTACACCGAAGAATGTACAATCCTGTTCGAAAAGGAAAACTGCGATTTAGGTTGAAATGGGTTGTAACTAGCTGTTGACCCTGGGGCTTCGAAAAGTATGGACAGAGTTTCGAGGGGAAACAGGAAGTCTCCGAAATAGAATCAGAAATTGCAGTTTCTTTCATACCTCCGAGAAGAATTCCTGGAAAGCCATTTCAAGGCAAATCGGGAACTTTGAGGAAGTAACCTCCCCTTGACACAAACAAAGGGAGACAAATAACGAGTGAAGTTAACAGCTACAATCAAGGGAGAGAAACCAAAATAGGTTAACATTTGGCCACAGACAACTTCATAGGAGACACAATAAATAGCAAGTGGAAGTGGGAGAGTCGAGAAGGCTGGACAGGTTCTGTATTCTCGGTCTCCGCCTGTATCTTACGTTCTTTCTTCAGCTTGTTTTAGGGACTCGATAAAAAGATATATTACCTGGAGTCTTGGATCGCAGGAGAGATGGAGAGAGAGAGAGAGAGAGAGAGAGAGAGAGAGAGAGAGAGAGAGAGAGAGAGAGAGAGAGAGAGAGAGAGAGAGAGAGAAAGAGAGAGAGAGAAAGAGAAAGAAGAGAAGAGAAGAGAGAGAGAGAGAAAGAAGAGAAGACAGAGAGAGAGAAAAAGAGAGAGAGAGAGAGAGAGAGAGAGAGAGAGAGAGAGAGAGAGAGATCTGTTCGAAAATAAAGTCTAGCCTCTTACGCAAGAGAACCCATATCGAGTCATAGTATTAGCATAATCGATAAATCGGAAGGCAAACAATCCACCAAATGCTTTATTTTAGGAGAATTATTGTCCAATGACCTTCCATAAAAAAGGCAATTCAAATAAAGCACTGTCATTAGTAATAAAGCAAAGACATAAAAAGATTAAAGAAACCCGTAAAACATAGTCATAATTATCACAGCTGCGAACGTTGCTTTTTTTTTTTTTTTGATAAACGAGAAAAGCGCGCCAAGTTAGATCTCCAAGAGAAATTTGACCTTTGATCCTTAAGAAAACGTAAACACACCGAATGACCTCGCTTGTTACAAAGGGATTAGATGTATACAGTCACCGAGTACAGCAGCTATCTTTGCATCATCTATCCCTGACCGAGTCATTGTTTCAGTATTGAGAGCCAGGATTAATTGAGCTTAGCGTAAAGTCACCTTTCAGGTCGTTTTTTTGGGTTGCGATGGTGGGAGAAAAATACTGTCATTGGGTTTGATGAACCCTGAGGGGGGTGGGAGGATAAACTACGGAGAAAGTGGAGGGGTAAGGAGAGAGATAGAGAGAGAGAGAGGAGGAGGAGGAGGAGGAGGAGGAGGAGGAGGAGGAGGAGGAGGAGGAGGAGGAGAAGAAGAAGAAGAAGAAGAAGAAGAAGAAGAAGAAGAAGAAGAAGAAGAAGAAGAAGAAGAAGAAGAAGAAGAAGAAGAAGAAGAAGAAGAAGAAGAAGAAGAAGAAAAGAGTACATTCACAGGTCAATCACGGCCACTGCAAATCCTCAAATTAACATAATCTCTCAAATAAAGACAGGTAGATGCCTGATTTTCAAATAATTGTTTTTGTTCGTTTTTGTTTCAACATAATCTCTATAGGTTCTTGTCAAGGGAACAACACCTGTGATGGTTGTATGATGTCTCCGACAAGAATTTGGTGAAGGTTAAAACATCGTATTTGGTGATTATTGTTGGAGGTGGTTCATGCGTGATGGTCGGCACCAGAGCAAAGATCTACTCTCCCTAAGTCTCTAACTTTTTTTTCCTAACAGCCTATAAAGATAAGTTCTACGCAGATCTAAAAAAAAAAAAAAAAAAAATCTAACAAGAAAACAGAGAAAAAAAGGGGGAGGGGGGAGTAAAGAAAGAGAAAGAGAGGGATTATTAATTTCACCATATCTGAGTCAGTACTGTTTTGCCCAGGTCGAGCTGCACTCATTAGCTCGGTTGGAAGCATTAAGTCGATTTAATGGTTCGGTGGATGGCGCACTTGAGATCAGATCTATCTGGCTGGCGATCAACATGTGGGTGTAATCAAGGACTCACTAAAAGACAAGTTGGTTAGTGCGAGTACTACCAATGAAAACAAAAAATCATCTCCATCTGGGAGACTAGGATGATCAGAGTTTCAAGGGGGAACGAGGGGTGTGTGTGCGTACGTGTGTGTGTGGGGGTGGGGATAATTTAGACAGGAAGAAGGCGATGGAGAATAGTGCGGAGTTATTCTGTTTGAGGAAAATAATTCAGCTCTTCTTTGTTTTCCGAATCTATCTAATTGTATGTATGTCTGCCTGTCTGCCCCTCTCACTCTCTCTCTCTCTCTCTCTCTCTCTCTCTCTCTCTCTCTCTCTCTCTCTCTCTCTCTCTCTCTCTCTCTCTCTCTCTCTCTCTCTCTCTCTCTCTCTAACCCAGAGCATCGACATTCCATTCCGTTGCTTCCTTTCCCATCAGGATTAACAAAGTTCGGATTGATAATCAACTGGTAATCGACTAAAAATATAATAACGGAGGGGGGGGGGGAATATATATATATATATATATATATATATATATATATATATATATATATATAATATAGCTTTCTTATTTCATTTTAATATAAGGTGCAGCGGGTCATCTCCCAGTGGAAAAGCATTGAAAATAAAAAAAAATCCTCTATAATCGTTGATTAAAAGAAAGAATTATTCCCCTCTTCATTTTTCTCACAAACCTCAACTCCTCTAGCTCTCCCCTTTCTTTAACATTCAGTATGCCACCGACAAACCCCTGCTTGTTCTTTCCTCTGACAGCCTGTACTGAAGAATGGCGGCTGATGCATTCCTTCCTAACATAAAAAAAAATGTCTCTTTCGATTCGCAGATCGTAAAACTGTCCAACGGTTGTTTAAAAAAAAAAAAAACAATCCAACAATAGATAAATAAATGAACTGGCCAACTGGCCTGTCTTTAGAGTAATAGTGTGACATGCTATACATAATGCAACAAGCTGGGTCCTGAACTTTATCGACATGAGCGATTGTGGCACAAGAATGGGTTATTGTGTGGGCTTTCTGTCCTCTATTTTCATAAAAATAGGCCATTACACAACAGAATACAGTATCTGTCTAATCTTAGACGGCGGCCGTGGGATTCAAGGTACGCGCACGCCCTTAGATTTGCAGGAGCTTTGCTTTGAGGGTTCGAGTCACAGTTCGAAGCTACCTGACGGAGGTTTGCACTGCTGTGTTGTGTACGAGTTATATCCACTATTCACGCAAACCATTCGTCTCTTAGGCGCAAAAATTCTTCATCGATTATTTCCGGTTATAATTATACCTCCACTAAAAAGATGTCTTGCTATACCTCGAACATTCGAGAGTAAAAAAAAAAATAAAAAAAAGAAACTGACAAATCTGTCATGGTTTCTACAAAAGGAAAAAAAACCGGATTATTACGAACCAATGGTTGGATGCCCTGTGTGTTTCTGTATACACCCAGTCTTCCACTTTGTGGACGTTTTTATAATTGCAAAATATATAAAATAAAATTTGATATTGCAGATAAAAATAGGTTTCACGACAATTTGAATAGAACAACCTATCTTGGGGGTTAAAAGTGATAATGTAACAGCTCGTGCTCATGGCACGTCAAACTCATTAAATACCTAATGAAAATGCTTTCATATGTAGATTTGAGGGCAAGCTTTCTGATACAACGGCATTCTATCCCATGATAAGAGAAGCAGCAAAGGCATTCAAGCAAAAGGGGAACATTTTTGGTGACCTTTCAACGTTTCACCGGGGGGTCAGAGGATATCACGTGGTGTCCTCGGGTCACATGGACTAGCGAGCTGGTCATTAAAATATTATCTCACAATATCATCGGAAATATTAGTGTAGGTTTTATCCGCCTCTTATATACCTGCTTCATCCCGCCTGGGTAATTTCTCTGTCTGTGTGTGTGTGTCTCTCTCTCTCTCTCTCTCTCTCTCTCTCTCTCTCTCTCTCTCTCTCTCTCTCTCTCTCTCTCTCTCAATCATTGCCTAAATTCTCCTGTGAGGAAAAATACTACATCACGAAAAGATAGACATACACCATTCAATTTGGACGATCTGCTCAATTTCGTTTTCAGTATTACACACTCCATGAAACTTAAAATGAATCGTACATCAAGGCTTAGAATGTCGAGAGGACATAATGCATATACCAATTTTCCCTACGTAAAGGACGCGGAAAAAAAAATTCTTTTTTTACAAAATTCGGCCGATATTTCTCAGACAGACAGAAAGAACTGACAGTGAGAGATGTCGAAAACCAGGCAGGAAAGCTTCCCAGGCTGAGGCCCCACTCGTCACCAGATGTCATCAGTCATCACAACAACAGCATCGCGACAAACTGAGGTCACGTGGGGTCATCGGAACCTGCCCAGGCCTGGGACAGCAGATTTCATCTGATCAGGTCTGTGACCAGTGCTAGAATCTTCAGAAGAGCGCCCGGTGGTCGTACGGTAAGAGCATTTGCCCCATGTTTCAAAGGCGATTTTCATCGGGTTGAAATCACACTGTGTACAGTGCTAAAGTCTTAAGAGCGTCCGCTGGTCGTACGGTAAGAGCATTTGCCCCACGTTTCAAAGGCGATTTCCATCGGGTTCGAATCACTCTGTGCCACAGTGCTAAAATCTTAAGAGCGCCCAGTGGCCGTATGGTAAGCACGCTTACCCTCAGTTTTAAAAGCGACTCCCATCGGTTAGAGTCACGTTGTAGGAGAGTCTGGTGGTCGTATGGAAAGAGCGCTTGCCCTAAATTTCAAAGGGGATTTTCATCGGTTTCAAATATGACAATCAATAGCGCCCGATAGTTGTATCATTAAAAAAAAAATCTGCCCTGAGCTTCAAAGGCAATATACCGGGTTCGAATCATACGGTCAAATGTGGACCAGATTGACGGGCTCTTCTTTCCAAAATGAAATCTGGCATGCTTGAAACATTTCTATAAAGACTACAAAGGTACCTTTTTTTTCAAAAGGACGACCTTTACCAATCAAGCAGTCAGACTAGACAATAAAGAATGGCATAATCCTAAAGCTAGCTTTTGTCAGTTTTAATAATACTCAGCGACCCACAGAAATACTTAGATGTCAGGGATGTCAGAAATGACCTGTAAATGAGATCGATGACAATGCGTGTAAATTTGCTTGAATGTGACAGAAACAATGAACAACAGCAAGTGAAAGGTTCAAGGAGGGAGGGAGGGGGGGGGGGGAGAGAGAGAGAGAGAGAGAGAGAGAGAGAGAGAGAGAGAGAGAGAGAGAGAGAGAGAGAGAGAGAGAGAAATGGCATGAGATAAGAGACTTTTATGGCAAGGTATCCATTTTAAAGTCTCCATACTATACTTAAATGTATTGCCTCACTATATATGTTCTGAAATTTATTCTCATAATAATAATAATAATAATAATAATAATAATAATAATAATAATAATAATAATAATAATAATAATAATATTCGCTTGAATGCAGTAAAATACTGGTTCGTCAACAAAGTGAGATTCAACACAGTAAGCCTTTATGTAGGCTCTAGACAGATAAGCCGGTATGAGAAGCGCAATGTCCAACTCACCAATAATACTCAACAGCAGCCAGAGATTTAAAACACTTTTATAATCCATGACGTTCCTCAAGCTCTGCTCCTGAATGTGTGGCGATGGTTACGATCCGCTTTCACTTTCACTTTCACTTCATAATCCGCCGAAGGAAATAGGGCAATTATCCTCACTTAATGGATTTGGACAGTTGATATATATCCTTCCTACAGTCGCTTAAGTTTTCGATCTAGCCGTGCATCTTTCACTTTCAATCATTCACCATTTGCAGTTAATAATTTGTTTAAAAAAAAAAAAAAAAAAAAACCAAAACAATGCCACACACGTTTTGTAGTATTGGGGTCTAAGACATGTCAAGTGATCCACTATTATCCGATGCTGGTGTTAACAAATCTCAACTTTCACCAATTTATTCCAACAACTCTGTACTTCTTAGTATTAAACAGATCAAAATATATCTCACACGAAGATCGAGTTTATTTCGCATCGATCTGAAGAAATATGAGGGCTAAGTTGGTAAAAATAAATATAAAAAGGATAACTACTCGTTAATTTGTGAATAAAATAAATTCACCAATAAAATAGTTACATTTCGATTTCAGTGCTATGTAATAAGACATTTTAGTTAGATCCTGTATTACAGACTCTGTATATTCATTCACATTCAAATCCTTTGACCAAAAACCTATATTCAAAGTCATGATAAAAAATACACCGTTCTCTTAAACCATAAAAAAGCAAGACCGCTCTGAGGGACTTCAGATAGTATAAACTATATTAATTATATCATAAGTCATGCACTTCTAACCAAGTTGCCCTGTAAACTGCAGCACAACCTCTGCTCACCAACAGCTAGGGTTCATCCAACTGGCCCTGCCAGGACCTGGAAAATCAGAAAATTGATGCAACGTTTCTGAAGAGATCCCCGGAAAAAGATCGGCCTGGTGGAACTAAAGACAAGAGTTCTGGGCAAGTGGCTCTCAGGGCAATTAGTGCAGTGTTTCTCACAGGCTTACCATGTCTCGGATTGCGTGTTTGTGGGATATAATCTCTCCACAACAAGGGTATCTAGGGATCTCACTAATTTGCTGGGAGAGATGTGTATGGGGAAAGTAAACTAACCCGCCTCTTATTACTATCACTTGAAATTATGCTCGGAGCAAGTTTGATGCTAGCGTTAAGAAAGATTGACAATTGTTAAAATAAGAGAAGACTTTCCAATTTGTTCTTTGTAAATTGTTTTCACACATAACCTAACTGAGCAAAATTAAGTTCATGTCGAAACCATCTTTGATAAATCTGAACATCTGAATCACCTTATGGTATACATAGAGATTATGTCGGTGATTGAAGTGTGGTTTAAAAACAAAAAAAAAAGTTTAAAAAAATAATTGGAAGGATAAATCATCGAGCCGTGCCCAAACAAAAATAAACTAATTGAACTGGTATTACAGAGAGGTATTACGAAGTCAATTGATCCGGGCGTTGAAATAACTTTGGCACAATAAAATTAACAGTTCTTGGTCTAAATGTAATTCTAGATATTATGTACTAAAGAGATTTGTATGTTCATACACTGATGCTGGCACAAATATGTTTGGAATCTCATCACTCTTATTGGCTCATTAGACTCAATGACGTCTGTGATTTCATTATTCGAGGTTGTCCATGGTCGACGATACTTTTTTTGCTATTCCAATCTTTAAGAAAAAAATATTTTAACAATGGTTTGCTGAATTTGATTTTTTAATCCAAACAACAAAACTGGTAGAATCCACATTCATGAAGAACTCGCGAAGCACTTTTTGTCTCTCGTCACATTTGGCAATTATCAAAATGGAGACAAATCTATGACCGGGAAAACATGGATTGTTAACTTAATAGGCACAAATTAATGACCTCTGAAAAAAATCAATTCTTGTGAGAATAAACTCTTACGATTGTACTACACCTATCTCGATAGTAAACTCTCTTTACAATAAAGGCTGTAATTTTCCGGCTTATCTTAACCTCGTGTATCACAGTTTAATAAATATCCCCGAAAATTCGCCTCACACATTTTGAATAAAAGACTCGATTCCTCACTCAGTCTAAATCTCACTGAAACTGAAATTGTGTATGAAGTCCTGCATTTTGTCAAAAGTTCTAGATTCTACATTTACCATCACACGCCCGAAGAATCCCAACGAATTGATGATATTATCAAAGAAAGCAACTTTCAAAATGTGAATCAATTCAAGCAACTCGTTCAGAAAATCGTGTAATCCACAACAGCGAATCAGGGACATCCACTTCGAAGTTGGAAAATGAGGCTCTTAAATTGTAACCCTCATCTTTAGGAAACTTCTTACCACTACCAGCGAGCGTCCAAAAATGTTCAATGCGTCTCCCTCGCGTTTAATTGAGATGTTTAGGAGCGTTAAATAGAGAGAATACGTTTAAGAAATCTTCAGCAACTCATTGAGAAAATCCCGTGACATTCAACAAAGAAATGCCGGCCAGCGAGGATTATCAATCTCACCTACACTGAAATCTCAATCTCAATCTAATTGATGTCGCGCGCTTGTCATGGGTAACGTGTATATAACGAGAAGTCGCACATACAGTGGCTGTTGGGGAGTTTCTTTCATTTCCCAGGCACACGAAGGTGTGACGAGGGTCGGGGATTAAAGCCTGTTCATTTGTTGTAAGTCAATTAAATGTTGATGTGCCTTGGGCCGGGGGGGGGGGGGGTGACCAGTCGACGAGCGTACACGGCACGCCGGGTTGTTACAACAACAAAGGGAATAGGTAAATTACACAGCTCTGTGGGTTTACTACAACTTATTGGGGGGTATTGGGGGGTAGGTTTTGTAATCATTTTGGGACAGGGAGTGTTTTAGTTGTTCACCCCAGGCCTGAGGCAAAGGGTGAAAGGGTAAGTATGGCTCTTAGTTATTTTAACAATTTAGAGAGATATTTAAATAGATTGGGAGAGAGAATAAGATGAATTATTCACTGTGTGGGGAATGATAAGCGCCAATGAGAGTTTACTCAAAAGACGAGAGAGAGAGAGAGAGAGAGAGAGAGAGAGAGAGAGAGAGAGAGAGAGAGAGAGAGAGAGAGAGAGAGAGAGAGAGGTAAGAAAGATTGTCAACATCATCGTTCAACGCGTCGCATGCAAAAGAAGAAAAAATAAAACATCGGGAAATTCTCTAAATTTCCTAAAACTGAATCTAGTGGGAATATAAAATCACTCTACTAAATTACTACTTAAAAGCCTTACCCTAACCACTGCTGAGCACTACCAAAAAGTTCTAGCTCTTATAATTCTTACTTAAATTACTACCAAACATTTCTCGCCTCTGAAATAAATGTCTACATAAAACGTGGCTGACAACACCACACAAAAGGCAGTGCGACTCCCTGATAAGCGAGTGGTCAGTGGGTGGCCGGACAACGGTCAATAGTTTCCCTACTGACACACATTATTCTCTGATTCGGCCTTGTCCTTGCTACCTGGTGACGACCACCTGTGAGCGCGCTGGTGGCCGACGGACACACTGTTTGCCTTGATAACTCCTGTGACGTTCGACCTTGGGTTCGAAACCCATACTAGTGGTAAAATGTGTCCTGGTCCTTATCAGTTTGGTTTCACCCTTTAAGTTGAAGAAATGCGTAAGAAGTTCACTTATTCGATCAAACGAGTACCGCAATGGGCTCGAGGCTTGGGCACTTGCCCCAGTAATTACAGTGAATCTTTGTATTGGGTTCGAATCTCGAATTACGGCTGCAGTGCTGGTGATTTGATGGTCTCATAATTATTGACTCATTTTCTTCTGATCTACGGCAATAGGTTCAAAATCCTTGAGATCTCTACCTTATTCGACTAGCATTGTCTTCAAAACGCCGAATCTCCGCACAATGAGCAAGTTATGTAATATTCATCTCTAAAGCTCCTAGGTAAACTTAGGCGATGTAAAAATGAATCAAGTAAAACCATCAATCATTAATTACTGCCCGAGTAACCCAGTGTGCAAACCGTAATAGTCCATTACTAGGTGAGCTTATAATTATGTCTAATTACCAATAATAATTACTACCGATCGTCACTTTTATATCTGCGGTATGATTAAGCCATTTGGGAAAACATATTTTAGTTCTTTGGCTAATTCATCGTCTCCTAAGTTTCCCGCCGAGTCTTATACGGATTTAAAGAGAATAAAGGGACAAGGTAGCAGTTCTGCTATATCAGCAAGTTTTTATATCGGTGTCTTTTTTTTTCCCTTCCCTTCCCCACTTCGTTTTCTCTCTTCTCCTAAACCTTCATAAATTGTAGGGGGTTCCTCATTAAGGAATTGGTCTCAAATTTTACGGTTCCGATTGTACATAGCCCCTTTACCCTAACTCGCAGCACTCATAGCTTCTAGCTAATCTGTTTGACAAAGAGCCGTGGGATATTTAAAGTGTTTGGTGTGCCTTCCTTAATACTACATGTATTAGCTTAGAAACATTTTTACCTCATCCGCGATATGACGAAAGATGCAAGCAGCTGTCTTTTCTACATTTGCTTATCTTAATTAACTTTTGCCAAAAGCGATTCAAAGCTCACCATCTAGTACCCATTCTCTTTGTGTGAGTTTCGCGACTCAGTGTAAACACTGGGTGAGAAAGTGTCAACGCTGAATCGGAAATCCCCTTTGAACTTTAACTCCCAGCCTTTTAATCCGTTATGAAAACTTGTTTACGTTTCAATGGGGAGAACAGGCCGGTAGTTACAATGGAATAAATCTGCGTTAGATGGGAGTGTGAGGTGTGTTTACCAAATAATGACACATCTCGTCCCGTCTGGCCTTCGAAATGAACAGTGGTTACTTTCCCCTGAGGCTGTATGGGTTTAATTTGTTGAGTTTATCATTGTGGAATATGGTATACAGTGAGTGAAAAAAATGGAAAAACTTTTTCTTTTTTTTCTTTTTTAAAGCATTATTGATCGACATAATTATTACACAGAATAGAATATTTCAATACCGTGAGAAAAGATCTGATTTCAAGATTCAGCGTCAAATCTTTGTTTCTTTATTTGGTCTGGTATTGTATTACTATCTTTCCTTCAAAATTTGCGGTTCATGTGCAAACATTTTTTTTTTTAAATGGATGCTTGGTGTAAATTGTAAAATTTAAAAAAAAAATCCGGAATAGGTCAATGCACCTTTCATAATTGCATTTATATTTAAATCAAAATAATAATGGTGGATATATAGTTGAATCCACTTAAAATAAAACTTTTAAGGGAAAGTCTTGCTTAAAGCCAATTCAGTTTGCGAGTTTTAATTTGTATTCCTTTCTATATACATGTATATTTACAATGGTTAAAGTTAACTCTTGCTTTGAGTCAACTGACTTTTTCAGTCCTGAGGTGCTGACTTTATCAAGATTCCACTATTTCTACACCACGGAACATTCCTTTACGTACACAAGACGCTCACATCCCTTTATTATTCCGAACACTACTGGCATACAGGTAACTCAAAGGACAGAGTCATGGTCATTGATCTACTGGTCATTTGATGTGCAATCCGTCAAGATTGCACCAAACATTACTAATTAATCCTTCGTAAAAAAAAAAAACAAAACCCATTGGCTTTAGTTCCATAATAGTTACAAAGATATAATGGTCTGAATAGGAAGACACTCCCATAAATCAACAATAATAGAGATAGTGCAGAAACAGTACACACCAGCAGTAATAGAGATAATGCAAAAACAGTATACACCAACAGCAACAATAGAGATAGTGTATAAACAGTACAAACTAACATCATTAATAGAGATGTTGCACATGGTCTCGTATTATTTGTGTAAGGTCAGTTGCGCTAGATAATATAGATAATAATTTCCCGCGAGACAACAATTACAAAGAAATGGAAGCAGAAAAATAAAATAACATTCTGATTCCCAACGTTATCTACACGATTCTAAAATCTACTATTAAAAAAATGTAAAAAAAAAATTTTTTTTTAATTTCTATTGATCTAAATCAAATTTCGTAAGTTAGATAAAGCGAAAATGATCGGATTTTTTTGTGTGAAATTTTATATGCTTATCCGTTTAGATAGTACTATACTATGAACTCGTAGGAAAATGGACATTAGGAACACTTCTCTTTCCCCCCCCCCCCCCCCCCCCCAAGACACAGAGACAGCGTAGAATCCGGCATAACCAGGCTCAGCCAACATAACACCCTTCGATAAACATTATTTTGTCAAAAAAAAAAAAAAAAAAAAAAAAAGGACTGGGTCAAGACAATAACAATGGTTATTTGAATTTCATATTAATTTTTTTTTTTTTTTTAAGGTCATAATTATGTCTGAAATAAACAAAGGCCGTTTCTGCCGCATCCCTTGAGTTTGACGCAAGTATTCGGTGAAATAATCCAATACGATAGCGAGAGAAATAATATTCAAGAAAAGCTCAAGGTATTACCATAGAATCGAACAGTTTTTCCAGGAAATCACTTGGAATTTGCCATCATCCAACCAATGCCCATCAATGATAACTCTTAAAACTAATAATGATTCCAGAAGAAGGAAAAAATATCCATTGGAAAACACATCCATACTCAAAACACATGAATCGAGCAAGAAATTTCGAATTTATTATCCTAAAAAATGTTTTGCTTCGTTATTTTTTTTTTCCCCTGAATTGAAATATGAAGCATCAGGCATTTTCTCACAAAAATAAATTAAAATAAAAACTTACTAAATCCACAAAAAGAATAAAACTTTAAAGCACATATTAATCGCAGAAGCAACCGAAATCGCAATGCTATTTTTTCCCCTGGTGCCTGTTGTGTATCCTTACTCCATCCTACACGTGTTAAATACGTCCTAAACAGAAAGGCCTGCGTGGTAACCATGTAAACTCTCTGGTTCCCTTGTTGTGATACAGCACATCTCACACGGTACGGCACAACACAGCATGTGGCTTGCACATGACGGAACGGTCCGCTAAACTAATGTGATGTGCATTATTTTTAAAAAACCTTCAGATCAAAGGAACAGAATTCTAGCGCCGCTCTATTTAATTTTCAAAACGTGAAGAAGAAAAAACGAGTATGGTTGTTTAAAAAAAAATTTTTCCCTGGAGTGTCTCAAGGTTCTCCTATCATCGTGTTATTTATTTCTCTCTCACAAATTTTTTCTCATGCATCTGCGCATATTTGTTCTTCTACTTTACCTTTTCTCTCTCTCTCTCTCTCTCTCTCTCTCTCTCTCTCTCTCTCTCTCTCTCTCTCTCTCTCTCTCTCTCTCTCTCTCTCTCTCTCTCTCTCTCTCTCTCTCTCTCTCTCTCTCTCTCTCTCTCTCTCTCTCTCTCTCTCTCTCTCTCTCTCTCTCTATATATATATATATATATATATATATATATATATATATATATATTTATCTATCTATCTTTCTATCTTACACACACACCCTTTCTTAGTCTCTTTCATATGTCTAACTGTCTGTCCATTTGTCTGTCATCTCTACCTCATTCTATCTATTAAGATAATCCCACATGTAATTGTATGAAGAAATAAAAAAAAAACGCAAAAAATTATAAGCCTGAGGCAACATTTTCTAGGATAAAGCTAGAACTGTAAAGTGTTAACTCGGAGTCTTTCACCGATACACAAAACATTTGAATAGCTACACTTAAATATAAAGCAAAACTTAATAATCACGAGAGTAAAATAATAATCCGTGGAATCTTTCCATTCATCAATTCTATCCAAATCTGTAAACACCACAGTCAGTGAGTCACGTACACATGCTGAAATTTAGCCTTAACTCTCTGAGCGCTGAGAAAGTCTGAGAAATAACTGCCGAAGACGATAGAAATAACTCCTTATTACGTAATGATAAAACGCGTACTTAACGCGCGATGCACAAGAGTTGATGACGTGGGGAAGGTTAGACCACTCTGTCTCACAAGATGGGAATGTCAACAGTCAGTGTTGTTATCAACGGCTACGCTCTATGCAGAGTTCTCTCCCCGCCTCTATCGCTGAGCCCTCACATCAGCCCGAGAGTTGCTGAAGGGTGATATCTGAGACCAGTATCCTGGGGTGACCCTTTAGCCCCTTTCTATCCCCTCCCCAGCATCTCGCTGCTTTTCCTACGCAAATCTAACGTGATAGGAGAAACAATGTTGAGCAATCTATGCTAGTTCTAAACATACTTATTATTATTATTATTATTATTATTATTATTATTATTATTATTATTATTATTATTATTATTATTATTATTATTATTATTATGTTGTTGTTGTTGTTGTTGTTGTTGTTGTTGTTGTTGTTGTTGTTGTTGTTGTTGTTGTTGTTGTTGTTGTTGTTGTTGTTGTTGTTGTTGTTGTTGTTGTTGTTGTTCTTCTTCTTCTTCTTCTTCTTCTTCTTCTTCTTCTTCTTCTTATTATTATTATTATTATTATTATTATTATTATTATTATTATTATTATTATTATCATTATTATTATTATTATTATTATTATTATTATTATTATTATTATTATTATTATTATTATTATTATTATTATTATTCCAACCCAAAGATCAGAGTTATATATAAAAATCGACCAAAGAAGGAAATGCGAATTAACAAGTGAACAATTGCAGCTAAAGGTGCAACGACTAAGGACAACCGCAGCAGCAACAACAACAACAACAACAACAACAAGAAAAAAGAAAAAAGAGAAAGAAGAACAGCAACAATACTCCGTTTTCTTTCTTATATTTACTTAATGCAATAGGTAAAAGAGTCGGTCAGCTCAGAACTAAGAGAAACGTAACGGTTCTTCACGGAATTATGGCGCCCTCAAAAACCGTAACCAAAGCTCTGACGGTGATAAACCCATGGTGAGTGATAACGCTATACACAACTCCACGTCCACAGTCATTGTTTCATCGTCTGCTCCTCTCACACGTCTGCTGCAAGGGCAAGTAATGTGTGTTCCTGCTCTTTAGGCGGGGCAGATAACTGTTGTGGGCGCAAAAATTTTGTCTCCTAAGTCTATTAATTAAGCGTTTCCCTTTTTCGTTGAGATTTATCATGCAAAGACAGATAAACGTGTCCGATATAATACGACCTGTTATACCGTCTTGGTAAATGCTGAGTTTCGGTCCGGGCTCCTCTCTCTCCTCCTTCCCTCTCTTACTACCCCCCCACCCCCCCCCCCCCAAGCGAAGCATACACAAGATCCACAATGCACAGAAAGAGTTAGATCTGATAAAAGAAGCATCACAATACTCTCTCTCTCTCTCGAGAGAGAGAGAGAGAGAGAGAGAGAGAGAGAGAGAGCGAACGCAAGAAGCAAAATATCAAAGCCACTAGATTTTTAACTTAACTTTTTGGTAAAATAACTATTTATTTAACTACGTGTGGACTATAATAAAGTTTCTCAATGGAATATTGACTTCATAGTCGGAATTCTGTTTGTGAAGTCAAAAGTGAAGAGCGTGCGACTCATGATAATTATTCCATGGATATTATTATACAACTCTAGATTTACAAAAAAAAAAATCATTTCCTAAATAATCCCGGTGGAGCAAGTGGAATAATTTTGATTAATGTATGGTCATGCTGCCAATGTGAAAAGGGTGTGTGTGCGTGGTTGGGGGGGGGGGGGAGAGAGAGAGAGAGAGAGAGTAGTAGTAGTAGTAGTAGTAGTAGTAGTAGTAGTAGTAGTAGTAGTAGTAGTAGTTAGTAGTAGTAGTAGTAGTAGCAGTAGTTGTAGCAACAGGAGCAGCAGTAGCAGTAGCAGTCGTAGGAGTAGTAGTAGTAGTAGTAGTAGTAGTAGTAGTAGTAGTAGTAGTAGTAGTAGTAGTAGTAGTAGTAGTAGTAGTAGTAGAAGTAGTACAGATTTCATCATCAGTAGTGGCATGGACAGAACTCAACCCGACCAATTATTTTCTGCAGCGTTTAAAGGTGAGTCCATACAATAAGATACACAGTCTACACCGGACTGAGCAAAGCACAAGTAGTTCAAGTTGGCTCACAATCGACTTGTTGCACGAGACGTCAAAAGTGACGACAAATAAAAAGTAAAACAAATAAAAAAAAAAATCACCTTCCAAAGTTACTCTGCTAATTTGTGTATATTTTCGTTTCTTTTTCGTTCACTGCAAGCATTGCGGACAACGAATGTTCCGTTACTAAAAATAGATTTTGGTTTGCCAGTAGGAATCAAGGAGCAGCAATTTAAAAAAAATCGGAGGCACTTTCACAGTTCCACTTAAAGCTCAGTTCGGTGTAGATTCAGGAGGAAGAAGGATGTGAACCCGGCGCAACGGACGTTTCCACGATGCGGCCAAGCCTAGATGGATCTATCTAGATCTATATTTGTGGCCGAGTCCTCATAATGTCACTATGTCACTAAGAATTATGGCGCCCGGCTGGACGAAAATAGCCGGGCAAAGGGAGATCATTCCAAGCTACAAAAGTGTAAGAGCAGACGCAAAGTTATAATAAGAGGGTGACGTCGATTAAATCAAAAGATTCGGCAGTTTGGAAACTGCAAAAAGTGTGTGAAGTAATGCGGCACTTTGCTGCACATTATAGTCTGCTTTTTCTGATTGCCATGGTACACTTTCGATGATAGGAAAAGGAATCTTATACCGATCTAGTGCGGAACTCTTTTCAGCTCGGAGAATAGACTGATTTAAAAAAAAAATCAGTTGAAATGTTAACAGACTTCAGCAAAGGAAGCAAGATGATAAAGTGGTTGTGTGGCGGGATAGAGATAGAGAGAGAGAGAGAGAGAGAGAGAGAGAGAGAGAGAGAGAGAGAGAGAGAGAGAGAGAAAGAGAGAAACAAAGACAGATAGAGACAGAGACAGAGAGGAGACAGCATAGACAGGACACCACGCCACAGCCCTCGTGAGAGAGACGAGGGGAAAGACAGCTCAAATTAGCGTAAAACAATAATTGTGAGGCGCTACACAGCCCATTACTTCGCTGCTCTGACACTAACAGCGGCCAGTTAGGAGGTGTTTACAAATAAAATATGGCCAGCACTTAGGCGCTGGGTAAAGGTCAGAGGTCAAAACACTAGACAGGTCGTCTGCAAGCAGCGGAGTGTTGCTGCGTCCAGAGTCACTGCACGTCACGTAGCAGACACAAGACTGCCGCGTCTCTAAAATCCATAGGCAATCGCGGGAACTGAGCGGTGCAAATTGACGAGCAGACGTGCAATTTTAATCCTCTACTAGAGTGACCGCGAAAAAAGCAAAATACTAAATTTTGGAGCACTCTATCGGTCGGCCGAGGATTTCTTTGGTATGAACGCAGGGAAAGAGGAGAGGAGATGGAGGGTGAGGTAGAAGAAAATGAGAATGAGAAAGGGAAGAAGAGAAATAAGGAGACGACGGTGATGATGACGATGATGATGATGATGACGATGATGATGATGATATTGATAATCGTTGTGGTGGTGATGATGATGATGATGATGATGATGATGATGATGATGATGATGATGATGGTGGTGGTGGTGATGGTGGTGGCGATGGTGGTTGTGATGATGATGATGATGATGGTGGTGGTGGTGGTGGTGGTGGCAGTGGTGGTGATGGTGGTTGTGATGATGATGATGATGATGATGATGATGATGATGATGATGATGTGGTGGTGGTGATGGCGGTGATGATGTTGATCAAGTTTCCCTTTAAACGACACCTTGCCTCAAGCAAATTAGGGCTTTAAAGAATATAAAACGGCTCTGAATTTTTCTAGATTGATTGACTACAAGTTGTGATTCACCCCTGAAATTTTCAGAGAAAGACGGAGGGAGGAGAAAGAGAGAGGCATAAATTAATACAGGGACAAGCTGAGAGAGAAATAGATACGGCACGGAAAAGGAATAACAGAAGGATAGCCATGGAAAATAGTCAAAAGCATATAGATAGATAGAAAGAAAGATAGATAGATAGGCAGAGAGAGAAAGAGAGACAGAGACAGAGAGATATGAAGTGCAGTGAGAGACAAAACTAAGAGTATTATCATACCACTACGACTTCAATGTCAACGTTTACATTTACACGGCAAGGGACACAACTGTTAAACAATATTGGTTAAAACCAAAGCATCGAATGTCAAAAACAAGCGAAGACCTTTCAATACACACACACACACACAAACACAAAGACTCCACTTAAATATATATATATATATATATATATATATATATATATATATATATATATATATATATATATATATATATATATATATATAAAGTTACATTTTAGTGTCCTCGCCTCCCCCACCATCTTGTGATATACCGCAGCGGCCAAGCCTTGCAGGACAGGACTGTTTCAGCAGACGGTAACAGTTTAAAGAGTTAGCCCAGGGTCGCGGGGTCTGGTCCTATCTGGACCCCAGGCTATCTCGGCAGTCATAAAACAATGCAAAGATGCGTGTACAAAAAAAAAAAAAAATCACTATGTGTAAGAGACTAATGGGTCCATAAAGTACAGGTGTAGCGGTGGAGGTCAGGCGGTAACAGATCCCATAAATCTCCTGCACTTAATAATTTCTCTCTTTCCCATCTTTCTCTCTCTCTCTTTCTTTCTCTCTCTCTCTCTCTCTCTCTCTCTCTCTCTCTCTCTCTCTCTCTCTCTCTCTCTCTCTCTCTCTCTCTCTCTCTCTCTCTCTCTCTCTCTCTCTCTCTCTCTCTCTCTCTCTCTCTCTCTCTCTCTCTTTTCTTCCTTTTTGGAGGGAGGGGCTGTGTGATATTGCGCCATAATGAAAGGGTGACAGCACAAATGTCACCCTGTGTGTGTATCCAAAATAAAATTTGTATCGATCGTTGCTGAATAATGATTTAATGTCCGGCTCCTTCCTCCTCTTTTTTTTTTTTTTTTTTTTTTTTAAATACGTGCTGCGCTTACTCTTCTTCCTCCGCCTCGACCTCCTAGTCCTCCAAATGTCTTAATAATAAAGCACTTCTATAATTATGCAAGGCATGAAATAGTCCAGCGTTCGAATTTTTCCGCCATGGAAATTTTCAAATTTAAAGAGAAAAAAAGAAGAAGAAGGCGAAGAAAATCTTGCCGGCTCCCAGTCTTCATACATAACTATTGCACGAAGCTAAGCTTAGTAATTTATAAACAACCCCTTCACACAACCTAGACAATTATAGACCGCTTTGTGGCTTGGATGAAAACAGCTTAATCCAAACATTAGTAAGGCATCTGTTCAGTTCTGTAACTCTTTATAAATGCTCCGCTATTGTAATTTTCAAGCAGCCCTGCGCTTCTCCGTCCAAGGGAGACGAATCATTGGACTTTAGTCCAGCTAGAGAAGACCTTTGAGAGATTCATTATGACAGATTAGAACCATAGACTATAAATATTCTTTGTCAGTAAAAGGTCTTAGATGTAAGAAGATCATGTAACTGTCTGCCCAAAAAGTCCCGCTTTGTGTGCCATAATGCATAATGCATGAATCAACTGAAGTTACATGGAGAGGCGAGGTAAAAAAAAAAAAAAAAAAAAAAAAAAAAGCTTAGTAAGTCACAAATAAAAATCCGTTTGTGTAGAAATCGAGTCAAAGAAGAGCAAAAACGAAAATGGGTTTTGGAATCTAGTGATGGTAGTGGTGGGGGTGATGGTGGTGATAAGGAAGTGAGGAAAGCTAGCTATCTGCCTATTAATCTATCTATCTAACTATCCATATGTATCTATTTATGTCTGAAACGCTTCATCTCTCTCTTTCAATCTATAAATATCTCTCCCGCATTCCTTATGTCTCCATCTGTTGCTCTCTCTCTCTCTCTCTCTCTCTCTCTCTCTCTCTCTCTCTCTCTCTCTCTCTCTCTCTCTCTCTCTCTCTCTCTCTCTCTCTCTCCCTCTCTATTTATCTAGTTAGCTAGCTCGTCTTTCGAAGCTGCGCAATAGACATTTAGTTCCCCACTCTGTCATTCCATCGTGACAATAGAAGACAGTAATGCTGTTCAACTGTCATCACTTTTGTTCAAGCTTTCCTCGAAACCGTTATCATTCAGGTAAAATCAGAAGCGCTCCATCAAAAGCGTACAGCGAATAGAAACATCGCAG
Organism: Elysia crispata; assembly: GCA_033675545.1. Taxonomy (NCBI): domain Eukaryota; kingdom Metazoa; phylum Mollusca; class Gastropoda; family Plakobranchidae; genus Elysia; species Elysia crispata. Next base: position 858,208 of record JAWDGP010007174.1, on the reverse strand, counting down.
GCTTAGCAATTTTTAGACAAGCCTTTTCCTTTTCGCTCGGTTCAAAAAAGCAAGCTTGAAGCATAAAAAGCATTTTGACTGTTGCTCAATAGTTCTGCCTACTGAACGCACTCCATCAGGGGTTGAGTTCAATAGATGTAGTTATCACCGTACTTCGCGAACGTCCGTTAAGAGATTAGATTTGAGGTAAGTGCAGTCGCGTATGTTTCCGAAAGAAAATGATTTTTAAAAGTTTTCAGGTCAGAGATGCTATAAAAACTAGTAATAGAAGTTGCAGGGAAAAAATGCAACTGGAAAAGGACACAAATGGAGAGAGAGAGAGAGAGAGAGAGAGAGAGAGAGAGAGAGAGAGAGAGAGAGAGAGAGAGAGAGAGAGAGAGAGAGAGAGAGAGAGAGACGAAACAGCAAAAAGCCAGAGATAAAGAAAGAGAATTTGATTTGGCATGTAAGATAAAGGCGAGAGAAAAACTTATTTACAGATTTGAAAAAAAAAAAAAATTATGCTCCACAATCTATTAATAACTTTCCGAGAGCCCAATGACCTTGCCCTTGATCTCCCAGGTCTCGCCACATCTCGCCAAATCCTCTTTAAGATCTTCTGGCTCCCAGTGTTTTTTGCCACCTCGGCTAATACCTAGATCGGGTTTATGTCTGGAGACTGACAGGTAATACAGCGACTGTGCACCATAAATTAATGGAGGGTCGCCAGAAGGCGCTAGACCTGTAACTGATTTATGAGGTGCTGCGCATATTACGGCAGACTGGTGTTGTAAAACTGTTTCAGCCGAACACGATCTGAAAAGGTGCGAGAAAAAAAGCGAAAGAGGAGGGAGAGGGGGAAAAAAGGCCATAGATCATTTATAGTAAGCTGTGAAAGACCCAATGTTGTGATTCTTTTTCTTTTTCTTTTTTTTTTCATTTCTATAAAACAAATTATAATGTATCGATCTGCATAAAGCTTGGTACATTAATATCTCGTCCACAGTAGCGGCAGAATAATCTCCTCCCCCTCCCCTCCCCACCAAAAACCTCGTACTCACACACACACACACACACAAAATCCCTCCTCTCTCTCTCTCTCTCTCTCTCTCTCTCTCTCTCTCTCTCTCTCTCTCTCTCTCTCTCTCTCTTTCTCTCATCATCATCATCATCACAATCATCTTGTTCTTCATTACCACTCCTGCAAATATCTGCAAGCTTCATCTTCCTCAGCTGTTATTTAAGGAAGGAACAAGAAATGGAAGCTCTTGTGAACAAAACACTAAAACGCGAGTGAGATTTGTAACTGTTGTCAGAGACCTTTACTGCTTCAGGCACAAGTTTTATTTATCTATTATTATTATTATTTCTTTTTGCATCCGAAGTTAAATACTGTCTACAGAGAATTTTGCCCTAACATCTCTCTGGGTTACCTTGGATGGTTGCATTTCGGGATTTTGTCAAATATACTGGACCGTTTTTGGGACGACCGAAGTTCTGAGATCACTCAATTTTGAAACGTAGTTTCCGCGACAAAAATTAGACATCTATGTGACCTACTTCAGAATTATGGTCGAAATGACGTCAAATTGAATCTTTCATTCATAACCGGCGTGAAAGCTTATATCTGACAATTTTTAAACGCCATTGCAATTTTGAACACCGCAAATAAATGAGTAAAAACACCAGATTTCTTTCTCCATGGAAAGCTCAAGTTCTAAAAAAAATTTATGTCCACCGCTAACGATAAACTGGCCAAAAAAAAACCTTAACACCCGACTCCGAGGGGTAAAAATGATGTAACCTTCGCACAAAGGGCAACTACTAGGTTTCATCTGGTCACCGTTACTCAAGCGTTCACACATTCAAGGTGCTCCACGGTACTCCACGAATGTACCCGACAGACGTTTTGTCGAGCGTTCCGTTCTCTTTTCAAAGGTTACCTGTGGGGTCTCTTCGGAAAATCCCGGTTCGTGGTCATTCCGGCGTAGAACGCCCCCACCGATTCTTTCTAGAGTCTATTCAAGATAAAGAATAAGATTTTTGGGGGGTCATTACAGATGGAGCTGGACACAGCAAATTGCTCACTGGGCCGCACGGTCGAATAACACTCGGCATCACTGACCAAACTGCAACACTTCCCTAGCGAGATGAATGATAACACATCTGTAAGTTACCGTACTGTTAATGTTAAGAAGGCTGCCAACGGGACTGGACAATAATATGGTGCTACAGAATGGAATGAGAGGCAGACTAGCGGTTCCTCTAGAAACTTCCAAACGGATCGCAATGAATGCGTTGAGGCGGTCCATCATTGCCGTTGTATCACCGATGTAAGCTTATAATCTACGAGCAGAGATAGCCTCTAGCCTGCTGAGCGAAGTATTCTGACAAAAACTCCCCACTCGAAGTGTTAGTTTCAGCACCTTTTCCTTAAACTTTTTTTTTTAACAAATCCGTATATCATATGTTGTATGAATTGGTAAGTAGTAATACAAAGAGAGAGCAGAGAAAGGGAAAAATTGAGTTAGGGAAGAGAGAGAGAGAGAGAGAGAGAGACAGAGAGACAGATAGATAGATGAGAGAGAGCGAGAGAGAGAGAGACAGAGAGACAGATAGATAGATGAGAGAGAGCGAGAGAGAGAGAGAGAGACAGAAAGAAAGAGAGAGAATTATTTCACCATCGACAGGAAAGAGAAAAGAGATAGTACTTTTACCATCAGCTACCGAATTTCGCTTCTTCTTTTTTCTTCTTTCCAAACCAAGTGACCCGAAACGAACCGCCTCTTAAAAGATAATTGCAATAATAAAGATGATGACAAAGATAGCGACAATACCCACAGCTTCCACATCCACTTACATGTCGTGTTACGGGAATCTCCGACGGGCCTGGTTCACGTACAATTATTCACGTTCTGTTAAAGTTTAACGCCCTGGACAAGGCAAAGAATATGACGAGGAGGTCAGAACTTAAAACAGAATAAAAAATCTAGGACGGGAGCGGGCGAAGATATTTTTGAAAGTTTGAATTGAAAAGTGGCGCTGTGGCCCTATTCATTCGGCTAGTATAAAAGGATAAAGAAAAGATATGAGGAAGACACGGAGAAAGACAGAAAACGGAAAAAGATGAGGGGGAAGATTTGAAGATACGTTATTCTAGAAGACTAGTTCCCCGTAGAGCGCGTAACACAAGAACTTGAGGCCGGTAGAAAAGGTTAAAGGCCATGGGTTGTGTCTGGAACAATCGGAACCAAAGAAAGCTGGTTGAAGGGACGGGATGGGAACTGGGTCAGGATGGATCAAGTTGTCACGTGATGCCTGGATCTTAGATGAATAAGAACTTTGGAGACCCCTGTCATACAAACAGGTAGTTAACGGAAGGAGGTGAATACTAACGTTATAAAAATAAAAAAAAAAAGTGGAATGAGATAAGTTATCTTGTCATGATAGATCAATTGATAGTTTATACGTATGAAGATTGGTTTCTACCATAGCCGTTGCTTGTTGATGGGTAAAAGGGACAATTGAAGTGGGCTATGCTTTGGTTAGCTCCATATGGTGAAACGGACAAATGAGAGAAAAAGAGAGAGGGAGAGAGAGAGAGAGAGAGAGAGAGAGAGAGAGAGAGAGAGAGAGAGAGAGAGAGAGAGAGAGAGAGAGAGAGAGAGAAGGGAGACAATCAGAGAGACAGACAGAAAGACAAGGGGAGGGGGTAAAAGAGAGAGAAAGAGAGGGAGAGAAAGAGAGGGAGAGAGAGAGAGAGAGAGAGAGAGAGAGAGAGAGAGAGAGAGAGAGAGAGAGACAGACAGACAGACAGACAGACAGACAGACAGACAGACAGACAGACAGACAGACGGAGGAGGGAGACAGACAGAGAAAGATAGGGAGATAGGACTAGAGAAAGCACCCTGTGAATAAACCAAACAATGCCAGCATTTGGTGTAATAATAGAGAAGGAGGACGAGGAGTACTAGTTGCGAGGCCGGGCAAGATAGTCTTGGCACAATGTAGCCAAATCCACCCTTGTCCCAGAGTTAGCTCCTCCCAGAACAATTACCGAGACGAATATACCTGGGAAAAGGATGGTTAGGGTGGGAACATCGGTGGCCTGTTGGTAGCGCGCTCGCCTAGATACTGAACAATACGTTGGAAGTTAAACCAGTTCGCATCCAGCCCCAAAGTTGGCCTCTGATCGATATTCATAAAAAAAAAACAAAAAAAACGTAAAAACCTTCCGATACATCGTGCGATCAATCGTTTCACATCACCTAACCAATAGCTTGCGATCATCGGAGAGTTAAATTTGGTTTATAAAACTGGCCTTCGGAGTTATTCAATATTGAACGAGAAAGATTACAAAAGCCAAGTCTGATAATATCTCCTTGTAGAGATGTAGTGTTGCAGAAAAATGGTTCAATTGTTGGGAAGTCGATTTAGCAGATTTCGAACCTGGTGACTGATCTGCTCAGGCTGATAATCAATGGGCTTCGTTGTCCTTATACTTCTGGCACTCTGTCTGGCTGAACGCTGGTCTACTGATCTGGGAAGTGTTTATTATTGGAGAGCCTGGAAAATTGTTGCTTGTGTTTTATAATTGAGGAAAAGAGAGAGAGAGAGAGAGAGAGAGAGAGAGAGAGAGAGAGAGAGAGAGAGAGAGAGAGAGAGAGAGAGAGAGAGAGAGAGAGAGAGAGACAGACAGACAGACAGACAGACAGACAGAGACAGAGACAGAGAGACAGAGAGAGACAGAGAGAGCGAGAGACAGAGATAGAAACAGAGACAAACAGGCAGATGATGACGATGATGATGATGATGATAATGATGACTAAGAGAGAGAGAGCATTACAATGAAGAAAGAAAGAGTCTGAAAATAAAAAAAAAAAAAAAAATAAAAAAATAAAAACAATGAGAGAGGTACAGAGAGGGGAAAGAAAAGAAAATATCAAATGTGTGTGAGAGAGGAGAACAAAGAAGTGACACCAAAGAGTAAATAGCATTGGGAAACATGGCTGGATAAGACGCCCATAGTTTAAGAGAGGTAAAGAACGAACTTGAAGAGTTTAGAAGAAGGCAATTATAGAAATTCCAGCATAGAAAAAGAATATACAATTAACAAAAAATAAAGAAGACGAAAACCTAAAGAGAGATGTGGAATATAATCGTTCTCTAACCTCAAACTGAAACTGTGACTGCAACACAATTGGAAATAGAATTCTCCCCAAAAGATATCTCTCTCTCTCTGTCTCTCTCTCTCTCTCTCTCTCTCTCTCTCTCTCTCTCTCTCTCTCTCTCTCTCTCTCTCTCTCCTTTCTCTCTCTTTCTCTTATCTCCCCCCCCTCCCGCTCCCTCTATCTCACTATTTTTACTTTTCCAATAACTATTCCCTTCCTATTTTCTCGAACCGGTCGCCCTATATGTATGCGTGTGTGTGTGTGTGTAAGTACGCATTTACCTAGCTATGTGTGTTTATGTCAATGCCACGTAAGGACAACGTGAGAGAAAAGGGCCCTGGGTTCTCACACTCTGAAGAACCCCAGGTAACAAAACACAACAACCAGAAGTATTGTGCGTGTGTCTCTACGAGACCGTGGTGGGTTAGGGGCACGTCCTGACAATCGCTGCCCCTTCATACAGAGAGACCCAGCGAGCCTGACGACGGTCACAATAGGGGGTGACCCTGCCCGGGCTCAATGTTTCACCTATAAGTCCGACACACACAAACACACAAAAATAAATAAAAAATTGTATTTAACAACAATGAGGGAGAGGGATAGCAGCGAGGCACACACACATACATACATATATATATACATATATATATATATATATATATATATATATATATATATATAGAGAGAGAGAGAGAGAGAGAGAGAGAGAGAGAGAGAGAGAGAGAGATGGGATAGAGAGATAGAGAGAGGAGTGTGGTTGGAACAAGGAGGGTGAGATCAGTAGTGACGTGTTGTCATTGTGGGAACTGAAAGACTACGGTGATGGAACACCAGGAGAGGTGTCTGATATTGGCAACTTGGTGAGGTGTTGTGACATAAAAACTTCAGGTTTGCCTGGAGACGAAGAATAAAAACACCCCCCCCCACACACACACACACACACCACCACCACCACCACCACATACACACTCTTCCATCACCACCGCTACCAAACCCTTCCTCCTCATAAACACACACCCACAGATATGCATACTCAATCCTCTCCCTCGCTTTTATTTTCTCACTGTCTGTCCATCTGTATATCTATATATGCATCTCTTATGATACCTACTTCTCCCCCTTTCAATCTATCTTTTCTATCTTCCTCCTTAACTTCGTTCGTTTCACTTTCAATCTCCTAACTTTTTAACTGCTACACCCTCCTATTCTTTTGAATTCCAACTGCCCGACGGGGGCTAAAGCTTTGCAGAGAGTCGCCGTCTCCTTAAAAGATTAGCCGCCAAACTTCGGAGACAAAACACTAATGTAAGAAACGATCGGCCGATCGACTTGTACGGATGCCCTTCCCTCTCGATCTTCATCATAAATAAATATTGGCCTTCCGCCTTAGCCTAAGTGCGTCATCAAAAGCTGTGCATCTCTCTTGGTCCCTCGTCTTTGAAATGAAGATTGCCTTCCAGTTAAGCCACTGCGCTGAGCAAAATTACTAGATGACCTTTGGTTTCATTCTTCTATTCTAACCCCATCCCAAGGAACGATTTACATTGACACAAGCTTGGTTAATTAATTGAAATCCATCTTTTTCTCTTTCATTTAGTTCATCCTTTAGGCAAACAACAATCTGAACCCTTGATCATCCAGGTTGACTTTTTTGACTTAAAGTAAAAAATGCAAACAATCCCATCGCTTGTTTGTTTTCTCTAGGTTTTTTTTTTTTTTTTCATTCTCCAATAATTAGAAAATACACTTTCTTTTTCTATCTCCGTCTCAGTATGTCTCTCTATCTGTCTGTCTGTCTCTCTCTCTCTCTCTCTCTCTCTCTCTCTCTCTCTCTCTCTCTCTCTCTCTCTCTATCTATCTATCTATCTATCTATCTATCTATCTATCTATCTATCTCTTTCTCTCGAAAATTCTGCTTCTCTCACTCTCTCTCTCTTTCTTTCTTTCTCTCTATTCTCTATCTAACTTCCTTTTTTTCTCTGATAGAGTAACAGACTTGATTGTCTCCCCCTGACTGTCCGGCACCAAAGCCGGAACCTGAGACACCGACTCCAGAGTCCACACCCAGCCCTGAGACTGAACGATCAGACTGAGGGACCAGTCCAGAGTTTGGGGACATCATCTGCCCCCCTCACGTCCAAAAGATATCACCATCATCATCATCATCATCAGCGGCGGCAGCAGAGGGGGCAAGAGACGGCAGCATCTGTGCAAACACTACAGACCAGCTTTTGTCCGGCCCGGTCGTCTTGGACAAGGCAGCGCCAAAATCTTTCTGTCTGTTTGACTCCACTATATCTGGAGGTTGCGTATGTGTGTTTGTGTATGTGGGTCCATCTGTGTGTTTGCCTGTCTGGTTCATTTTTACCATTTTCTCCCATCTTTTACCCTCTCTCGTATTCTCTCTCTCCTCTCTACCCCTGTCTCTTTGTATATAACAATTTATCTACATAATTATGATCTGTCTATCCCTTTTTCTCATTCGGACCCCTTCTAACACTATCTCTCCCTCTCTAATTGTCTTGACTCTCTCTCTCCCCTATCTTATAGTCTTGACTCTCTCTCTCTCTCTCTCTCTCTCTCTCTCTCTCTCTCTCTCTCTCTCTCTCTCTCTCTCTCTCTCTCTCGTAGAACTCTATCTCTTTGACTACTGATTGGTTACGCTGTAGCTATGTTTAGGAAAAAAACATGTCCGTCTTAAATCTGTGTGTGTATGAGTATTGGTATGAAGTCTAATAAAGAAGGTTTGCTTTTGACCCCCTTATTCTTTTTCTCTCTCTCAAGACCCAGGCTAAAGATCAAAGAAGAAGACCCAGGGTTCAACGGAACACGACATCTGATCAGTCTTTTGTTTATGTAACGCGGAAAGATGTCTTTTCTTTTCAGGGATGTCCACTTTGTTATACTACTAGCCTCGCACTTGCTCCCTCTAGTAACTGTGAAAGGGTGTTTTAGCCCTTTTCTAAATAATTTAGAAACGGAGTAGTGTGGTCATTGTTGCAAAATGACGAAGGAACGGATCGACTGGGGGTGAGAGAGAGGAAAGGGGAGGGAATCTGTTAACATCATTTTGTCAGTCAGTTACAAAAGATGGATCAAACAGAAAACGATTGCTCATCCCCCAGGCTTTTCTCGGAGATCTGGACAAGGATAAAGAAAGAGACTGTTGACCATTCTCCCCAGCTAAGCCTTTTGACCAATTTGGTCCGTGGTGACACTGTCTTTGTCCTTAGTCTAGAGACTCGACATTACGGTCCCTGGTTCTCTTCTTGTTCTTTTCTGCTATAATTCTCCAACGGACTGCGGGACAAAAAAAAGCTGCCTTTTCCACTGTTATCATTTGGCAACCAATCATCTTCTCCGTTATTGCTATTTCCTCTCGTAGAGCTAATGAAATGTCTTACCGGCCCACTCTCCTCTCTCTCTCTCTCTCTCTCTCTCTCTCTCTCTCTCTCTCTCTCTCTCTCTCTCTCTCTCTCTCTCTCTCTCTCTCTCTCTCTCTCTCTCTCTCTCTCTCTCTCTCGCTCTCTCTCCGGCCCTCGTTCTGATTAGATTTTCACCACTGAACTCTTAAAAAAAATGTAAACAACATTGAAGTAAAGACTGATATTTTTCGTTTCCCATGCGCTACGCAATACTTGGAAAACTCCATCCCACTCCCTCGCCTTTTGATACACACACACACACCCATAACGTCCCAATTTTAATTTTTTTAAAGTTTTCTATGAGAGGGGAAAGACGTTCAGAGAATAAGTCCCTATTAAATTTGTGGAACTCCAGTTGAGCCAGAAAATTAAAGCCATTTGAACCAAGTAACAAGGGGCGAGCCAAACAGCCTGTTTAAGAATGACTTATGATCTCATAGCAATGTTACTGTGAGAAACCCGGATGCAAATCCGACGAAGTAACAGCCGGCTCAGTTTGTCTTGGTACTAGTTTAGGTTTGTTTGATTGAATCCTTTCGAAACGCATCTTTCAAGATGTCGGTTGTTTATTGCGGCAATTCTGTTACTTAAAGTGCGCATCGAGAACGTTTTGATGCAATTTTGTAATAGAGAGAGGAAAACGGGAACAATGAAAGAGTTATCCCAATGTGCTTTGCAAAATCCCATAAAATTCACCAGATTAGCTGCACGTCTGCGCCGATATATCGGCGCTGGGTACTCAAGTGAAGAATACAAAACGCCGAAATTTCGACGTTCTAAAAAACCGAAAACTTTCATGACCAGAACACATAATAGCAGCTTCCTAGGCTTTCCAGATTGGGAAGAGCAGCCGTTTTTTCTTTGCTTCTGCTGTGTTTTTAACTGTTTTGTCAAAGTTTCTAGCTTAAAACGCCCGAGATAGGGACGTGCACAAACAAAAAACTGTTTAGATTCAACAAAAAGAAGTTCAGTCAACTGTGGCTATATAATAATGCTATGTATTAGATATTATCATGACTTCTAAAATTAGACCGAATGAGCGGTTTATAACTTTCATAAAAAGAAAAAAAAAAAGTTTTAAATAAATTTCACCTTTGAAATATTATTTAATTAATGACAAAATTTAACAGCTTTACTATTCTTATAAAAGAATTTTCCCGAAGACCATTCTGAAAGCGCAGCTCACCACCTAGATTATTCCAAACACCGAAAAAATATTCCTCTGATTCCATGTGTGTTTTGGTACTTTTAGGAGAAAATAACACCAGCGGACAGAATAACTTCCTCTAAAATTTGATTTGAATCACCATTTTTAGATTCAACCACCGGGTCAAAAATGATAAAATAAATATCTACAAGACTATTGGATCCATCCTCAGAATTCAGTAAACCGTAATTAGTTTATCTCTTACAGGCAAGATAGAAGGTACAAGAAGCAGAGGTAGACAAAGGATTACATTTCTTGATAGCTTGAGCTCTTTTGTGACAGGAAACAACAAAGACAACATAGCCTTACTGCGGATGACGGAAGATAGGGACAGGTGGAGAATCATGATCGCCGATGTCTGTTCCAGACAGGGCATTTGAGAGAGAGAGAGTTTATAACACTTCCACACACAAAAAAAGTTCATATCTTCATCATCCACATTAGAGTCCAGAATGATCTAAAATCTTGATCCGCGATCTAAAAATCATATTCCAATCAACTAAATCCATCATCAAAACCATAACATCAAAATCTTATTCAAGTAAGAATATAGAATGGTCGAAAAACTTAATCCACGATCTAAAAAATCACATGTCAATGAACTAAATCCATCATCAAAACAATAACTTCAAAACGATGATTGCATCATTCTTAATGATAATTCCACTACCTGCAATTTTCAAGCCGTCACCGAAATCCAACTTTTATCAACCGAATAACTTGAACAATTATAAATCCTACAAATCAAAGATTGAGTCAACCGTCCAAAATCTAGACAGCAACAGATAAGCTCCTGTTTCGGCCCAAGATGAGGCACTTAAGGTGCATAACCGCTCACTCTAGATCGGCGCACGCGCAGACCAAGTTACCTCAGAGCTATCAAATTCCACGATGGAGCTGTCGTGATGGTAAACAGTGAGCAAACCTGCGTTTTGACCCCCCTCCCACCTCCCTCCCCCGATCCCTCCCAAATCCCCTTATGAGTAGAATATATACAGTAGATCCCCACCTCTCTCTCTATCTCTCTCTCTATCTCTCTCCCTCTCCCTCCCTCCCTCCCTCCCTCTCTCTCTCCCTTTCTCCCTCCCTCCCTCTCTCTCCCTTTCTCTCTCCCTCCCTCCCTCTCTCTGTATCTCGCTCTCTCTCTCTCCCTCTCCCTCTCTCCCCCTCTCTCTCTCTCTCTATCTCGCTTTCTCTCTCCCTCCCTCCCCCACTCTCCCTCTCTCCGAACTAGATCCCCTGGAGGTTAATGGGTCCCACCGAAGCAATCAGATCAGATCGATCAGCCGATTCGATCACACAAAGCTTCCCAAAATCGCCGTGGCTCTTCTCAAACGTCGGATTTTTTTTCCTTCTTCTTATTTAACGTCTTCTTCTCTAACATTGATTTGCTTTCTCTTGTCGATCAGAAGGGGGACAATTAAAAAAAAACCAACTTACAAACACAAAAATGTAACGGTGTAGGATTTCCACCGAAAGATTGCAATCAGCAAACCGAACCGACCGAACTGCCCTCGATACTATCTCACTGACTCACTCACTTTATATCTCTCAATATCTATCCACCTGTCTACCTATTTATCTGTTTATAAAACAATCAATCAATCAATCAATCAATCAATCTATCTATCTATCTATCTATCTATCTATCTATCTATCTATCTATCTATCTATCTATCTATCTATCTATCTATCTATCTATCTGCATATCTATCTATCTAACGGATTATCTCTTTCTATCCACCTATCTATCTCTACATCTTTTGTCTCCATGTATCTCTCCCTCATTCCCTTTCGTCACTCCCGCGATCTCTCCACACATCAATCTCCTCCCCCTTCCCTCTCGTGCCCCCACGCACCTTCAAATCCTATAAAGTAATAATATACATTTTTTTTCTTCTTTTAATGGAAATTCCACTCGAACGCCACTTCTATCGCCTTTTTATTCCCAATAGCAAACAGAGGAGCCACGCCCGTGCAGCTAAAAGGTACCTTATAAGGGACAAGAGAGACCACTCTGGCTGTATTTAACTCTCTCTCTCTCTCTCTCTCTCTCTCTCTCTCTCTCTCTCTCTCTCTCTCTCTCTCTCTCTCTCTCTCTCTCTCTCTCTCTCTCTCTCTCTCTCTCTCTCTCTCTCTCTCTCTCTCTCTCTCTCTCTCTCTCTCTCTCTCTCTCTCTCTCTCTCTCTCTCTCTCTCTCTCTCTCTCTCTCTCTCTCTCTCTCTCTCTCTCTCTCTCTCTCTCTCTCTCTCCAGACGTTCCGCCTGTCAGGATTCCCCTGTATTTGAGCGGCCTGGCCCAATGGCCGAGCGGTGACAACAGGCCAGACAAAGAGGTGCAAGGCCCTGCACTTAGTCTGGATCAATTACAGCCTCGTTACATTCAGGTCTCGCGCCAAGAACAAGTCTCGCGGGAAGGTGGACGAGACCTTTGCTTTTAGTCAATTTTTAAATTTAAAAGAAATTGTTTGAGTTGTAGATGGACTACTAAACGCCTTGTGAAAACAAACATCCCAAAAATGTTGTAGGCGAACCACTGTCGTTTTTCTCGGGTTAATTTCTAAGCTTTATTTTCTCTTTCTTTGCTTCAACGCTCTTCTCTTTCATTTTATTTCTCCTCCTTTTTCTCTTCCGCTTCCAATTCTTCCTCTTTTAAGCAACATTGGCATAGCACCATCTAAACCCCAGGTGGCTAAAGTGGGTACTGCTTCTATCTTTCACCTCTAGACCCTTCCCTTTTTTACGATTTTCATGACCTCTTCTAGTCTAAAGTCTATAACGAATCAAATTTGACACCGATTTACAAAAGTTAATCATCTCTGACATTTTCAATCACTAGCCCAGAGCTCATCCGATGAAGCTCTTTAGTTAATCCAGCATCCCTTTTAGAATTGGTCAACAAACAGAAGTGTGATGCTGGGTTAGAGTGGTACTAGGTAGAAAATTGGGGCAAACAATGATGTCGTAAAAAGTGTGAATCAGGGCACGCGCCAACTCAACAAGGTGTGAAGCGCCTTCACGCCGTCATGTGACCACAGCAGACATGTCGCGCGTGCGCACTGCACTGGTACAACTATATAGCTTCCGTTTTGAGATCCTGCGGCGGGAGAGAGAGCAGACAAAATGACATTCTCGTGGCCTAGTTACAAGTGAAAATGAACTTAAACAAACAAGCAGAGGGAAAAAAATTAATAAAATATTTTCTTTTTTATTTTAGTATAGTTTGGCGAGATTTTTTAAGAATGCTAGATAAGACCAAAAGAACAAAGAAAAAGAAAAGAAAAGAAAAATTGTGGTATAATCTAAAGATGATTGATTTTGGCCTCTCTACTTCTTGTTCTTTACATACAGAACTCTTTTGAAAAAGTGTCCATGTCCTCTTTCGCCACGCTTAAGGCACGAGCCGTTTCTTTTTTGACACACGAGGTTTACAATTTTTTTTTCTAAACCCACAATCAGAAAATCGTTGGAATGGAAATCTCCGGGACGTCAGGTGACGCAGCCATAGAAAGAGGAGCGGGGGGGTACGTCTATTGTGAGGGTGACATTAGAACCGGAAGTTGGGAATGAGCGGAACAAGGTTTGCTAATTTAACAGGCGCAGCAGCAGGGGCTGTGACGAGAGCAGGCGTAGGATTAGAGGCCTGAAGAGCGGATGTGGTATGTAACGGTTTAAGATGGAAACGGTGGTGGTGGTGGTAGTGGAGTGGTGTTGTGGTGGTGGTTGGGACGATGGTGATGAATGATGTTTTTGTGCAGATTGAAAATTGGAGCTGAGGCAATAGCGAGCTAGCGGTAATGATTTCTGAGCATATATTGATAAAAGAGCTGATAGTCTGGGGGAAATTAGAAGGAAATGGACGGGCAGCAAGAGACTGGGGTTTTTTGAAAAAAAGACAGAAAAGAAAAAAAAACAAGTGAAGATGTATAAACAAAATCGAATATCAATATATTAGTATCGATCTTTCTGGAAATTCCACTACCAATTCTAGATCACACAGAGGGAGATTACATTTGCGAGAAAGCCTCAGAGATTTTTCTCCGGGTCCTTTCTCCCTATGCTTTTACGAACGCTATAAAACCGTAATCTAAATATTTTATGATTACATTTTACACAGTCCTGGCCACACCCTTTGCCAAGTGTTTCACTGCATCTGTGGTTTTCTATAGAAGGCCTGGCTCCTATTTGTCGCTGTTTGCGAAGGAAGAGGATGAAGGAAGAGTACAAATGTTCAGTCTGTGAGAGGTGATCGCCTGCCGATCGCAATCGATACTTCTGGAATCGAGTTTAATCCACTTCAAATCAAAAGCGGAGTGATTGGAGTCGGATTAACCCATTGATAAGCAATTCATAGATTCGATTAAATTTTTGTTTTAAATGTAGAAAAAAAATGCTTCATATAGGCAAAGGGATTAGAATTATAGAAAGTCTGACGCCACTACGAGTTTTAAAATAAATATTTTACATTCGTATCGTTCTATTGCTTAAATAGAGGCTTTGGTGGATCCGTGAAAACAGTTGGTTAATGATACTTTGAATAGATGAAATAAGTCGTTTCATGGGCAAAATGGATGCGAAGGAGGAGATGAAAAATAAAGAAAGCTCCAAAATTGACACACGGTGTGAAAGATGCAGACGGAGAAAACGCATAAACTAAAGGCCTTTTACTGAGAGAGATCGATAGAGATAAGCAGCCAGACAGACAGGCTGACAGAGGTAATGAGTTAAGAGGAGAGACAGAGAGTCAGAGAGGATAATGAGAAAAGTAGAGATGGGCAGGCAAACAGCGGAACAGAAGTAATGATAGATAGATGAGGCAAACAGACGCAAAATAAAAGAAAATAAAACAAAGAGAAAGCAGAGGAGAGGAGGGAAAAAAAAGAAAGAGCTTGCAAGGAAAGAATCTAAAAGAATTGAGAGAGACTTCTTTAAAAATAAGAAAAAGCAAAGATAAATACGCGGTAATGAAAACTCGGTAACATTATTAGCTACTGCAACAGTCACATCAACAAAGGAGACATTTAAAAGATAGAAATACTTCCACCATCATCATTACCGGTAGCAGCAACACCATCGCCAAGATTAACAACAACACCAACAACGACGACATCAACAACACCATCACTCAGAGTACCAACAACAACAACAACAACAACAACAACAACAACAACCACATCAACAAGGCCATCAGACAGAGTAACAACAACATGTACAACATATCAGTAAGAGTTCCAACAACAACAACTACATCAACAAGACTATCAGTAAGAGTAACGACAACAACAACAACAACAACAACAACAACAACAACAACAACAACCACATCAACAAGACAATCAGAAAGAGTACCAACAATCACAACAAAAACAACACCATCACTTAGAGTACGAACATCAACAACAACAACAACAACAACAACAACAACAACAACAACAACATCAACAAGACCATCATCAAGAGTACCAGCAACAACAACATCACTAAGAGTAACAAAAACAACAACAAACAAGATCAACAACAGCACCATTCAAGAGAGAATCTCAACTTACCAGAGAGACAGGAACACTCGTAGCTGTAGGGTCCAGTTTTGTTGCACTGTCCGCCATTTTCGCAGGGCGACGGCTGGCACGGGACGTAATTGTCCTCACAATGCGGCCCCGAATACTCCTGGCTACAGATACACCTGGAGAGGGAGATAGGGGAGGGGTGGCCAAGGTAGGGAGTCATAGTTATGAAATCATAGTCCAGTGAGAACTGGCGCGGGATGATACCATAGGGCTCTCTGGGAGAGCGTTAAGCACTGCTGTAAGAGAGGAGGAGGAGGAGAGAGATGAAGAGAGAAAGAGAGAGAGAGAGAGAGAGAGAGAGAGAGAGAGAGAGAGAGAGAGAGAGAGAGAGAGAGAGAGAGAGAGAGAGAGAGAGAGAGAGAGAGAGAGAGAGAAGCGGTCATGTACTTGATAATATGAGAGCTAATTTTATGTTGTGATGATTCTACACAGTGTTTAGAAAAAGTGTCGGAAGACTATATGGGCAATGAAAGCTCATTATCATCTTCATCGTATGCCTCATCATCATCATCATCATCATCATTATCATCATCATCATCATCATCATCAATCACCATTATCAGGACTGAGTGAGATGACGTTGTTAACGATTTGATTCTACCAACAAACCAATCTTCACTTCCATTGTTCATCAACAAAGCTTTATCCTTAAAATTCCTACACTAATTATCAGCTGGGATACCTTAGTGGGTGTTAGCCACTGATAGACTCCTGGGAATCTTAATGAAATAGCAAAGTTATCTCCTTTCCCCCCTCCCCCTTTTTTCCCACACCCCCGTGAGTTCTTTCTTTTTTTTTTTTTTACCCCTGATTAGATTAGATGGCGTGAGTCAATGAAATTCTCTTAGTCCTAAGTCTAACTCTGAGTGATAGTGTCATGGAGTCTTTTAGCATGATGTTACTACATCAAATACATTAATCAATTTGACAGGACCAATCACCAACCCCCTAGGCCCACTGGAAAACAATTTAAATACATAGCAAGAAGTCTGCTGTTTGATTGATTGGTTGGAATTTTTTTTGTACTATACTGTAGCATGTTAATTACATGATGTTTCAAGGTTATGTTATATTTCTGACGCAAGACAGATTCTCCTCCCCCCCCCCCCCCTTTTTTTTTTCCCCATAAAAAAGGAAATATTGGCTGTAAGTATAAAATGAAGGCCCCTATAAAGAAATGAGTCTGTGTTCTTTTGGCACCAACAATTATCGACGATATTGAAGCCCTATAAAATTTTACGACTGAAAAAAAAATTATAGATAGTGCAATTTTCGTCAAATATATTTCAAGAGACTCCACATACACACGCACAAATTCCAACAAAGCCAATGCTATTTTTGGCCTTGTATGTCAAATATGTTAAAATGTTTAAAAAAAAACTGAGAGCTCAGGCGCCATGACGTTGAAGCATAATTATGAGTTGTGCAACACCACAGTCTGAAAACCGTCCCGTCCCCTTACGTGTAACTCCCGTGCTGGTTGTAGCACGCCCCGCCGTTCTGGCAGATGTACGGGTCCTCCGCGCACTCGTTCACGTCCTCCATGCACGTCACGTCCCGGTAGCCGGCGGGACACGAGCACTCGAAGCCGTGCGTTGTCGGGTTACACGTCCCGCCGTTGCGGCACGGCCTGGGAGCGCAGTGGTCGTCATATTCACAGTGTCTGCCTGTAAATGGCGTGGGGTGGGGGGTATGAGGGAGGCGAAATAGTAAGATTCACAAAAACAAACTTATTACCTTTCTACCCAAATAATTATGTGCCTGCCTCTATCTTGAGATTTAACATACTTGCAAAAGCCTAAACAATATTTTTATCAACGTCGCAACTGATAATCCGTTTAAGCATTTATTTAACCTTTTTATAGTTCCAGGTTTGAATATCGATGCAGCTCTGTTAGAAAAACTCAGGTATATCCATCACAATATCAGATTGAGTGTTGCTATCATAAAGTTCCATACTCAGGTGTCCAATAACAACCTCATAAAAGACTCCTACACGAAAATCTTCAATCCTTTCAGCTTTAACAAACAAAGGCTTTCAAAAACAGTGCATAGCCCAGACACATAAGATCAACCGAACAAAACTTGTTTTGCATACACATCAAAACTTACCCCCAAACCTAACCATAAACCTAACAAGTTATCATATTTCATCAAAGGCCCTAACACTTAAGCCCACCCATAACTCTAACAAAATATCATGAATCATCAAAAACCATAGTTATAAAATATCATACCCCATCAATAGCTCTAACAGTAAACCCCACCCATAACCATAACATCAACCCTTACAGCCCGTTCTATAGTCCCCTTGCAATCATCCCTACAGCCCGTTCGAAACCCACCCATAACCCTAACATCAACCCTACAGCCCGTTCTATAGCCCCCTTGTACTCACCCCTACAGCCCGTTCGAAACCCCACCCATGACCATAACATCAACCCCTACAGCCCGTTCTATAGCCCCACCCATAACCATAACATCAACCCCTACAGCCCGTTCTATAGCCCCACCCATAACCATAACATCAACCCCTACAGCCCGTTCTATAGCCCCACCCATAACCATAACATCAACCCCTACAGCCCGTTCTATAGCCCCACCCATGACCATAACATCAATCCCTACAGCCCGTTCGAAACCCCACACACATGACCATAACATCAACCCCTACAGCCCGTTCGAAACCCCACACATGACCATAACATAAAAATCCTACAGCCCGTTCTATAGCCCCACCCATGACCATAACATCAACCCCTACAGCCCGTTCTATAGCCCCACCCATAACCATAACATCAACCCCTACAGCCCGTTCTATAGCCCCCCCTTGTACTCACCCCTACAGCCCGTTCGAAACCCCACCCATGACCCTAACATCAATCCCTACAGCCGGTTCTATAGCCCCCCTTGTACTCACCCCTGAAGCCCGTCATACAGTTGCACGAGTACTCCTGTAGTGTGTTGCCCACGGAGCAGGTACCCTGGTTCAGACACGGATTCTCCTTACATGGGCTGTTGTCATCGATACGCTCGCAGATCAAACCAGTGTACCCTGCAGGTGGATTGATTGATTGATTCATTCATTCATTCATTGGTTGATTGACTGATTAATTTGTAATGATGATCCTAAGTCTTCCGTTTTGGTATTAACTAATTTATACACTTTCAGTATCGATGTAGATTGTTCTAGATACTGATCTGTTTCAGGGTTATAATGGAGATTGATTGACTGATTGTTTTATCGATTGAAGAGTTTTACAAGCCCACTCAACCACTAGCGGTGATCCTAAGTCTTCCGTCCCGGTTTTAACTGATTTATATACTTTCAGTATCGATGTAGATTATTATAGACACTGATCTGATTCAGGGTTATAATGCAGTTTGATTAATTGATTGACTGATTGTTTTATCGATCGAAGAGTTTTACAAGCCCACTCCACTACATACAAGCGGTGATCTCTGATCTTCCGTCTCTGTGTTAACTGATCTATGTATGTAGTTTCAGCATCAATGTAGATTATTCTAAAAACATCTGACTAAGGGTTAAAAGAAGGATATAAGGACACCGAAAAGTTAAGTTGTCATTAGAATAGGACGGGCAAGATTTAAAAAAAGGGGGAAAGAAGGGGGGGGGTGTAGATAGATAGATAGATAGATGTTGATGGAAGTGACATAACGACTATGTCTCCCTATTATCACATTGAGGAAAATGGTTTCAAGCCGTCGCATCTTTCGTATGAGATAATTATGATCCACCCGCACGTCTATAAATAGAAACATTGTGAGACAGGAGAAACCGTAAACTAAAAAGAGTAAAATGTGCTCTGTATAGGGTACTAGAATTATACACTATTCAAATCGTGTAAGACACTTAAAGCTACATAAGCCTAAAACTTCTACGATACTTGAAATAACTTCCGCTTGTACAATGCAAAGAGCAACTTTTACTCTGGTTCTGGTGTAAGCACTGTCAAATATCGCATGTACTTATCCGCTTTACCTTTGATACAGCACTAATAAAGACCATAATTCCGTACGGTCGTAGAGTCTCGTAGTAATCGATTGAGAAGAAAAAATCTACTTACCAAGAGCGCAAGTACACCTAGCCTTGAGTTCGTCGTAATCGTTTAGATAAACCTCACAGAGGCCATCGTTCATGCAGTATTCGTTCCGGCAAGGGTTCTCGTCTTGGCAGTAGTCGCCCATGTAGTTGCTTCCACAGCTGAAAGGTACAGAGAAAAAAAGGGGGATAATGGTTATTAACAATAACGGTGAAAACAGGATACAGTGCAATCTACTTTAAGTCAAAACCTTTGAGGAAAACTCTTGCTTTACGTGAACACTGTTTGGCACTCTTATTTTGTATGTCTCTATATGTTTGCAGTGTCAACTCTTGCATAAAAGCCAACTGATTTGTTTTCGGTTCTAAGGTGTTGGCCTTAACCAGATTCCAGTGCATATAGAATATTAATTTAAACAGCCAAATTGTAAATATTTCAAAAAGAGAGGTGGATGGTGTCGTTTCAGAAAGATTCAGTTGATATCAGTTTGAAGTTATGAAGATCTTTGAAAGCCTTTAGCCCGCTTAGAACCCAAAGCCAAACCCATCCATAAAATACCGATCCCTCGATGACCTTACAGTTTCTTTTGTGCCCATGGTTCAATCTTAACGGGAGTTGATTGGTTGATAATATCCCATCTTAATGATTGATGGAGAGATAGGGAAATGTTGCAGGTATCAGTGTGAAAATCATGAAGATACTTGTCTATCCGTCCATAGGATGCATGCAGATTCATCAATATTATCGTGCAGTCTCTTCGCGGCCATCCCAGTTTTAAACTGTGAGAAAATTCATTGGTCGATATAGCCTGATCGTTTAGCTATTTGAGAGTTCATTAGTCGATATAGCCTGATCGTTTAGCTATTTGAGAGTTCATTGGTCGATATAGCCTGGTCGTTTATCTATTTGAGAGTTCATTGGTCGATATAGCCTGGTTGTTTAGCTATTTCAGAGTTCATTGGTCGATATAGCCTGGTCGTTTAGCTATTTGAGAGTTCATTGGTCGATATGGCCTGATCGTTTAGCTAATTGAGAGTTCATTGGTCGATATGGCCTGGTCGTTTAGCTATTTGAGAGTTCATTGGTCGATATAGCCTGATCGTTTAGCTATTTGATAGTTCATTGGTCGATAAAGCCTGATCGTTTAGCTATTTGAGAGTTCATTGGTCGATATAGCCTGGTCGTTTAGCTATTTGAGAGTTCATTAGTCGATATAGCCTCGTCGTTTAGCTATTTCAGAGTTCATTGGTCGATATAGCCTGGTCGTTTAGCTATTTGAGAGTTCATTAGTCGATATAGCCTGGTCGTTTAGCTATTTGAGAGTTCATTGGTCGATATAGCCTGGTCGTTTAGCTATTTGAGAGTTCATTAGTCGATATAGCCTGGTCGTTTAGCTATTTGAGAGTTCATTGGTCGATATAGCCTGGTCGTTTAGCTATTTGAGAGTTTATTGGTCGATATAGCCTGGTCGTTTAGCTATTTGAGAGTTCATTGGTCGATATAGCCTGGTCGTTTAGCTATTTGAGAGTTCATTGGTCGATATAGCCTGGTCGTTTAGCTATTTGAGAGTTCATTGGTCGATATAGCCTGATCGTTTAGCTATTGGCGGAAGGGGATATGAGTGGGCAGTGGATTGTGGGATAAAATCGTCGAGCCTGGACAAACCAGGTCTCCGACTGATTTCGAACGATTGGACCCTGGGTCTAAAACGAGAAGTCTACAACTCTCTATTGGACACCCACGCCAAATAAGTACAAAGTGCATAACTATCCACTACAGGTCTCCCCATCGAACATCTAGGTCAATTAAGTTCTAAGAGCATAATTATCCCAACTCCTGTTAGGGTCTTGTAATTTTGCATTGTCTGCCATAGTAGGCCAAAGCTTTCAAAAAAAAAAAAAAAAAAGCCTAACTAAGCCAAGCCTGGATAATCTTTCAGAGAGAGCTTAGCACTTGGAAAAAATGGAGTTTCGGGCATCACAACGATGAGCCACTTTGGTTAATATGCGCGTCTGTTGCACTAATTTTCTCACTGGAGAGTGAAGTCCACTTAGGTATAGACTCGTTGATCCAAACACGATCCCGAAAGGAGAAACAGATGGCAGAGCATTTACAGAAGTAATTACGGTTTATGATAGACGTCCAAGAGCTCTCCTGCTTTCTTCCTTCTAGCTCAAAGAGGTAATGGACTTCTTAGTTCTATGGTGTCCCTTGACCTTTTCTTCCCAATTTTATTTTTTTCCTTACCCTTAGTCTTTTTTCGTCTCCTAATAGGCGATGATTTTCTCAAGCTCACTTTCTTTTTATACTCTGTCTTCTGTCTGTCGGTCTGTCTGTCTCTGTCTCTGTCTCTCTGTCTCTGTCTCTGTCTCTCTCTCTCTCTCTCTCTCTCTCTCTCTCTCTCTCTCTCTCTCTCTCTCTCTCTCTCTCTCTCTCTTTCTTGTGGATAGTGACTCTACCAACGGTTATTCGCCCAATCAAGCAGGTATCTACATCACCAGATCTCTACTACTATACTAGCTCGGGCTCACCCTGTTATTCTAACACCCCCAGGATATATCCGGAAAGATCCTCAAGGCACGTGAAGGCAAGTTTCCCACGGGCCTGCTACCTTGAACGCTCGATCTGTATCCCCATGAAATACGCGTTGAATTTATCCGACCGGCTCAGCCCAATTTTCTAATTTTCCACACTGACCGATGTGATTGTGGTTCACATAACCTGGTTTTCTTCACACGTGAGTTTTAGGGTCTAGGTCTAGATCTGGGAGCATCAGCTTATTGGCTGAGTCAGAAGTCGGAGCAGGGGGGGGGGGGGGGGGGCGTGCGAGATGCATTGTCCGAAGACTGGAAGAAATAGGGAGCATGGAGAAAGGTGAAGACAGAGAAAGGTGAAGACAGAGAAAAGGGAGAGAGGGGGGGGGGCTTGCTAGATGCATGGTCCGAAGAGAGGAAGACATAGGGAGCATGGAGAAAGGTGAAGACAGAGAGAGAGAGAGAAAAGGGGGGGGGGGGGGGGGGGGGGGCTTGCTAGATGCATTGTCCGAAGAGAGGAAGAAATAGGGAGCATGGAGAAAGGTGAAGACAGAGAAAGGGAGAGAAAAGGGGAGGGGGGGGGCTTGCTAGATGCATTGTCCGAAGAGAGGAAGAAATAGGGAGCATGGAGAAAGGTGAAGACAGAGAGAGAGAGAAGGGGGGGGGGGGGGGCTTGCTAGATGCATTGTCCGAAGAGAGGAAGAAATAGGGAGCATGGAGAAAGGTGAAGACAGAGAAAGGGAGAGAGAAAAGGGGGGGAAGAGAGAGAGAGAGGAAGGGAGAGAGACACACACACACAGAGACAGACAGACACATAGACAGACAGAGACAGAGAGAGACGCACAGAGAGGCAGGGAAGTAGAGGAGCAGACAGACAGGAAGTAGTTACCCACGTACGAGTAGGAAAGAGACGTCAGTTTCAATGATAACAAAACGGAAGCTGATGAAAAATACAGACAATACATTTGAGAAAAAAAAAATGATTTGAGGAATTGGGGGAGGGGGGCACATAGGAAACTAAGCAAGCGGCTCTTTTTCTCATTTCGTCCGTCTAGTCGGTAAACTGAAAAACATCCATTCAAAATACAACTATTGAGATGAATTTAAATGTGTGCAACGAAAAAACAATCCCGCCTTCGAATAGAAAAGCTTGAGCTAGCTACAGCATCCATACATTACACAAGTTAACACTGCAGCTGCTCGATTATCCAATCTTTATTTATTTTTATTTATTTTTTTTTGTTTGGTTTTTTTTCATCTAATGCGTGGATATGGAATACATGCCATGCCTTACCACTTGGAACTGCTGTTAAAAATTAAGAAGGAAAAAAAAACAAAAAAACTCCCAAACTATGCAAAAATTAATGTCAGCAAACAGATTTAGAGAAATAAGAAAACTCTTGGTCTAAATTAAACAATAATGGCTACCGCAACTTTCGAAGACCGTTGTATTGACAATGATCATCAGGAAGATGGATTAAGAATAAGAAGAATAAAATGGATGAAAGAACATTTCACGTCTTGTAAAATGTTGTAAAATTACCAAACACGACGAGAATACACGAATGCTTTGAAACTAAAGACGGTTTCAAAAATATATATTAATATTGGAAACAGAAAAGAATTCAACAAGACCAGAATTGTTCTAATTTGTTCCCTTTATGAATTAAAAATCTCTAATTACCACTTGCCACTTGCTTCTTGCTAAAATACGAAGTACTAAACCGTGAAGAAGCTTCTCCATCCCATTTATCTACCCAGAGTTAAGACAATAACAAACATGGCGAGTCTATCACCTAAGGACCGGCAAATAAACATATACACAAGGGGGTAAACTAAAGATCATCGAGTCATAGCAAAACAAAAGTGATAGGCCGGGATTGATGCCTGTTGGGAACTGTCATCATCGCAGAGTTAAACAAAGATGACCAACTTGTTTGTGTCGTAGTAATAGAGATGTCGCTCTTTCGTGCGTGTTTCTCAAGATTATAATGTAAATTCGGAAAATACATGTAGTTCTTTATTAACGTATCTAGGTATTATACTGTAAACTCACTTAGGATAGCATTCCCTTCATTTTATTCAATTCTCTTCATGAAGTACTAGTAAAAGTACTAAAACAGTATCACATCTAAAAAAAAAGTTGTAACCAAAATACTTGGTAAAAACAAAAGAAAGTTCGATCCCCAATTATTTTTTTTTATTTTTTTTTTGGGCCTTCACAAATTATCCCCCCTTAACCCAAATATTTGTTTAAACGACAAAGATGATTGCCGTCCCTAGAATTTCGTTTTAACAGTGTTTCACTTCTTTCTCTTTCCCAGTCAAGCTACTCTATAAATAGAGTCGGGACGGCTTTGTCCGTTTAGCCTTGATGTATTAAAAGAAAAAAAAATATTTAATCGAGTCATCAGTCTACAGCTGGCGACCAGGCCCGGACTGTTATGCTCAGTCATCTTCTGCTCAGCTTCTCGGATCAAGGAAGAGGATGATGCACTCACTAGTACAAGTCTGCCACGTGGTGCACACACATCTGGCAACAGAGCAAGCTCCGGGTTTGTAGCTTACTACATGTATTACTAACTCTTTCATACCAAGACCTGGGCCTCCACGCGAATATAATCTCTCATGGCGCCGAGACAATGGTGTGATGTTTAAAATAAAAAGCCTACTGTGAGTGTCTAAGCTCGACAAGATTAGAAAATACGATGGAAGAAAGTTAAACTAAACAATATGGGTGGCAGAAATGTTTATGTTGTTAAATTTTCACTATCGTTTCTTATCAATTCCCGTATTCCAACTGCTAAGTGGCAAATTTAACGTAAAAAATCTACATTCTACAACGTTATCTTCTATGTGTGTAAACCAACGAAAAGGAGTTTTATTGTTTTTTGTTGTTTTTTCCCCCTCTCTCTCCCTAGTATGGCTTTCACGGTGTACCAGGAACGCCTAGAAATGGGGACACGCTGTTGTGTATCTACTGCACGTGCGCTAAAAAATAGCTTTGAAAACACACGTATCCTGATCCTATACCCTCTCCCCAACCTTTAAAAAAAAAAAAATCGAAACTCCGAAACCCACGTTAAAAACTCCTTTAAGTTCCTTTTTTAACATGTCCTTTATGCGCGTTCACACATCATTATTTCTTTTTAAAGTAAATCTCGGTCGAAAAAAGGCTTCGTATTTTAAAAAAAAAGAGGAAGAAGAAAAAAAAAAAAGAAATTAAGGGAGAACTGCTACCAAAGGTAGCCTTGGAAACTGATTTACAATTTATCGGTTTATCTTGAAGAGATCTAAAAGGGTTTCATCGTTAACCCGAAAAGATTCCCAGAGTTAAAATAAACCACACAATCTAGGACATATCTATACCTGAATTGTCTTCAAGGATCAAAGTTGATGAAGAGACAATATTCTCTGCCCCCAAACCCCCATGCTACTATTTCCCCTTTCTAGCTTTTTTAAACTGTCCAACTGACCAATGACCACTCGCGTGAGCCGAAGCGTTGTGTGAAATCTAAGCCAAAATCGCTACCAACTTGTGATCCACGGCGAGGACAAAGTTTTAGAAAAGACGCGAAAAGAATTGTTACAAAAGATCACGTGAATTGCAGGAGATGAGTTAACACTTATTCCAACAGCTGAAGGCTGCTTTTAATTTATTCAATTATTGCGAGAAATACATCCTCTGACGCCACTTTCGAAGGACGTGCTGAGCCTGTCTTCTCTGATTACTTATAAAGACTCAGCTTTGTGGCCAAGCATAAACTGAAATAATGGTCTCCTTGGAGACAAGGCTAAAAAGTCAACCAAGATTTAATCTATGGTTTACTAAGAGTGTATTTCTAGTCGCATTCAAGTAACACCGCGACTCCCACCTCAGCCCTCAACATCACGCCATTTGCTCCACCCACCCTCCCCTATCCCTTACATACACCCTTTTTACGACCTCTCTCCAAGCTTTCAAATAAATGTCAAGTTGATGTCCGGTTAAGCAAATATAATACAGGCTTACATTCCATGGTTCCGTACAAAAGCGTATAACTTGGTATTAAATTTAAAAAAGTGAGAAAAGAAAAGAAAGATATGTAATCACTTCTGTTAAAGGGAGAGGGAGATGAGGAAGAGGAGGAGAGAGAATTGGGTGATGTGAGGGGGGGGGGGAAGAGAGATGGTGGGAAGGAGCTATGTGCGAGGCTTCCTCAAAAAAAAAAAAAAAAACAATACATACAT
This sequence comes from Elysia crispata, assembly GCA_033675545.1. Taxonomy (NCBI): domain Eukaryota; kingdom Metazoa; phylum Mollusca; class Gastropoda; family Plakobranchidae; genus Elysia; species Elysia crispata. Next base: position 832,032 of record JAWDGP010007174.1, on the reverse strand, counting down.
TCACAAAACGAGAGAAAAATAGAGAAAGAGGCTACGCTGGTAAACTAGATGCAACAAAAATAATGACATAAAAACACATGAACAAAAAACAACTACTAACTCATCCCGATTCTTCCCTCTCTTTCGGCAGCTTCACTGCTCCTCCCCAGTCAACTAGACCTAGACTAGCAGGAGGAGCATTACGACTGCAAACTGTGCATGCACGCACACAGCCAGAGAAGAAAAAAATATTGGTTCGTTAAATGAGACACAGCGTATGACGTCATAACCCTTATCCGGTTTGACCGTTTTTCTTCAACAATGTGCTCCATGTTTTTAGACAAGTTTTGCTGGACTGTAGCTCACCGCCCTCGTAGGCTTGGCCGCGCCAGGGCAAAGGCTTTTCTTTTTTTTTTTTTTTTCTCTGGCAAGACTTCTCCTGCGTGTCTGATACAAGACAAAGACAGTCCTTGTAGACACCGTCCATAGAAGTTAAGTTAAAGTGAAAAAGGAAAAAAAAAGCGAAAAGGAAAGGCCTGGATGAGGGTGTGAAAGGGGGTGAGCAGAGAAACTCAGGAAAGAAAATTACTTCCATATGTTTGGGAGGACACGGTGTTTTCCTAGGTCTAGACTCTGGATCGAGATCCAAGTTTTCTCAGACAGACTGGAGTGAAGTTTGGACTCGACTATGAAGATGAAGATGTGGTGAGTGGAACTATCTACCGCTGCAACATTAACAGGGTGTTTCTGATGTCTTCATCTTACTAACCAATGAAAAAAAAAAAAAGAAAAGAAACTACAGAGCATCGTTTTGAGCGATATTGGGAATGTCCAACTTCTAAAATTTAAATGATCGAGTGCAAATTTCATAATTCTCGTCAACCAACATCCCAAAGCAGACTAATGTTGAAAAAAAGTTTGGCGTGTAAAATTTTATTTATTTATTTATGTTATTTAATTTAATTTTTACTTCTTCTGGTGTATAATAATTTAAAAGGATGAGTTCTTCTGATGCTTGGGTTACAAAAATTCCTAAATTAGCCTCATTTCTCAAAAGAAAAATAGGTCATGGATTATCCTTCACTCCCTTTCTCCGTGAAAAATCTCACCGTTTTTCCTAAGTAATAAATTCGCGAAATATGGTGTTTTGAAGTTACCCACTCTCTTATTTCTTGTCAAACTGAAATGTGAATTCGAATAATGAGCAAAAAAGAACTGCCTGCGAGTGAGAATATTTTTTTTATTCCACAGTTCTGGTAGCGACCATAGTTCTAGCCTCGCTACAAGGTATCTTCTGCATGTGCTAATGTAGAAAACAGTTCTGTGTGAAGCTAGCACTCGTACTCTCGTAGCCAACAGTAATAATTCAAAAAAAAAAAAAAAATTAAAGAAATATTAAAGAGAGAAAGAAAACTGTAAAGACCGTCATTAAAATAAGGTTTTGGAGTGGAGAGTATCATGGCACCATCGCGCAGCGCATGCGTGTGACCTCGAGGCTCTGGGGTTGGGGTGTGTTCGGTAAGTCAGCGCAGCCAGCATCGGAATGTAAGTAACTCCAGCTGACGCCACCATTCAGGCAGTTCACAGTCAAGTCTACAGGATCCAGATATCTCTCTCTCTCTCTCTCTCTCTCTCTCTCTCTCTCTCTCTCTCTCTCTCTCTCTCTCTCTCTCTCTCTCTCTCTCTCTCTCTCTCTCTCTCTCTCTCTCTCTCTCTCTCTCTCTCTCTCTCTCTCTCTCTCTCTCCCCCCCCCCTTTTTTTCCCCCTATTTCTCTCCCGGCCGTCTCTCTCCAAAACTTCCCTTCGAAGATACAGTTAGCACGTAACAAAGAAAGTGTTCCCCTTCAATTTTTTTCCCTTCGGCTGGAATCTTCATTCTCCCAACTCTAAGACTCAACAGAAAGCTTCAATTCAAATTCGTTCAGGGATGTCATTGGCCCTTCCATGGCCATTTAGAGGAGCTGTTAAACAATTATTTTCTAATGAAAGGTTTTGTTTGCGGTGAATAATTTTGAGTAATCTATTTACACCGGAAATATCTACGATAGCTCATCTAAATCATTTCTCATGTGATTTCTACTTTTCTTTACTTTTTTTTTTCGCTTCGTTTTTTCCTCGATCTTACTCTAAATGGAGTGTCTGGTGGTCTAAAATTTGAGCACCTGCCTCTGATATTGAAAGTGCGTGGATGGGCTTTGTTTGGAGAAAAACGTAACGGTCGTAGATAGCGCTTGGAAAGTGCAATCTTGCCATCTAGCTTTTGCCTCGATGGAAAGTATTATTATTTCGAAGGAAAGGGTCCAAGATCACCTGAGAAGGACATGCCATGTGAAACTATCGTTCGACTGGTTTTCATTTTGTTTCTCTTCTCTACTGGACCTATAATCTAAATCTATCTGGGCGAAGCTTTAGGGCGTGGTAGAATATATATATATATCAGACCGGGTAGGGAAGAGACCTTAAGAGTCAGTCATGATTTAGTCAATCTCTTCAGTAGTGTCACGTTGAAACTGAAACTACCAGCACCTTTCCAGAGAAGGCGCACTATGGGAAGCATGATTTCCTTCAATGCTTCGTCTCAACTGATACACTGTGATAACAATTAAAGACAAAAGGTGCCAAGATATCATTAAAAAAAAAAAAAAAACGATCTAGCTGCCCGAGGTTTTCAGCGAGACCAAAATATTTTGGGATATCGAAGGAAATTCTGTCTGACAGATATTGCGGGTGACACGCCTCAAGTGACCTTGAGAGTGACATTACAGGCGTATTTTGTATTCACATGTCTTTTTTTTTTTTTTTTTTTTCAAATAACCCGCCAGCCATTTCTTCAATCTCCACCTCTGAGGTCAAAACACACAAAGACGCGTGTGGACCTGCCCTATATTCCACACTCCTCCTCTTGACTGCTCACTTTAAATCAACTGTGCCGCACACACCACAGAGTGAAGAAGAAACATTTAAAAAAAAAAAAAAACTAAGAGGAAGGATTAAAGCATCTAGAAGGATCTCGGGGATAAACAAATAAGACACAAAGAAAGAAACGGGCGCAATCTTTGTCTCTGAGAGGCTCGAGTGCAGTGAGTGGCGTCCTACGAAAAGTTTGGTTTGGGTTTGGGTTTTGTTTCCCTCCTCTACAGGGTCTAGATTCTAGACCTATCTGGGCGTAGCTTTAGGGTGTGGAAGGGTGTATGTATACACTAGATCGGGTAGAGGGGAGACCGTGAGCACGTCAGGGGTCGAAGGTCATGTGATAGAGGGGCTCACCATGCACGTGAAACTTGACACGGACCCAGGGAGAACTTTATTGGAGAGAAAGAGTCGTGAGTGAGCATCTTGATGTGAAAGAGGTGGGAAGGTAGGGGAAGAGGGGAGGGTTAGGAAGTGGTAAGAGGCGACACGGGTGAGCACCCTGTAAAAGATTTAGGTAGGGGGGAGGGAGGATAAGGGAGGGGGGATTGCAGGTGGCGCGTCAGGGGGGTAACCAAACGTGAGAAAGTTTGCCCGAAGCCTGAGGCGCCTGAAGAAAAAAAAATGAAGTGGAGTAACAGTATAAAATCCGGGGTGAGCGTCTAGAGGACGGCTATGGAGATGTTTAAGAGAGTCCCGTTAATGACGTCAGTTTGTAAGGATGTGTCAAGGTCGACTTAAATATATATTGTAGACTAGGTTACGTATTTATCCTTGGAAAAAAAAAGTAGATAGTCTACATCCACGGAGTAACGAAATGCACGCGCTTCATCATTTGGGGTCACGGAAAGAGGAAATGTTTGGGTGGCAGTGCGCATGCGTGGATGCACATCGTTTTCATCTTAGAGTGATAAATGAAAAATGTTTATGCGTGTCGCAAATAAATAATGTAAAAACATAAAGTGCGTGTATAGCCAGTTCATTTAAAAAAAAAAAGTACAGTAACCACCCAATGGCGTCTTTTTATTTATGTGATGCTGACAAGATCAGATGAAGATGAGAAAAAAGCAATAAAGGTAGAGGAGGGGTAAAGAGAGAGGGGAGGGATGGAGAAAGAGAGAGAGGAGAGAAAGGGGGGGGGGGGGGAGGGAGGGAAAGCTAGGCAGGGAGGGAGTGTAAAAATATAACTTTTTTTTTTTAATTATTTTCCACCACATGAACTGCTGACTCGTCTATGGTTTGCATATACTAACACCTTTCAATTAATTATATTCAGTAAAGAAAAAATACGATTCGTGTAGGTCCAGAACTATTTTTCCGACGAATCGCACTCTTGGCTTGGGCGTAGGGATTTCCAGGTTTCCGCCATCATATTCAAACGCACACGCGCAACCGCATTGAGAAGAGAAGAAGGGGAAAAAAAAAACTTGCGAGAGCTAAGTCCAACCCCAAACTCTCTTTACTCAGAACACAGTGTGGTAGGAGACACTATGTAGGCCTACACTGCCTGATGTTAAAAACATTGTAAGAGCTGACAGCAACATTAAACAGACGCGCAACAAAACCAAGATAAAGTAAATCTTAATAATAGCCGGAGCGGAAAAAATGTAAGCTTCCGCGGGAACTTTTCTTCCTCTTTCGTTTGCTCTTCCATTCCTCAGGAATGTTTATCCTGAATTTCATATATTCAAACTTAAAAAAATAATTATGGTATAAATACAGTGGAACAATGTAATATTAAAACTATAAATGCTGGTAGAAATTGCTTTGGTTTGCTATTTAGATTAATTTAGTATGGGTAGTTTGTATGGGGGAAAATATAACAGGAGAGTCCTTATCATTTCGGTTCAGCATTGTATCTTGGCTCAAATGTCGTTGATTTAACTGAAATTTAAATAAGGTCTTAAGGCGCGGAGTGTATGCTAAAACGTTCAATTTATTATAAATGTGTCTTCTACTTTTTTTTTTTTTAATTTTGAATTTTATGTGCATCAAGACTTTAGCTTAATTTGATTATTGAAATATTAAATTATTAAATAAAGACAATTTTTTTTTATACACAATCATATCAATGAAAAAATTCTTGTTAAAGCAGACATCTCTCTCTCTCTCTCTCTCTCTCTCTCTCTCTCTCTCTCTCTCTCTCTCTCTCTCTCTCTCTCTCTCTCTCTCTCTCTCTCCCCCTCTCCCTCTTTGTTTGTAAGCTTCCTCAATCAGTCGTGGAAAGTGCATCTGTTCCGAATTATCACGAACGTCCTTGGCGTCTGGCATCATCAATGGACAACAGGAAACAAAGCTTTATTGTAATATCAAGCGCATCAATCTGGATGTGAAGAGCCCTATTTTGTGAGTAGGAGCGATATTTTGTCAAGATGGCGTGACGAGGTCAAAGAGTTTATTACATCCGCTTTAAAACACAGAGCTGAGCGATTACTCTGCCCTTTGATCAGCAAAGTCATGCCCGGGTGGCTGGGAGCAAGACGCCACCATCTCAACTTCCGGTTACGCCGGTCGACCTTTTAACCTTTCACCTTTCATCCTCGCGTGGGCAGAAGACAGAAATGATTGAGATCATGCTGAATAGAGTTCTTCCAAGCTACAATGTTGTTATCAAAACTAATTGTTTTAATTGTGACCATTTTTTTTTTTTTTTGCTCACCCACAATGCCGGTTTAATTCAGGCACGTACGTAACCGTTTGTTCAGTTTCTCGTCACAATAATATGTTAGCCGATGTCTCGGGGGTTGAAGGTCAAACTTGGTCAAATCAATACATTGCGGCATAGAAACTTAATGAATAAATAATTAAAATTCTGCATCTGGCCTGCCGGATTCTAAGTTTTTGACATTTACTTACATGCATGTAACTTTGCTCTTAAAAATATTTTTTTTTTAAATTCGTTATGGGTTAGAAACATCTCAGAACACATGAGTAAACTAAAAATATGATTTGGGTTTACCTTTTTCTCCAAGATGAAAGTTATGTGGGAATATATAATTGGAGATTTTTTTTCTCCGTAAAATTTGAGGGTTAAGTTCTCTCGACGTAAAAAAAAAATAATTATTATAGTTTTTAATAATGCTCCGAGTAAACGCACGCAATGCGTGTCAATGACACGGGGTAATAAGTTAGAGAGGGGTGGAGGTGTGTGTGTGTGGGGGGGGGGGGGAGGAGGGGTTACTACGAGGAATAAACAGGTCGCCTCTGACGATTTATAAGGAAGGATAATTGTTTTTTTTTTTTAATCTCGTCTCGTTACAAACTTTGATATTAGCAGCGCATCTCACCTGATCCAGCCTCCCCTTGCCAGACGCCCACAAACAAGATTGTTTACGTTAGACAGCGGGGTTAAAACAAACAGAAAACTTGTTTATAGCGCTACTAAACAAGCGAGAGGCCAAATTTGAGAAACGCTATTATTAGTTTATAAATTAACCTAGACACTTACACGCGGTGAACATGTTAGTGACTGAGGCACGTCCGTCTAAGGTGGTATGATGGTTTTAGGAAGGAGAGAGAGAGAGAGAGAGAGAGAGAGAGAGAGAGAGAGAGAGAGAGAGAGTCAGGGAGAAATGTACTATCATGTAAGTTGGTGTGTATGTCTGTGAGATATATAGAGTCGGGAAAATACATGAACACATACAGAGAGAAAGAGAGAGAGAGAGAGAGAGAGAGAGAGAGAGAGAGAGAGAGAGAGAGAGAGAGAGATGGTAAGGGAGATATAAAATAAAAGAGAGTATGTGTGTGTGTGGCTTTCAGATTGTCAAGAGGGTAAAAGAACACCATACAGAGAAAAAGAGCCAGGGAGATACGAACTAACAGAGAGAAAGAAAGATAGAGACAGTGGAAACCAGGGTAAAACAAAGAGAAGGAAATACCTATAGACAGAGTGAGAAAGAGAGAGAAAAAAACAAGAGACATATAGACAGTGGGAGATAGGCAGACAAAAAAAGCATATTGAGAGAGACAGATAGATAGATACAGACAGGCAGAGAGTAACAGAGATAGACAAAGAGATAATACAGAAAAAGTTTCAACTTTTCCTCCACCTATCCATCACAGCCTTAAGCAAATTATAACAGCATCGACTCCTTAGCTGTCTGTCGGATGACAGTTTGACTCTCTCTCTCTCTCTCTCTCTCTCTCTCTCTCTCTCTCTCTCTCTCTCTCTCTCTCTCTCTCTCTCTCTCTCTCTCTCTCTCTCTCTCTCTCTCTTTCTCCCTCCCACTCCCCTCCTCCTCACACACACTCACAGGTTCCGTATTCCCCAACGCCTTGTTATTGAAGCTAATTGGACTAAAGTTATTAGACGTCTCGCGCTAATCCACTGATCTTCCGAATTATGTTAATCTACAGCCCATCTCTCCGTCAGATGTGGCAGTACTAAAAAGATGAGCGATAACTTTTCTCAATGTTAGCAGACAGGTGCAAGGGTAACTGCTCACGCCAGAGACCAGTGGGTACACAGTGGGTACACACCTGCTGCCGAGGTTGAGGTGGGTTTTCTTTTAAAACCTATGTAGGTCTAGTTCAGGGATACGCGGAAAATTACAATGGTCTAACGTGCATGCGAGAAAGCCGAGTCCAGAATTGAGGTTTACAGATAGACAGACAGATAGAGGCAGAGAGAGAGAGACTGAGAGAGAAAGAGGGGGGGGGGGGGGGGGGTGTAGATAGACAGACAGGTAGAAACAGAGAGAGACTGAGAGACTGAGAGAGAAAGAAAGAGCGAGATAGGGGGAGAGAGAGAGAGAGAGAGAGAGAGAGAGAGAGAGAGAGAGAGAGAGAGAGAATGCCTGATTTATCTAGAGTAAGAGTTTGATAACACAGAATGATGCGCCCATAATCATAATACAACGAAAGTCAGAGAGTAAAAGCCTCTAAATAACTTTGACGAAAAAATTCGTCAAGCGTGGAATTTTTTACTGATGACAAAGTGGTGCAAAATTTCTAAGACACTTCCACACTGTGTTTCTCTTCTTTCATGTGCACCTCCAGCCCGCTGTTATGAAAACAAACTTTCGAAATTTGAAAAATGCACAGCATTCATCGTCACTAGTACGTAGTTATTTAGAAGATATAGTATAAGCACGAGTTAACTATACCAAGGTTGATTATTTCCGATTATAAGTCACAATCGTGTTGGGTCATCATTTTATTCATTGTTTGGTATAGCCTACCTGAGAGTTTTACAGGCATTTTGTAGCATATAAAAGTTCTGAAGATTTGACCGCAAAGCAGAGGCGTGACCGTAATAAGATATCTCTGGCATGCTTCGAACCCGGAAGACCGTCTACTTTAACGTCTCTCATCTGAAGCTTTAGCAAACGACCACTTGTGCTCTTTAAAATGTGAGTTGATCCATCACTGACCCTTGTCCAGGGAGGGACATTCAGTGTCCGTGTAACCTACTGTGGCCTCTGTTCATGTCCCCTGACACACCTCATCGACAGGTTTATTGTGGTTTTATTCACGACCATGTCACTTTCGACACTTACAGTGTCACGCCAGACACTTGTACTGTCACCGCCCCGTGGCGCATTTTATCGCATGTCGCCGCAATGTCCGCACACTGTACCGAATTTAGCCGTAGCTCTTAGCGAAGCTTTCTGGAAATCTGAGAAAAGAGACCACCACCTGTAAGAGTAGAGCTAGAAGATGTGAATTGTTTAATGTTCTCTAGGTCTCTTGTGGAGTTTTGTGTTAGAAAAACTGATTTAGTCTATAGAGATTTCACATAAAATTATACTGGTTTTGATTGTGTTTTATCAATCTCGTCAACGAAGAAGCAGAAAATAATACCTTAACCTTCACATGATTTTTTTTAATAACCAAAGATTCCACCGAACAATAAGAGAAAAAAAATAACCTTATCCTAACATTTTGTTTCACCTAAGGTAGCAAAAACCTTCATTCACAAACCTCCATCAGACTAGACCCAGCTAATCTCCCCATCCCTACCACCTGCGCCTGACTTGAGCAGTGACGTCACTAGTAACGGTTTGAGCAACCCTTCACAGGTGTCACATCTCCTCTCGATGCCAGGTACTGGGTATCCATCTCTCACGGCAGAGAACTTGGCAGGCTCGGGTTTCATCAAAGTTGCACAACATGATTGTTACAGTAGCTCTTAGGACAGACACACAACACCTGAGTGGTACGTTCGACTGCGGCATCACCAGCTGTCACGCGCAATGCCAAGAAAGAGAATGCTCTATACACATACACACACGGGCCTTGAGTTTTAAGTAGTGCTCAACAGTGGTTAGAGGTAGACATTTGACTTAAGGTGGAAATGGACGGACCATACACATACACACCATGGGTTTGAGTTTTAGGTAGTGCTCAGCTGCAGTGATTAGAAGTAGACATTTGACTTTAGGTGGAAATGGAGGGACCATACACATACAGACCATGGGTTTGAGTTTTAGGTAGTGCTCAGCAGTGGTTAGAAGTAGACATTTGACTTTAGGTGAAAATGGAGGGACCATACACATACACACACGGGGCTTGAGTTTTAGGTAGTGCTCAACAGTGGTTAGAAGTAGACATTTGATTTTAAGTGGAAATGGAAGGAAAATGCTTGCCCTTTGTGAGATTCGAACCCTCGACTCGTAGGTACGTCGACACTTATTCCCTGGCCACTCGAAAACATGTTGACTGATACCAAGTCGCCATCACGCTCCTTAATTAACAAACATAATTTGTTATACTATAACCCCTGATCCAGTCTGCCACAGTTATTTCTTTTTTTTCCCCCTTTCATGTCATACCATTCTGTGGATTGATAGAGGGATATCAACTTTTTCGGAGTCCGCAAATCACCGGCTGTATCTAAAATTGTCCAAGCGGAGCAACTTAGGAGACGTTAGCGATTCGAAATAATCGAGGAACTTAGGAGACGGCAATCTATTGAAAAGAACTGATGAGCTAGTTTAGTGCGGTAAGGGCCGCAAGTCCGTTGTGCATGACTGATGAATCCTAGAGATAATGTGAAGAGTTGTAGTTACATGGATGCATGTACGTAGAGCAGAGATAAAATCTGTCAAAGAATGACAGTTGTGTCAGCTTGTAAAAGGGACCTCGCTTCGCCATTCGCCCTACAAATGTATCAAAGGGACTTCACCTCGCCATTTGCCATATATCAGAAGGACCTCGCCTAGCTATTTGCCATGTTTCAAAAGGACTTCCGTCTCGCCATCTGCCATATATCAGAAGGACCTCGCCTAGCTATTTGCCATGTTTCAAAAGGACTTCACCTCGCCATCTGCCATATATCAGAAGGACCTCGCCTAGCTATTTGCCATGTATCAAAGGGACTTCACCTCGCCATTTGCCATGTATCAAAAGGACTTCCGCCTCGCCATTTGCCATTTGTATGAAATTGTTCATACTACAGCTGTGGTTGTCTGGGGCCACAATCCGTCTACTGCATTTATTTAATTTAAAATAATGATTTTAGACCCGGACGAGATCCAAAACGCCACGGAAAAGCATGGCTGGGCATATCCGATCCCGCTGAAACAAAACTTCCGAAGATGAAGTTCAATCCTAGTCATCTCATAACGTAAGTCACAAAAGACCAATGAAGTTTTAAGCGAAAGTTGTTATAATATCATTCAATACACAAAAACATACACAAAAGAATAGGTCGGTCTCCATCAACTGAGTGTCAAGAGCCAAAAGAAGATCTAATAAGTAATCAAGTTTCTCCAGGAAGCTTAAACGATGTAATGGTCGTATTTATTGTCTGAAGGACAAGATATTCTACCACACACCGCGAAAATTCTCTTCAACCTACCTATTGTGTTGTTTGTTTGTTTTTTTTTTTAATTATTATTTTACAATTTTTTTGGAAGCAAATAACGATCAACGTATAAAAACTATTTGGCGTCATAACAGAAGGTCGCCACAGAGATACCATCATCCTACTCTCTTGTTGACAGAGCTGGGGGGGGGGCATTTCACACCATCACTAATGACACTGGAGTCTTGGTTCAGCTCAGTGTGGTACCTAGAGTACTGACCTATCGAAGCTTATGGTGACAGAGATGTGGAGGACATTTACAAATATCACTAATGACACTGGAGTCTTGGCTCAGCCAAGTGTAGTACCTAGAGAACTGACCTATCGAAGCTTATGGTGACAGAGATGTGGGGGGCATTTCACAACATCACTAATGATACTGGAGTCTTGGCTCAGCCAAGTGTAGTACCTAGAGAACTGACCTATCGAAGCTTATGGTGACAGAGATGTGGGGGGCATTTCACAACATCACTAATGATACTGGAGTCTTGGCTCAGCCAAGTGTAGTACCCAGAGAACTGACCTATCGAAGCTTATGGTGACATAGATGTGGGGGGCATTTCACAACATCACTAATGATACTGGAGTCTTGGCTCAGCCAAGTGTAGTACCCAGAGAACTGACCTATCGAAGCGTATGGTTAAACTGTTTGTCAATATGATAATAAAGTAAAAATAATCATATGGGCCATTAATCATAATAGTTTTATTTAATGTCTTTGTTTTATAATTATTATTTTGCTTTTCCACAAACTTGTGTATGTGTGTGTTACTTTGTTATAAGGTTATTAATCTGTCGTTACTAGTGCCGCATAAATTCTGTGGCACTATATTTCTTCCACATCCATGACAATTTTCATCGATATGGCTTATTATTGATATCCATATCGAATCATTAAATGATAAATAAACAAATATGAAGAGAATAACATATCAGTGACTTTCAATAGATAACAGCCACTGGGCCCAACAACTAAACGTTCCTTTCACCTGTGTTGCGAGCGAATTTTGCACCTGTCCACAGCATTACGAGCGTTATCTTGATTTATCGACACCGATCACCAGCCACTTAAAAATCGAAGTCCTTGACAGACTTCTGTAGGGCACTAGATCTAGCTCCTTCAACAGCCGAGCATAATAAACCGTTGGTGAAAGTAAATATATATTCTCAGCAGATACAACGATACATTTACAGCCCCCGTGTCAATGTGTCTACATGGAAATGTGAAGAGTATGCAAAAAACCTTGAGCGATGACGCCACAAGAATCTTTTTTGACAATGAAGGGATAAGCTCTTTATGCGATATCAAAAGTAAGCTTGACGTCACGGGTGCCGT
>JAWDGP010007174.1:772500-817500 GCA_033675545.1 Elysia crispata | reverse complement strand
TGCGATAAGATCAGACCTAAATTTTAAGATAAAGTCAAGATCCTCTTGGAAGTAAGTCAACGTGCTTATCTTACTCTTCCCAACTATCTCGGACGGTTTACCTAAACCATCATCATTCCCAAAACCTCCCACTCTCTCATAACCTTCACAACCACCCACACACAGAACTGCAACCACCACCAACAACCCCTCTTTTTCACATTTTTACACCTGACCAAAGTAAAGGACGAGCTAGAGAAAGACCAGGGCTGGGGAAACACGACCAGGTACAATATGGGGAAAATAACGAAGGGGAAAAGAACGGGTCCTCGGGCCAGACCAGCGCGACACAGTTCTCATAGATCGTCTGACCAATCAGAGCCCGCCGCGCCTGTGACGAGGGCCCCGTTCACTCGGCAGGTGTTTTCCAGCGGACACAACTTCGGAACAATGGGACCCAGCACTCCAGCAGACGACAGGAGTCGCGTTCCTACTGCAGCTATGAGGATTATGGCAGTTACCTTTCAGATTTTTTTCCCCTTTTCGGCTTTCCGTCTCGGTCTATTTATAATAGAGACAGACGTCAGGGGGGTTAGAGAATGTGGTGGCTGAAGGTATTTCTTTCTGTGTCTTTCACTTTCTCTCTCTTTCTCTATAGTTTTCTAGTAGAGAAAAACCCAATCACAAACCTAGATCTAACTCGAGACCATAAAAAATTCTAGCTCCCGGTCCTTTTTTTTAACTTCATCCTTTCTTCTCCCTTCCCAAAACTAGTCTTCTTAAGCCAGATCTATGCCTCTTTCGGAAAGGCCCTATTTAAACGTGAAAATGAAAAGAAAATGTATCGTAACAGGGTTAGCTCGCGTGCTCTTAAAGCGTTTTACATACGTTGCGGGTCATTACCAACAACAGTATCTTTCTTAACAAATGAGCATTACGGGAGAAACAGCTGGTGTAAATGACGCTTAACTGTATCGAGAGATCTACAATTATACTCCCGACTCTAGCTGGGTCTTAGATACGATCTAACTTTCTTCTAATCTATGGCCTCTGTACATGATTCATTCTCTACCTCTCTCTCTCTCTCTCTCTCTCTCTCTCTCTCTCTCTCTCTCTCTCTCTCTCTCTCTCTATCTATCTATCTATCTATCTATCTATCTATCTCTCTCTCTCTCTCTCTCTCTCTCTCTCTCTCTCTCTCTATCTATCTATCTATCTACCTATCTCTCTCTTTCTCTCTCTCTCTATCTATTTATCTATCTATCCCTCTTTCTCTCTCTATCTATCTATCTATCTATCTACCTATCTCTCTCTTTCTCTCTCTCTCTCTATCTATTTATCTATCTATCCCTCTTTCTCTCTCTTTCTCTCTCTATCTCTCCTTCTCTCTCTATCTTTCCATTTCTCTCTTTCTCTATCTCTCTATCTATTTATCTATTTATCTCTCTCTCTCTCGTTATTCCCCTCTCTCTCTCTGTTCTTCACTGACTTCTACACACCATGTCCATTCCATACTTCTTCAATTCTTCTATATTCCAATTGTTTACAAATCAAAACGAAGCAATGAACCAGCTCTAAAAAATTAATTTAAAAAAAGTTACAAAACACTCCCAGATAACCCTCTGTGATGCCAACCAAAGCCTTTTTCTCTCAACCACTATAAAGAACCCAATCCCCAACCCTTTGTATTTATTAAAATGACAAAAGACGAAAGGCAGCAGTGCAAATAACGTCCGATGAAAGAAAATAATAACGTGAGGGTGGAAAAGTGAGTACAAAAGAATAGAAAACTTTTTTAAAGAAAAGAGGATTGGCAAGGGATTTGCTAACCGGGTGACAAATCTAGAAAAATCTGGTGCATTAAAATTATAAAATGTATCGTTTGTTGTTTTTTTCTTAATTGTGTCAAGATCAAAGATGTGTCGGTAATACATTGTGGGAATTTCAGAAAGTGATATATATATATATATATATATATATATATATATATATATATATATATATATATATATATATATCTTGTATGTGTGTGTCAGAGAGAGGAGGAGAGGGGGGATAAAGAGAGAGATACGGAAAGAGCGAAAGAGGCAGAAAAGGAAAGAGTGGAACGATAGAAAACATTGGAAAGTAAAATAACAATATCGAATAATATACTATCAGAACTAACATATATTGCAATGCTCTTTTCTTATTTTAAAACTATTAGTGGCTTTATCTATGGTTTTTTTTTTGTTTTTTTTTATATTGCCTTATTAATTTCCTTGGCCTATCCAAGGTGTAAATACACGCCCAAAGCCCATTTACTTTTTACCATTTCGAGTCTACAACTGGTTCGAGAAGATGGGTTCGACTGAAGATAAATCGATCTGAGAATTGAACAATTCTCTGCCACTACGACACCGGTTCTGCCTACTGAGCCACAATAACAGACAGGGTCTTCATCCGCTTAATTTCCTTGATAATTAATAATACAAGGTCTAAAGACTCGGTCATAAATCTATTATTTCTGTTGCGACGAGTCTGTAACCGATACTTATATACGTCAAATTCGAGCAGGACTAAACCGATCTCAGTTTCGATTCTTTCCTTTCAAATAAGACAGTGATGTCTGCCCAATCCGGGTCGCCATATGGACAACGGACTCGTAAGAAGAAATCCGAGATACGTTCATTAACCATGCCATACTGCTATCTCACGTGGTTTTTCGTTGTTGTGGGATTGTTTTTTTTTTCCTCCCATATTTTTTTTTATCTCTTCGCGATGGCCATCATCCAATGGAGCGGAAGATGGGGGAGGACAAAATGAATGGACAGGAAGCTAGGATTAAACCCACACACACAGGCAAACACACAGGCGCACATAACGCGGGAGACACATAGTTGGGTGTATGTAGAGGACTCCACTTGTCAACGTCGTTCTGTCAATCTTTTTCAACATCACGCGAAAAGGATTTATAGTACGAGGAAGAGGAGGATGAGGAGGTGGTGGTGGTAGAGAGGCCAGGCAATTGAAAATGAAAAAAAAAAAATAAATAAATAAATAAAAGCATGAAACAAGACAGAGCATAAAAACAACAAAAGCCTAGCAGGTGTTATGCAGTTATGAGCCAATGCCATAAATATTTTATAAACTCTTCGGGTTAATTTATTCTCAAGCAGGCTAGACCAGGCAGGTGGAGGTGGTGAGACATTTCAATTTTTCCTTCTGGTCGGTGTAACCTAAAGAATCGCAAAACTACATGAATTCCTAACATAGTCTAAAGCGTTTAAATTAATAGCAGCCCATCTCGTTATTACATGCTAAGGTTGCCGAAATGGTCCTGAGGTGGTTTTCTTTTGAATTTTGTTGATGTTTTGTTCTTGTTTTGCTTATTTTTTTTTTTTTGGTTGTTTTTGTTTCTTTTTTTTTTTAAAGGGGGGGGGGGGTGTATTTTTGTTTTGTTTTGTTGTGGTTTTTTTTAATCCAAAATGCCCTTTGACAAAATGGACGACCTCAAAGATTTCATGAGAATCTTATTATGGATATATTATACACTTGTTATTTGTCTGTTTTTATTTCTTGCTCTCTCTCTCTCTCTCTCTCTCTCTCTCTCTCTCTCTCTCTCTCTCTCTCTCTCTCTCTCTCTTCCTCTCTCTAACCCGTGTTCCATCACGCCCATATCTCCATTTTATTAGAAGCCTATTAATATTCTCTCTCAGAATTGAGAAGCACGTCAGCTATGGACAAACATAACTGGCTTTTTTTTTATTCTAATTAACATTTTATTACACCCCTCTTCCCCCTCCTCCTCTTTCCTCTTTTTTGTCCCACCAACTTCCCTCTTAAATTTCTTCTTCTCTTCTCTCTCTCTCTCTCTCTCTCTCTCTCTCTCTCTCTCTCTCTCTCTCTCTCTCTCTCTCTCTCTCTCTCTCTCTCTCTCTCTCTCTCTCTCTCTCTCTCTCTCTCTCTCTCTCTCTCTCTCTCTCTCTCTCTCTCTCTCTCTCTCTCTCTCTCTCTCTCGGCTTCGGTGACTGCCCCTGGCTCTCTTCGTGCCTGACAGAAAACCGCCACCTGTCGCTGGCTCCTATTCTTCTTTTTTCTTCTTCTTCATCTCCTTCACCCGAGCCCGTTACATCCCGCGCTAGCGCTCTAGGCCAGGTCCCAGGTAGTCATGACTTCTGCCAGAGTCAGGTGAGTCGGGACGGACACATCCAGGAGGGGAGGGGGAACACAGTAACCTAACAGGCCTGGGAAATAAACGCTTCGTTGCATTTGTCTCCTAAGTTCTTACACCCCGTTCGACTTCTTTATTATTGTTACGTTCATAAAAGCGGGTCAAGTTCCAGATCCTGAGGACTTCGGTTACTTTCATATTCCATAAGTTTCTAATAGAGTAGTGCGTGTGCACCTCAAGCTAAGATATGTAAAGATCCCCTGCCCCCCACTCCTAAATCAGAAGGCCAAGTCGGGGATAGAATTCACAACTCCTTAATGTCCACCCAAGACATTCTCGGCTGAGCCACCTGGTCCCCCAACTCTGTCTAAAAGACACCCAAACTCCGTCTTAAGCCATTTCATGGCGTAGGACTAAGTTCCTCATATTGACTGAAAATTGAGTTTTACACGCCCAGTCCACCACTAGCGGCTGTCTGAGGGGTGGTTTTTGAAGCTTAGGCCAAGAGCTAAGATTCTGTCTGTATCAAGACGTGAAGTTGAACATTTTGTCTACCAGCACAACTACCAGCATGATATGAGTCTAATTTTTCTTTTAAGTCATTGTTATTTAATTTCTTTAAATGTTCTACTCTTTTTAATGTCGAGATTTTTCATTTAATTTTAAACACTATGGGTAATTTCGCAAGCATATTCAATAGGTCCAAAAAGTTAAATCATTTATTTTGAGTGTTAAAGTACAGTGCTCTCTTGTTCACTTTTAGAATCCAAAACAGACCCTATATTTACTGATAATATCACATCAGCACTATTTATAGAGTATGATGTTTCTTTTTCTTTTTTTTTTATCTTGTTGTTTTGTTTTTTTTTAAAGAGGGGGGGGGGGGGGCGCGGAGAGAGGGAAGGAAAGAAATGGCGTGTTGAAGAAGGTGATTGAGGTAAAACTACTAGAAGTCTTCCTTGAGACATATTTTCGTGTTTTTTGCTGAGTATTATTAAAAAAGGATTTATTATTATTCCAGTGGCGAGACCCTAGATACAACACAGTCGTACAGGCGTGCGAACAGAGTCTTAAAGTGTGACGTGACTTCAACGAGTTTTCTTTTTTTTTTTTGTTTTTTTTTTTTTGTACCTATTCATGAGGGAATCATTGCCATGAAATAGAACCTTTATTACATATATAGAATCTAGGTCACTCTATCCCGCTCTCAAAGATGAATTGCATGCCTCTTGAACACTGGAGTTTCATTTGGTGTGGTGGGACTCTAACCAGTGAGAATAAAAAACTGGAGCTAAATTTGGGTCAGTTTGTGCGGTCGGGATACAAAAGATGAACTCAACAGGTTTGCACTGAAAAAAGTTTGCTTCAAGGGATGTAGATATACGAAGTAACGGAAGAATATGAGGGAATTAAGACGGGTGAGATAGAGAGAAACAGACAAGTAGACGGAGAGAGATATTGACGGACAGAGACCGAAACACAGAGACAGAAATGGAGAGAAAGAGAGAGAGAGAGAGAGAGAAGAGAATGACTGACAAACCAAGACAAAACGAAACAGAGAATGAGAAGACATTTAAATATGGGACAGGCAGATGGATATACACAGTCACAGCCACGCAGATAAACCCACAGGAAGAATGTCAAGGAGCATGTTGTTAAGACAAGACGCGCCTGCCTGGAGCGTGTGGTAGCATACTGATAACAGATCTAGCACGCACAGCTACGGGACCTGAAGGAGCCACGCTTGATCCAGAACTGAGCGACTTCAAAGATCTTACTGGCAGCTTCTTCAAAAATGACACGTAAATTACAGCAGTGAATGGAACGAGTGAAAGAATTAAATCAAGAATTAATTCGCTCCCAGGCTTAGAAGTCGACCAGATAGACTAGGATACCGGAATCTTCTGTGGTTCGACTGAATATGGATAAAGTCACGAAAAGTTGAAATGATAATTTTTTTGTAATCCCACAATGCTCGAGCGAAAAGTTGAAATGATAATTTTTTTGTAATCCCACAATGCCCGAGCGAAAAGTTGAAATGATAATTTTTTTGTAATCCCACAATGCCCGAGCGAAAAGTTGAAATGATAATTTTTTTGTAATCCCACAATGCCCGAGCGAAAAGTTGAAATGATAATTTTGTTGTAATCCCACAATGCCCGAGAGGATACAACCAGAGACTTCTTAAATGCCAGCCAAGACACCAGAGGAAAACAAACTTTGCTTATAAATGAATGGTTATAATGGTCTATTTTAATTAACTTACTGGCAGTTTCTTCAAAAATGACACAGCTATTTCAGCAATGAATGAAACTATTGAAAGAATTAAATCAAGAATTAATTCGCTTCCAGGCTCAGAAGTCAACCAGGGAGACTAGGATACCGGAATCTTCTGTGGTTCGACTGAATATGAATAGAGTCACGAAAAGTTGAAATGATAATTTTGTTGTAATCTCACAATGCCCAAGAGGATACAGCCAGAGACTCTTTAAATGCCAGTCAAGACACCGGAGGAAAACAAACTTTGCTTATAAATGAAGGGTTATATGGTCTATTTTAATTCGATTGCTTAGCACGGTAAGAGAAAAATACTGTCCAGAAAGTACCTTATGTCCAGCCCGTAAATCCAATTCCTAAGAATGTTAGAGTGTTCTCATTGTACAAAGAAGTGAAATGATAAAGCTCGCTTTGACGTTTTCAGGCAAAAGTTTGATGACTTCGGCGACTCAGTCTGCACTTCGAGAGGCTCGATAGAAACACAAAAAGTATGTAAAATTACCATCAACCTCTCTTCCTCACACACATGCCAACAACATTGACCGCTAAAAATCTAGCAGCGGAATACAAAACTAGTCTTTAAAGAAGTCGTTTTCTCGATGATTGAAAACTCAGACACCAGGTCTGAGGCTCGCGCGTGCTGCCAAATTCCTCCAAGATAAAAGAGGTTTAATTCTCCTCCAGCCCTGAGGCAGACAAATCGCCATCACTCTAACAATCTATGGACTAATATTATCCTCAGGGCCTTAGAAATGGTAGTAAAAATATCTCTACCGGAACCAGAAGCTTAGAGGGGGTTTGGTGAAGCACTTGCCAAGGAATTTTCTGAGCAGGTAAATCTTATAGTAATAACAAAATAAGATAACTTGAAGATTAAAATTCATAAACTAAACCCGCTAGAAAATGGTGGTATTTTCACTTTTAACCTATATAATTATTCTCTCTGGTCGAACGCCGTATGGACGTAAAGAGGAAAGAGAATAGAACAGTGGACACTAAAAGAGGTTTGATGTGTTTTCAAGGTGTTTAAGCGTAAAAACACGTCTACATGAGAAAGAGGAATTTGATAAATACTGGGGTTGAAAGAGACTTCAACAACGGAATGCGTGTGAAGAGAGCCATGTTTGAGATAAACTAATCGCTTTGGGATTTCTTGAAAGTCAGCGAATAAACCTAATATACTTGAAGGCAGCTTGAAAATATCTTAGTTGACGGAAGGGCCAGGATTCTAATCGCTTACAAATTTTTTTTAACGATGGTCTTTATATAAACTCCAAAAGTATATTCTTTGACAAAAGGACTTTTTTTTTCAGGAATGTTACATCTACATACAACTTCTCACCGTATAGGAATCTTTGTAAAACTTAGTAGACATTAACTTCTCAAAGTACACAAAAATAAACAAACTTTAAGTCGCAGTGGTCCATGTTGTCCTGGAGAGGGCATCTCATGGGATGGGCGATTTGCTTGGTCAACCACGCTAGGTTGGGTCTATGTTGAAGTCCAGCAGATTCTAGGCAATCGGCGAGATATGGCCCAGAGAGGAATCATAGAACAGGATCATGATAAATGATGTAAGGACATGTCCGGTCTTCAAAACACCGGGATTACATTGGTTATCTCAACCAGACGCGCCCTGTCTCTTTCTCTGTCTCTCTCTCTCTCTCTCTCTCTCTCTCTCTCTCTCTCTCTCTCTCTCTCTCTCTCTCTCTCTCTCTCTCTCTCTCTCTCTCTCTCTCTCTCTCTCTCTCTCTCTCTCTCTCTCTCTCTCTCTCTCTCTCTCTCTCTCTCTCTCTCTCTCTCTCTCCTTTAATTTAACTACTCTCCTTCTCGCCCTCCTCCTTTCACTTTCTCTTCCCTCTTTCTATCACAACAGTGTGGGAACCAGGTGAAACAAAGCCCAGAAGCCAAAGTCACAAAGGTCAACAGAAAGGTTAACACTCCACTCTCAACAACCCGGTACTCACCACGACTTTTCTCGCCCAGAAGAGTTGGACCAAAGTTAGGGAGAAGAGGAAGAGAAGAGGGGGGGGGGGGGTGGAAGGTAGGTGGATGATAGGAAAATAAGCCACAGACGAGCTTGATAGACTGCTGTCACATGAGACACTAATATGCCTGTGGGAGCAGCTAGGCCTCGGGCTTGAAATTTGAGGTCCAGCGTTCGAATCGCAGCGGACTTCCAGGGCAGCCTTTCCCAAATTGTACGACTTCCAAAAAAAATTCTTTTGAACATCGAAAAATTTATGATAATGTTACGTGCAATCAGCGCTGTTAACTTTGAATGCATTATACAGCTTTTTTACGCTTTTTTGTATTCTTAATAAATATTAAACAAAAGAAAGCAAAAGGAAGCAATCTAGTAGTAGAAGAACAATAAGCAGTAGATGAAGATGAAGGAAAACAAAGGAATGACCGATGAATTAAGTGAAAGGGCGAAAAAAGCAACTTAAAAATCACTTGAACAATATGGACAACGGAACAAAGAAAGCGAATTCTTTTAACAGAAGAAATAAAAAAAAAAAGATACGCCCTGACCTGAAAAACTTCGGTGCAGATTGGCACATAGCTGGATAGGTCAGGACAGCCATGACACTGAACATATCCAGGAGGCATTCGCTCAATATACATGTAACAAACATTTACAAAAAGTTAAAATCAACCCACGTTAAATTATAAAAATTCGATTACAATGGCGCTTAAAAAACGAAAAATAAGCAACGTACATCCAAGCTAGATCGCCCAGCGGAGCTATGACACTAAACAGATCCAGAGAGTAGACTTTAAAATAAACAATAACAAATTGATGAGCACAGGAAAAAAAAATCAACTCAAATAAAACCATAAAAATTCTATCATAACAGCGATTAAAAAAAAAAAATGAAAATATTAACGCACACCTGATCCGTGTATCGGAGATTTCAATATTGCGCGTGCTCCGGCTAATAGCAATATTTTCAAGGGTGGAGTTATCCGCCCATGATCCATTAACTCTCCATTTACGGAGATTAAGAAAAAAAAAGTAAACAAATAATGGAAGGTTGAGGATGCGTTTTTAGATCCTTTCACTTTGATGAAATTGATAGGAGGAGAAAAAGACTCGTTAGGATCATGACAATAAAAACGAAGATTTCATATAAAGAATATTTTTCATATTATTATATAATATAACGGCATGCCCATATCGATCCTGTTTTGTTGAGTGAAAATTTGAGAACCTTTGTTAAAGACACGAACTACAAATCAGAGTGTCAACGCTTAGAGAAGAAATTTATATAAAAGCACATAGAAGTTAAGGACTGCGTACACCAATTCAGATTTAGACCAAAAATGTCTAAAGTTTGATCATTAGTGAATTGTGAAGAAGAGAAATTTGGAACAATTTCTTATATATATTCGCTAACGGAAAAATTGAGAGGCCCAAAAGTCTTCAACTTGGTTAATAAAGCGGTGGTGGTAGTGGTAAGGAGAGCAATTATGACAGTTGCAGTAACAGCGGATGAAATAAGAACATAATAACAACAGTAGAAATAATATTAGGAGTGATGATAGTAGTAGTAGTAGTAGTAGCAGTAGCAGCAGCAGTAGTAGTAGTAGTAGTAGAAGTAGTAGCAGCAGCAGCAGCAGCAGTAACGACATTAGTAGAAAAACAAAAAGATCAAATAGCTGCAGTAGCTATTAATTTGGTTAAGCATTGGTAGGTGGTCACTCGACCAAAAGGACATTTTAATGTAATGTATTGCCTGTTACATCTCTCTCTCTCTCTCTCTCTCTCTCTCTCTCTCTCTCTCTCTCTCTCTCTCTCTCTCTCTCTCTCTCTCTCTCTCTCTCTCTCTCTCACTCCCTCCCTCCCTCTCTCTCTCCCTCCCTCCCTCCCTCTCTCTCTCTCTCTCTCTCTCTCTCTCTCTCTCTCTCTCTCTCTCTCTCTCTCTCTCTCTTTTCATCCGCCATGGTTATGTTTAATCTAAAGCGTCTAGACCGCTTGTTGTTGTATAACATCGTGGGGCATTGTCTGTAATGATGAGCCCTTTAATTTCGTGTTAACATTTATTGCTCACACAAGACCTCAATTATTATCACTTCATTACAGCTGAGCAAATTTGTCTTAGCTTTAGGTTTCCAACAAAACCGCTGGAACAAGTAGTCTCTTTAAACTTCGAGCAGCCGTAACTTATTCTTTAACTGATGTTGCGCACCTTTTAAAGTATAAAACTTTTGAAACTTAGTTTTCTAATGCATCGCAGCTGTCCTTGGGCTAGGACGCGAAAATAATAATTTATTGTCTCGGGTAGCTTCAAAGTGGATCGAGCACTCAGTCGTAATTTTCTTTCGGTTTTCCGTACGTGAGAGCAATCTCGGGTGACAAGACTTTAATTTCGACAAGCTAGGCGAGTAAACAAGTCGTGTTGTGCCCCCACAAACCTAATCTAAAAGGGTCGGGCACTTGAGTCGAAAGGGTCGCAAAAAGGGCCGCAAATCTTTCCCACGCTCGCAACCGTCACAACATGGCGGCACGCGACACAAAAAAAAAAAAACCAACTCACGTCGATCAAAGAGAATTAGATGCGCGCACATGTTGTTGCCCCCGCCCACCCCTGACCGGCCGCGCCCCTGATTGGTCGGACAGCTGAGTACTCACTCACCCCCGGCCGACCAATCACGCTGATAAGTTAGTTCTCTTTTTCCCCCTCATCTCACGCCTTCTTCCAGGGGAAGACAAGTCACTCCAAGAACTGCTAATCACCACTCTTGGAGTATAAGAGGTAGAAATGTAATAGCGTGCACCCCCCCTTCCCCCCACCCTTTGCTCCCTTCACCACAATTTTCAGTCGGCAGATTTAGATAGATCCGCACCCCCCCCCCTCCTCTGCCCCTTTTCTCTCCAACTCCCCCATTCTTTTAATAGAAGGTCTAAGATCCTCAAAGTCTCTCATGCAGTGCCCGGAGGGCTGTATTTGTGGGCTATTTATATTAACAATTTAGGGATGTGATGTGGGTGTGGGGAGGGGGGGAAGGGGGGAGGAGGGATTGCCACCATGTGGATTGGCTTATCATCAATCAGGCACGAGCTTGTTTTGATCAGTGCTCAAGTTAGTCGGAGGTGGCTGCCGGTGTGTGATCTAAGACATTAGAAGCTGGCCCCGAAGGTAGGGGGGTGTCTTTGTTGAGGTTGATTCCCTCTTTGAGAGTCTTATATGGGAACTTGAAAGAGGATTAAGCAGACACTATTATGTATGATACTGTTGGGAGCGTATTTTCTACTGGGATAAAGCCAGAGATAAAGTACTGTACATTATATATATATACACACACATGAAGCAAAGAGAGAGGAAGGTTGGTGGGGGAGGGGGGAGAGGGAAGGGAGGCAGATTGAAACGAAGAAAGAAAGAATGATCAAAAGATGATGGATTTCAATAAAAAGTAAGAGAAATTCTCCTGAGATAGGTATAAGGTAAAAGGGAACATAATAAAAAAGATAAGGAAAGAGACAGTGAGAGAGATATATAGAGAGAAAGACAAACTCATAGACAGATAATTAGAGACAGAGGAAAAGGGCATGGAGGGGGGATGGAGGGAAGGGAACTTAAGCTATTAAATGTCTTATGGCGAGAACGAAAGAGGAAAAAAAAAACACGGATGCAGGTGTACGAAAGAAAAGAGGTGATGAGTGAAAGAAAAATGCCGATCGCTAAACAGATTGAAAATAAAATGAAGCGGCCGAAACAGCCAGATTTAAATTCCCCCCAAGGCTTAAAGAACTCTCTCTACACGAGGTTTAAGTTAATAATATTTTCATTACTTTCCCAGCACCCGCTCTATCGCACCCTTGAATAAAGCCACACCGCAGAAAACCGATACAATTAAAACCCGTCGGTCTGGGGAAACAAAAGAGGTCGCTTCTTAATCTCTCGGCGCCGTCGGCGGCAGAGAACTGGTTCTGATTGGTCGCATCGCGCGCTGCGGAGATTGTGATTGGCTGCCGTGAGGGCTGATTGGGTTGGAGGAGTGATCCCACTTGATAAAGGTTTCCGTAACCGCGGTAAACAACAATGAGCTTTTTTCTGTAATTGCGCCTTGTCTTTCGTTCGCCTTGGGTTTAAGAGGATAATGTTGGAACTATTAGAAGAATACAGCTAGAGACCTTTAGAAAGCGCAAGTTTGTGTGAGCGTCATCGTGTGAAAAGAAAAGGGGAGGGGGTGGGGGATAGGGTTACAGAAACCTCTCTGCCTGCTCCTCTCTCTCTCTCTCTCTCTCTCTCTCTCTCTCTCTCTCTCTCTCTCTCTCTCTCTCTCTCTCTCTCTCTCTCTCTCTCTCTCTCTCTCTCTCTTTCTCTCACTCTCTCTTTGCCTCTCTCTCATCCCTTCTCTCCCCCTGATTAATACAAAATGATTAAGCTCGATTATAATTGGAATACACATTATTTCATTCAAGCTAGCATTCATATGACAAGCCAATTATTAGTGATACCCGCAAAGCTGTCGGAATAAAGACAAAACGGAAGAGAAAAAAACAACAACAAAACTGTGAACATTTCCACAGTTCCCTTGGCTGCGCAAAATGAATATTAAAATCGATTGCTAATCTGGACATAGTTTGTTCACCCCATGATATTTATAGAGCTTTACATTAAAATGACTCTAGAAAGACGAAAGGTTTCCGAACCAGATCAAAACGCCTGTAGCTGTATCGATCTAAGAACAAACGCTCTACCTTTCGGCCGTGAACATCCTCGTCTTACTTGTGCCGATTCTATTTTTCAATTTCATCAGCATTTTTGAATAAGAACTAGAATTCCTGTCGCGGAATCCCACAATTCACAAACCTTTCAAATTTCGTTGCAAGCTCTAATTCAAAGGAAAATTAAACTTTATAATAAGAAATATCTAACAAACTCGTCTGCCACAGGCACTAAAATTAGCTCGCAGTTCCATCCACTTCAGAGGAATTTTTATTGCCTTAAACGCTATGAACGTAAAAATTAAATAAAAAAAAAATTATTATGGCGAGTTGTACCACGGCCCTCTGGAATAACTCTGCATCCAGTAGGACGTTGCAAATGCACCCCTTTGCAAGCTGACGGAAGTGAAGTATCGAGAAAGTCGCGGATCCCTCCCCCCCTCACCCCTTTGCACCTTGCTGACGTAATAACCGTCCTCGACGACCAGCTTGCCGGCCTGTCTGCCTGTCTGCCTGGAGCAGCTGCCAGTATGAAGTGTTGATAACATGCACCTGAGTGGCGGCTTACTTTTGGGGGTTCTCAATCTGGTCTGACCCGATCCTGACCTAATGATATTATTAATAATTATTATCTTTTCCCACTTTTAATTTTGGCGCCTACAACTCCTCCCACACCAATTCTTCATCATACTTTTGGTGCAAGGCCTGTATATATTTACACATACATACAAACATACACACACACACATATAAAACTATGTAATATTAGTTTGAAAATAAGTTGGAACAATTGATAAGGGAGTTTGTCATAGTCGTATGCAGGTAAGATTGTGTATAACTATATGTATTACTACATATGTACATATAATGCTTTTTAAAAGGTCTCAGCGCAAGCTGTGGGCGTCAGATGGCTCAGTCGGAAGAACTGTCGACAGCAGGCAGGGGAGGTCATGGGTTCAATTCTTGACGAGGTCCTCTGTGGTGGATTCGGATCTCCTCTTACCCTCCTCGACTTGACTGAAAGCCGCCGTCTTCGAGAAACTGAGAGAACGGCCATAATATTTCCCCAGATGGTAGCCAGGGATGTACACTCTATACCCCAAAACCCATAGGAAGATACTTGCTCAAAGACATCGCCAGTCGAGATTTGAACCCGTGATGTTATCACAATATCTTACCCAAACCTCAGTCTACCACTAGAAGCCATGCTACCTCAAATAAATCGCGAAAACCCTTAGAACCTTAGGCGAATAACTGTTGATTAAACAGGGTGACCTTACAAAAAAAAATGAAGAGGACGCGTCCGAAAATACCTTGCATTATGACGTCAAATACAGAGTATTGTACAACTAGTCTATTAAAAAAAAGAAAAAAGAGAAAAGACAAGAATAACTCAGGGCGACATTCCGTGAACCTCTCTTTCCCGGCCTCGGATAAGTTTCGGGCTAGATTAGAGTTTTCCTTACATCCCTCCATCATATATAATCAACTTTTTTTTTTTTTCAATTCTTCCCCGCCAGACTCTTTAAAATAAAATGGAAAATGATATTAATGATGATGATGATGATAATGATGATGATGATGATGATGATGATGATGATGATGATGATGATGATGATGATGATGATGATGATGATAATAATAATAATAATAATAATAATAATAATAATAATAATAATAATAATAATAAATCATAAATCTTAAATACATGAGTTCTAAGAGACTGGCTGAGAAACATTTATTCTTCCCTCGCTCTCGAAGCATGACCTGAGGGCTCCATGGGTGGCTGAGTCCTGTGTGATGCCAGCCGGTGCACAAACCTTGTCGCAGCAGCACTTATCTAACTTGCCGTGAGAAACTGGGCACGGACTTTAGAATTGGCGTTGTTTCAGCTGTTTCATGGGGATTTTCTTGGATTTTTTTTTATTTATAACAAGGAGGCTGTTTGCAAGGATAACGTGCTGCTATATCTCTTCCGTCGGCGTTTGTAGGAAGTGACGTCACAAAGGTGTTTCGTGATAACCACACGCTTGAGTTTCTTCTGAGACAAACTTATCGGAAAATATGATGCAACGGAGGTTTTTGAATCACTGAGAACTTTTTTTTCAGAGAGTCTCACACGAGCTGGCGAAGATTGGTGTGTGTGTGTGTGTGGGGGAGGGGAAGGAGGGGAGGATGGGAGAGGGGGTAGAGTGTATGCACTGTAGGATGCATATACCCAGCAGGCATCAGGATTGTGGGGGGTGGGAACTATTTCAAGAATACGGCTTTAAAGTTTGTTCACCCCCCCCCCCCCCTCCCCCACATACACACCCAGGTTCTGCCTCTCTACATTTCTTTGAAAACTATGAATATATCTATTCTACCTCTCTCAAACTCTCTGTCTGACTCTCTCTCTCTCTCTCTCTCTCTCTCTCTCTCTATATATATATATATATATATATATATATATATATATATATATATATATATATATATATATATATATATATATATATATATATATATATGTCGCCCTCTCCCTATTTTTTTCCATTAATTGAACTTAATTGACTTCTTCGCATTAACCTTTTTATCTACAGATTAAGTGCCTGTTACTGCCACTTCTTTCTAGTCTTATACACCCTTTCTCCTGATTCTGGGTTGTTGTTTTTTAAAGTCTGAAACCACCGGCACATTTCTTTTATGAAACCAACTCTATTCTAACCCAACCAAGCATTTCACATCCAGATTACAAAAACAAAACAGAAGAGGGGGAAAAATTCTCAAAATTGGAAACTTTAAAATTTAATGACACAAAGCGGGACCCAAGCGTCTCTTAAGGACCCTATTGAATTTAGATCTACATCACGAAATT
The DNA here is from genome assembly GCA_033675545.1 of Elysia crispata. NCBI lineage: Eukaryota > Metazoa > Mollusca > Gastropoda > Plakobranchidae > Elysia > Elysia crispata. The sequence continues at coordinate 801,558 of JAWDGP010007174.1, read as the reverse complement.
CCAACGGAAAGGTAAACCATGAGAAAGCAAACTCTGTACAGAACTCAAGGTTTGGAAGAAGTTTGTTTTTTAATCTTTAAATGGACGCGCCTCGTTGCATCTCTGCCTCATTGAGTAGAGTAGTTTTGTATTTATCCCAGTTAGATTTGGTTTTGCTAGGTGTTTGCGTAGATGTTTTACACGATAGTTTTTTTGGGGTTGTTTTTTTTCCCCTCATCCTCATACTCGTCCTTCTCCTCTTCTCTCTTTCCTTTTCCTTTTTCTTTCTTCTCCTTTTTCTTCTTCTTCTTGTTCTTCCTCTTCTGCTTTTTCGTTATTAACTTGTTAGAAAACTCAGTTGATTATAATTTATATTTTCATGTTCGTCCTTTAATATGCGCTTGTTTTGACCTTCATGGGAAGTGCCTATTCCATTTTTTAAAACAATATTTTTTAAAAGTAAAGGAAATCAAAAAAAAAGAAAAAAGTGACCTAAAGCAAAAGAGGCAAAAAAAAATAAAAAAGAAGTAAAGCAAAAAAGACAAAAAAAAGTGACGTAAAGCAAAAGAACAAGAAAGCTAAAAGTAAATGAGCAGATAATCCCAACTCACAAACAGCAGAAAACTGCATGCATTATGATACTGTATCTAGCATGAAAGACTTATTACGCGCGTTTTCTTTAACCCTTTAGTCCTCTGGCCAAGGGAACATCTGCGCGTAGGTCAGAAAGCTTCTTGAAATAAACAAAGTCGGGCGTCTGGACTTTTGACACTTCAGGTCAAAACAGCAAAGGAAATAAATCAACTAGGACTGGAAACAAATCAAAGGGGATATCAGAACTTGAAACGAAATTATACATGTTGGGCCTAGGCTACGACGTTGATTTGAAAAACCCAGACCACAGTCAGCGGTGATCTATGGCTTAGAAGTAAACGAGAGAAGGCAATTGCTAGTCTTCGAACCGTGGTAGAAAAGAGCGATAGTAAAAAAAAAAAAAAGTGACAGCAAAGGTGCGTTTAAGCAACAGCATCAGCCATATGTGCTGAAAACAAACAGGCGATATTAGTGTAGGAGTTGGAGCAATAATCCGCCGCAAGAGGCTGTAGAGGGTCACTATAAGTGTATAGCTTCATCACCGCACCGACGTCCGCTACATCATCATTATCATCACAATTCGCCTAATTGATTACCGCTTTTAAGAGAGACCCAATAATGACTTTCCTTCAAATCGGGACATTCGGTTAATGCAAATTTAGATTTGTCCCTAGAGGAAAACTCACGAGGCATTGACATAGTTTCCACGTACAAATCAACTGTGTTTTGTTGTTGTTGTTGTTTTTTTTTTTTTGTTTGTTTTTTTTCACACCGTGTAAAAATTGCAAGGAATATCAGAGAGAGAAAACGGTGAGAGAACCTCAGTTCACAAACTATTGGATCTTGACGGTAATTTCGGTACTTGATAATGGATGTTCAGGATCAAAGGTAATGTGAAAGGATCAGGAAAAGAAGAAAGTATTGAGGCGAAAGCTGGCCTTGAACGAAAGAGAGAGAGAAAGACAGAGAGACAGAGAGGCAGAGACAGAGACAGAGAGGCAGACAAACAGACAGAGAGAAAGCCTGAGAGAGAGAGAGAGCGGGGGAGAGAAACAGAGAGAAAGAGAGAGAGAGAGAGAGAGAGAGAGAGAGAGAGAGCGGGGGAGAGAAACAGAGAGAAAGAGAAAGAAAAACAAAGAAAGAGGTGGGGGGAAGAGAAAAAAAGAGCTAGATGAAGTGCTGTCAGGCGATGACATGCGAGCGCCGCCATGTATTACGACCAGGCACCTGTCCCTCGAGGGGGAGGCAGCTTGCCGTGAGAGGGGGGGGGGGGGGGGGGGGCATAACGTACCTGGGGGTCACCCCGGGTCAGCTCATTAACTTCCTCAGGTAGATGGGAGGGATGGAGAACAGAGAACAGAGCTGAGGCTGGGCAGGTCATTTGCACCACTCAACTTAGGAACCTTACTGGAGTTACGGTTCTTGGTGTGGTAGTAGAGGCTTATTAATTATTTTCATGTTTCTTTCTCTCTCTCTCTCTCTCTCTCTCTCTCTCTCTCTCTCTCTCTCTCTCTCTCTCTCTCTCTCTCTCTCTCTCTCTCTCTCTCTCTCTTTCTTTCCTCTCCCCCCCTTTCTCTCCTCTTTCTGTGTTTCTTTCTTTGTCTCCTCCTCTCTCTCACTCTTGCTATCTCTATCTATTTTATCTATCTATCCATCTCTCTACCTATCATTGAACTAATCGATCTATCTCATTCTCTCTACAGCTCACGATGCTAATAGAAGAGAGATAGAGATAAAGACAGAGACAGAGACCCAGAGAGAGAGACAGACAGAGACAGAGACCCAGGAAGAGAGAGAGAGAGAGAGAGAGAGAGAGAGAGAGAGAGAGAGAGAGAGAGAGAGAGAGAGAGATTTAAAGGGACAGAAAGCAAAAGAGAGGTCTGATAACACAAATAAACCAGCATACACCAGACCCTCTTCTGTCCCACGAACCACCTGCTTTCTATCACATACTATGGTCTCCACTCTCCAAGTATAAACCCAAGTGTGCTCTATACTGTACTAAAATCTGCACGGCTTGAGAGACAAGCCGCCGCTATAAACGTAAGGCATGTCACCCTTCAAAATATAATAATAATAATTAACCTAATAAATTTTTTGCTATAAAAGTAGATCCACGCTGTACAAGTTTGGCCTTTGTGGTTATTTTTAGCCAGTTTTTTCCCCTCGTTTTTTTATTCTTTATGTGTGCAATAATATATATTCCGGGACGAGTGAATAGTCAGCTACGTAATAATAATAGTTTGAGATAAATGAGTCAGACAGACAGACAGACAGACAGACAGAAGGACGGATAGACTGGAGATAGGTAGAGACAGGGAGAAATAAAGGAAGAGGGTGCATGACTGCATGCATGTGGAAAAAAGAAAGAGAAAGGGAGAAGGGAGGGAGAGCGTGTTTGAACTCGTTGAGAGAATGAAGAGAACATTAAGGAAGGAAAGAAAGAATAAAAGACGCCATATGAATAGAGACACTGGTAGATAGACAGAGACACAAACTGATGAATAGATAGATAGATATAAGAGGCAAACATAATTATAAAGATAGGTTCATAGAAAAGATAGAGAAGGACAGAAATAAGAGGCTCAGAGCCAGACGGACAAATAGATCCTAAACCAGCGATCTTTTGATCTTTAATCGGTGACATTTACGATGTCATGCATTATGTTATCAACGGCGTTTTTGTATGCAACTCGGTATTAACTGTTGGGCACCATCGTATGACATTTGGAAAGTTTCAAGTTTGAAAAACAGACAACAAAATAACCGGTTCACATTTTAATGGAGTGCGGTCTACAGAAAGACAAAAAACAAGGTCTGTGAACAAGGTGAGGGATAAAGGCTAGGTCTAGATTTACAGTCTAAATCGCGTCTGGTTAAAAATCTGTCACATTAAGTCTTGTTCCCGGTGACAATGTAAAACGATTTTGTTTCTTGTATTTTGTTGTACTTGTTTTATATATTTGTAAACAAGAGGGCAATGATTAGTTAGGGTTTGGCGAGACATATATATAAAGTATTAAATTTTGAAAGTGGGCAAATTCTTCTGGAATAAGTGGGGTTAATCTGCCTCACAGAATCAGTGGGTGGAGTGAAATATCAAAAAAAAATTATAAAGAAAAAAAAAAAGAGGTTAAAAACTATAATTTAGAATGCGATATTATCATTCTGTGTTTTATTAAAACAAAGGGGCAGAGTAAGGGTGTGTAAGATATGCAGGATCAAAATCAGTCGTCAAAAAAAAATGACGTTTTCTGGATAGTGAGTGAGATGGAGAGGGACCGAAAACGTGAAAGAGAAAACTGTCCATTTTTAAGTACCTTCGTGATAATGCGCGTGTAAAAGAATTCAAAAACCAGGTTCGTGTTTTACAAACTGAGTTAAACATTCTTAATAATAATTAAAAAATAAATTAATTAATTGAAAAAAAAAAAAGAAAAAAAAAAAAAAAAAAATAATAATAATAATAATAATAATAATCAAGAGGCCGAAAATTGCTGACAGATCGAAAAGATGGGCGGCAAGAAGTGTAGCCTGAGAGCTCAATCAATCAAAATTCGGGAGGGAAGGAGGTTGAGGGGGGGTTGTTTGGACGTTACAACGCAAACAATTTTGATAATGGCCGTATCCTGTGCAGAAATGGATGTTTCGCTGCTACCACAGGATGGTGTGCTCAGGGGGGCTGGGAGAGAGAGGGGGAGAGAGAGAGAGAGAGAGAGAGAGAGAGAGAGAGAGAGTGATAGAGAGAAAGAAAGAGTTAGAGAGAGATAGAAAGAGAAGGACAGAGAGAGTTTGAAAGAGAGGGACAGAGAAAGAGAATGAGAGAGAGAGAGAGAGAGAAAGAGAGAGATAGTGACAGAGAGAAAGAAAGTCAGAGAGAGATAGTCAGAGAAGGACAGAGAAAGTTTGAAAGAGAGTGAGGACCTATACAGCGAGACAGGCGGAAAAAAAAAAAAAAAGGAGGAGAGAACGAGACAGACCAGAAAATAAAATGGAAAAAAGAAAAAGATAAAAGCAGAAAAAGAAACAGACAAGGTGGAAGAGGCACACACACACACACACACACACAGCAGGATCCTCAGAAATATAAATAGATAGAGAGTGAGACACATAGATAGAGAAAGAGAGAGAGAGAGAGAGAGAGAGAGAGAGACAGACAGACAGACAGACAGAGAGAGTGAGAGTGAGAGCCACTTTTGTCATTAGATGAAAACTGTTATTTAACTGTGTCTACATATAAACTTTTCTAACACGGTGACTCACATGCATAACAAAACGCAAGCCCGATTGCCGGTGCAAAATGCATGCATTGCAAAACGATATCTCCAAATTTCTTTGGCTCGCCAGTCTATTAAGTGCTCACACATACACACACTCACTGTCTCTCTCTCTCTCTCTCTCTCTCTCTCTCTCTCTCTCTCTCTCTCTCTCTCTCTCTCTCTCTCTCTCTCTCTCTCTCTCTCTCCGTCCCCTCCCTTCCACTTTTCTCTTTCTCTCTCCTTTTTACTCCACCCCTCGCCCCTCCCCCCCCCCTTTTTTTTTTCTTTCTCTCTCTCCTACAACTCTCTTTCTTTCTACCTATCCATCTTACAACCTGGCCTGTGTATTTGCAAGAATCTGTTTTTCTTTCAAGTGCCAAAGATGTCAATGACATGGAAAAGTCTATGAGAAATCAGAACATGGACCTTGGCCAAATTCCGAAAACAGACTGAGGAAGACGAGGAGAGAAAGAAATAAAAACAGGACAAACTGACTTTTAAAGGGAGCGAGAAAAATATGGGGAATATCACAGTTTACTCAAAGAAAACAAAAACGGCGATAGTTCCAGCACATATGATACGCACTACACCACTGGGAAAAAAAAAAAACCACGTACAAAAACACAAACTATGGAAGGAAAAATGGTAAAGAATTGCTCGATGAGAATGAGACTGAAGAAGAAGAAGAAGAAGAAGAAGAAGAAGAAGAAGAACTACAACAACAAAAGTAACCACAAAAAGAACAAGAACAAGAAGAACAAGAAAAAAATTCAACAGCAATAACAACAAAAAGTGCAAGAAAAAAAAAAGGAAAAAGAAAAAGAATAGTAACAAACGAAAACAACAGATCTGGAGAGAAACGTTGGACACCACCACATTTAAGTACTTTAAGACATCCCCACATATAACTTTGCTCTTCCGCAATCTAAATCCAGCTGTAGATGAGAGCAAGCCGTACAAATCAAGCTAGAACCGGGTCTACTCACTCGCAATAGCTGCTACTCCCATCCGGATCAGTCTTGCACGGCCGGTCATTCTTGCAGGGATTTGGGTGGCACGAAGGCACGCCTGTGGGGAGGAAAAAAATAGAGAATGAACAATTAGATATGAATGAACGTAGTGAGTCATTTTAGTTTTTTATGCTGCAATTTAGATACTGTAACGGTGTGTGTGTGTGTGTGTGTGAGAGAGAGAGAGGGAGAGGGAGAGATAGAGAGGGAGAGAGAGAGAGAGAGAGCGCAGATTTTTTTACCTCCCAGTTTTGATTTTGATTGTTTGTTTTTTTTTCTTTTTGGGGGAGGGGTGTCTGTGAAAGAAGTCATTACCTTAAATGATGGCATTTGGTGTGTTTGTTTTAAATGAGCACACAATCAGACATCTGGCTTGTAAATAACCTACAGTTCGTTGTAGCAACAGACAGGAGAGAAGAGAGGGTGAGAGAAACAGAGAGAAGAGAGGGTGAGAGAAACAGAGAGAAGAGAGGGTGAGAGAAACAGAGAGAAGAGAGGGTGAGAGAAACAGAGAGAAGAGAGGGTGAGAGAAACAGAGAGAAGAGAGGGTGAGAGAAACAAAGAGAAGAGAGGGTGAGAGAAACAGAGAGAAGAGAGGGTGAGAGAAACAGAGAGAAGAGAGGGTGAGAGAAACAGAGAGAAGAGAGGGTGAGAGAAACAGAGAGAGGGAGGGGGAGAAAGGCAGGGACATAAATAGGCAAACAGCTAGACAAAAAAAAAAAAGAAAGAGAAAGCGGCAGGCAGCTAGAGATGAGACAAAGAAAGACGAACAGCTAGAGAGAAAGAGAGAGAGTGAGAGCGAGAGAGAGAGAGAGAGAGAGAGAGAGAGAGAGAGAGAGAGAGAGAGAGAGAGAGATGAATACCAGCACTGGCAAATTACATGTATAGACAGGAGGGCGTACACCAAAAGCACAGACACGGTAAATATGATGACTGATAACTATTAATAGCACTTATTGCCAACAGGAAATATTTTAAACACAATAGCTCGAGTCTCCATCACCACACGCCCTATATTTCATTTCTGTCCTCCATGTAAGTGATAGTCTTTGGGATTCTGTTGGTGGTGCTGCTGCTGCTAATAGAGCAATACACTCATCACCGCAGTAATAACTGTCCTCACCCTGAACCCACCGCTTATGGTAGACTGGGCTACCATAAAATTACTTCTTGGCAATGACAAAGGATGGTTATAACAATGGTTGCAAGGATTTCAAAAACATTTGCACAACATGGACGATAAAATTGTCGAAATGAAATTGCGAGTTGTACAAAAATCGGATGTGTAAGATTTAGAAGAGGTAAAAAAATTTTTTTTTAAATGTAATAACTACTTCTCAACGGGAGCAAAAAACATAAAATTTATCGATTCAGAAAGCGCGCGCGCGCGAGAGAGAGAGAGAGAGAGAGAGAGAGAGAGAGAGAGAGAGAGAGAGAGAGAGATAGAGAGAGAGAGACAGACAGACAGACAGACAGACAATGGCTCAAGCATATGACCTATGCTGAAACGGTACTAGCCTGTGTTGAAAACGATAGTTTCATCTCATCTATTCATTTTTTTATTTAATTTTCTTACAGTTGAATTTAATAATGCACAACCCAAGCTTTAAATAATTATTTCAAATTTTCTTGACATTTCAAACCCTAAAAATTTATGACTCTTTGCAACTCTATGTCCTTAACGCTTGGACTAATATTTAGAAAAGATTTTTCTTTTTTTTTTTTTTTTAGAGAACAGTATATATTAAATCTTTACTGTGTTGACAAATAATAATAATAATAATAATAATAATAATAATAATAATAATAATAATAATAATAATAATAATGATAATAATAATAATAATAATAATAATAATAATAATAATAATAATAATAATAATAATAATAATAATAATAATGATAATAATAATAATGATAATAATAATAATAATAATAATAATAATAATAATAATAATAATAATAATAATAATAATAATAATAATAATAATAATAATAATAATAATAATAATAATAATAATAATAATAATAATAATAATAATAATAATAATAATGATAATAATAATAATAATGATAATAATAATAATAATAATAATAATGATAATAATAATAATCATCATCATCGGTCTTTCACCGCAGGTTGTCCTTGGACAGTGACATCACAGATCAAACGTGTGTCACGAACTGTTGCACGCAGGCTTTGTTAATTAGACGGAGCTACCGGGCATACAGTAATCGGATAACAGCCAGGAAATAGAGGCACTGACCCGACAACGTGATCTGTTGTGTAACGATTATCGGTTCTAGTGACCGGCTCTCGACCACATGTATCCAGTTCCCACTCGACCAAACGTCTCTGGTTATTTGCACAATCTGTGGTTCCCGCTGTGACAACTCTCTAGTTATAATATATCGTACATCAAAGATGGTTGTTAAATTAGTCTCGTGGCTAGGGGAGTAGCCCTAACACTCTGGGATAAAAAGGGAGAACGTGGGTGAATGATACAGTTCAATTAGTTGCCTCATCTACACAGTTCAAAATTGTCCACGGAGGCATCTTTGATATGAAGAGGAAATATAGAGGTCTAAGATCAACTTATTTACAAGTTTTGTTTAACAATCTTTTTTTTTTTTAACAGAGCTCGGGTCTCAATATTTACCAGGTCAATACTCCTTGATGCTTGAGCCTATAATCTGTACCAGATATAGGGTTATTGAGGTCTCAGTTAGAACTTCATCTAGATACCTCGGAAGCATATATGTGTTAGTTTTAAACAGATTTTGATATCGGTCTCTCTCTCTCTCTCTCTCTCTCTCTCTCTTGCTTATTCATTCTGTTCTGTATGAATATCTCTGCCCCCCCCCCCTCTCTCTCTCTCTCTCTCTGCCCCCCCCCCCCCTCTCTCTCTCTCTCTCTCTCTCTCTCTCTCAGTTCTCAAATAAAGATGAATTCAAATGCCACGAGTGATTGGACTGCAAGGAAAATAAAAGTAAAAAGTATACATGTCTAATTCTAAACGTTTGCTGGAGAGACAGAAACACTGCCGTACTGTACTTTTACCACATTATCGGAGCTCGGCTTACACGTATATTTTCTTTTACTCTGTTTTGTTTGTAACACACGTATACACAGTTAAATTAATATCTTCAACAGATAGGCGCTGGCCAAATAATTTAACTCTCCAAACTTCTACACACCCCATCTGTTAAAACACAGAAGTTCTGTGTTACTTACCTCCCCATCCCTCTTCTTCTGCTTACTCCATCACTACCTCTTCCTACATTTTCTGCTAGCCTAACCTTTCTTTCCCATTCACATTTCATTCTTACACCGTGTAGAAAGCCAAAGATTTTCCTCCACCTATTTCTCTTCTCCCCCTTTCACGCGCGGTGCTCTAACTACCCACGAATGGTACGGTAGGCAGTAAGTATGAGGACGTCCCTTTTTTTTTTTCAAATGTATTTTTTTTTTTTTACCGTGCCGCCCTCGCAACGTAAACGTACATAGAACCTACAGGAGCAGAGGGGGGCTGGATGAGTCACCCGCAGCAATCCAGGCATCATTTCCCTGATCCCCTGGTGTGTACGAGAGACTGGCAGACTGGGAGACGGTGTACTCGGATTGAGAAAAACTTGTGCCAGATTCAGCGGCAGCAGCCATGGCTGGCACTGGAGCCTGCTACTGCTAGTCTAACCCGACGTAAAATGAGTCTTGGTGGCAAGACTTGGGAGATGTTGAAAACAATACAAAAAACTACACCATAGCAGCCTCCTTCCACAGTGACTGACTGTTCGAGATTTTGTCTTTCTTCCCCCTCCATCGGCAGCAGCAGCAGTTCTCCCATGTATCAGGCTCTGAGTTCTAGATCTGGCTGACTCTAACTTTTTTTTTTTTTTCAAACTGTTATTCCTGGCAGCCTTGAATACGCGCACACACAAAACAGATCAGAAATCGCAACCAGGAAACGTAAGCATCGAAAACGGAGAGACGGTTAGCAGCTTAGTGAACGGGAATCTCCGCAAAGTAGGGGGTAAAAAACGAAAACGAAACTAAAAAAAAAAAGAAAAAGAAAAAAAAAGCAGCACAGGAGGAAAAAGGGCTGACTTGGCCAGAGTTCCCTAAAGCATAATTATATATGCCTAGTCAACCATTAATTTTCAGGCTTTTCAGTACGATTTTCATCTCGTGATAAGTTCGTGAAAGAAGAACTAGGCTCTGGTTCTGAATTCTAGGACAAAATTAATTCAACTGATCTAAGATATGATTTTAGACAGCATTTTTGAGCGGTTTGTTCTAAAGGCGTAAACATTTATTTTTTACAACATCAACAGGGAGGAGCGAAGAACGGTTAAAGATGATGGTAACTGGAAGTTTACGCCCTTCGTCTTATGCTTGGCACATGATTTAAACTCACTCAGGTAACAAGCATAATGAGGCGCCCCACACACATAATTATGCCCACACACACATATACATATATACCCATACGAAGTGCACTGCTAAATGAAGCGCACGTGAAAATTTTAAGTATGCCTTTCTAGATTCTATACATAGAGAAGACAAACTTTTAAACTATTTGAGAGGAGAGAGAAAAAAAAATTAGAACTTCTATAATGAGATTTAGGAGTTTTCTTGTGTGGTGAGTTTTACTAGAGCGATTATTAACCTGCATGTAATCTTTGCGAATATATAATTATCATGCTAGTGTGTTGAAAGTTGAAAATTGTAGAAAATTATATCAAATTAACAGTAGCGTTTACTTATATCAAATTAACAGTAGCGTTTACGGGCAATTCTAAGATCAGAAGAAGAAGAATGCCAGTCTTTACAGCTAACCCACAGTTTATCAAGCGAGGTCTGCATCAATGAAACAAGAAAAAGAAGAAGAAATATGACTGGTCTTTTGTGTACATGCATACTTTCATAAAACTTGCAGATGAGGTGGAGATTTTTAGACACCACACACATCGCAACGGACAGGGAAGGTTTGGGAAGATGATGCTCAAATTATTCTCCGTGGAGAGCTGCAAATGTGTGCAGTTTTTTTTTTAGGACAGGTCATTCTGTCTGGCGGTAATAGGTGCTTCCCGGCTACGGGACGGTCAGGCTAGAGTCTATTAGTATTTGCTTACATTTATCAAATACACTACTGTGTAATGTTATTTTCGCCTTTAATTTCTCAGGTGATTGGTTTTCCATCAAACTTTGACCATACAACCCAGTGACAGAGGACCGGATCCCTAACGCTATGCCGACTGTGTCTTCTCTGAAAATTCACGTGCATGCAATTTCAGTTAAATATTCAGGTGTATGCAATATCAGTTAAAAATTCGGGTTCGTGCAATTTCAGTTAAAAATACAGCTGCAGTGGAAATACTAGCACCTTCTATCTAGTGGGCGTTTGGTGGAAAGTTTGCTCTTTCATTCAAGCGACCAAGTTTTGTGACGAAGTGGTTATTCCTCAGACTTGCCATGTGAAATTGTGAACGATAAAAACTTCCAACGGCCGGGCGCACTGTTGAGTGAGGTGTGAAAACATTTCAGCGAATGAAGGACCACCGCTGTTTAAATAGGGAGAAACAGTGTGATGTCACTGCTTGGTTCTAAACATCTGAGAATTACAGGGGCTATGTTTTATCGGCTTAGGTCCTCTATAAAAGATAAACCAATAAAGGAAATTGACAAATTCTGTACAGGTACTTTACCAATCTGTTAACCTTTAAAACGCCTGTAGAAAGCTTTGAATTTTCGCATGAAGCGCATAAAAGTGGACTGCCTTGCGGGAATTCTTCGCCTCGCGATTATATTTAAACCTACATGATATTGAATGTTAAAAAAAAAACAAAAAACCGTAAAATAGATTTGAATTTTACAAAATTAGTTCAACTATTCTAATAAGTGAATTTTCAAACGACATTAAATGCTATCAAGCTAAGAGTTTGCAGTAATGATGAAAGGTATACCTCTAGGAGCTGGTACCTCTTGTCCCAAAGTGGTCAGTGGGCAATTGGAAGGACTCGGACAATGAGGGACAAACTTCGTGAACTGCTTTGTACAGTGGTCAACGACCGGACACATCACAATGGAAATAAAGATGTGGGGGGGGGGAAAGCGGAGTGCAAGCTCGTGGAATGTTGGAGGGAAAAGAGCGGGAGATAATAAGGGCTAAGGGGGAGAGAGAGAGAGAGAGAGAGAGAGAGAGAGAGAGAGAGAGAGAGAGAGAGAGATGCACTCATCTAGATCTAGGTTAGTTAAGAGAGAAACACGTGTAAATGGAAAAAAAGGGGAAAACAAGAAGATTCAGAAACAATAACTGTCCTTTTTCTTTCTTTTTCTTAACTGAATCAGTAAAATATTATATTATACATTAATTTAGACCATAAAATTCGAGTTATGTCTTATTTAAAAGGTGGGCCTCATTAACTGATAACAATGTGCTAATTTACTGCACAGATTGAGTATAAACTGTCTAAAATGTGACTTTCCTTTTTTTTTCTTGCGCTTTCTCAGTCTATTGTATGACACGTGTATGTCAGTTATGACATGTGTATGTCAGTTCATACGAGGAGTGAGCATGTAAGGTGAGTTCCCATGCTGAGGCCGATTTTCATAACCGAAAAAAATGAAGTCTCTGGCGCAGTACCAAAGGTATCAGAGAGTGAAAGAGAGAGAGAGACAGACAGACAGACAGACAGACAGACAGACAGATAGACAGAGACCAAGAGAGAGAGAGAGAGAGAGAGAGAGAGAGAGAGAGAGAGAGAGAGAGAGAGAGAGGGGGAGAGAGGGAGAGAGACAGACAGACAGACAGAAGATGGCGGGCGAGAATGGTGATATAATCAAAACTGTCTTTGTGTGTGCGTGTCACTGCGTACGCCTTCAGCCACAGTCCTGGTACTCCACGACTGAAGAGATGTCAAGGGGGAAGCCCGAAGCGGCCAGATGGAAGAGGATGAAAAAAAAAAAACTGAGGAGAATAAAATCTGACCAAAGCATGTGCGTGCATGAACATAAAAAAGGATAAAAAGGGGGAATTTTTTTTTTAGCAGGCAGAGGACAAAGACTTCCGAAAGAGTCGTCGTCGTGTCCACAGTAAGGCCAACTAGACTCAAAAAGTCTCAAATAGCCATAGCGATGGCCGCTGGTCACTGGCATGCATCAGGTGCAGCCAGCAAAGTCCAGGTAACTGGGAGGAGAGAGAGCGGGGTCAGCGCCACGGGCGAGGGATATCCAGGGGGGAGAGAGAGAGAGAGAGAGAGAGGGGGGAGGGGTGCAAGAGTGTCACACTGCGGTGGTGGATGGTGTGGTGAAGTCTCTACAGGTAGAAGAAAGAAAGAGCCTCTCCTCGCCGTGCATATTTTCCTTCATTTTGTTCTGTAAGTTCTACAAAATGTCTTTGTGTAAAATAATGTGCGAAGAGAGAATATCTCTCTCTCTCTCTCTCTCTATCAATCTGTCGATCTTTACCTTCCTCTCTCTCTCTCTCTCTCTCTCTCTCTCTCTCAATCTGTCGATCTTTACCTCTTTCTCTATCAATCTATCGATCTTTACCTTTCTCTCTCTCTCTCTCTCTCTCTCTCTCTCTCTCTCGCTCTCTCTCTCTTTATCAATCTGTCGATCTTTACCTCTCTCTCTCTCTCTCAATGTGTCGATCTTTACCTTTCTCTCTCTCTCTCTCTCTCTCTCTCTCTCTCTCTCTCTCTCTCTCAATGTGTCGATCTTTACCTCTCTCTCTCTCTCTCAATGTGTTGACTCTACCATTCAAGGCTCTCCAGTTCACAACTTACGCGATGTTTAGCAAATACGATTTGGTTATCACATGCCTCTAGAAGACTGCCCCTGCTGGTGTAGAGGGTGAGAAGAGAGAGAGAGAGAGAGAGAGAGAGAGAGAGAGAGAGAGAGAGAGAGAGAGAGAGAGAGAGAGAGAGAGGTAGCGCAAAGGGAGAAAATATTTAGGCCTTTTTCTTTCGGTCTGGTCTCAGCGTGTAACATTTAGCAAGCCTGGATATTAGCTTCAGTGCATGTTGTTCTGATGCAAGTAAAACATTGCAATCTAAAATTGATATTGTCAATGCTGCTACTACTACTACTACTACTACTGCTGCTGCTGCTGCTGCTGCTGCTGCTTTTGCTACTGTTATTACTACTACTTATGCTACTGCGTTGCTGCTGTTATACAGAGGATGATGATAACAACACTTTATATAATTTCTAGCAAAAGAAGTCATTGGAATGCCTCAAAGCATTATCGTTAACCCCCCTTCTACAACCATATAACTAAGTAATAGTGACTGTACACAGAAAATTTCCTGGGTGTTCCAAGGCAAGATCTGAACGCCATCTAGTAAAAGGAACCAAATCCACACATACACATACACACACACACACAACCGAAGACGTCAATACTGCCAGCGTATGTCTTTCAATAATTTCTAAACATACTTCTAGGTAACAATCCCAATCCTCAAATTCCTGTAATAAGCCACCCTTCCAATTACTACCTTAACTCCGTATATTGGGCAAACACAGGGTGATGCTATTCTTCTTCTCTCTCTCTCTCTCTCTCTCTCTCTCTCTCTCTCTCTCTCTCTCTCTCTCTCTCTCTCTCTCTCTCTCTCTCTCTCTCTCTCTCTCTCTCTCTCTCTCTCTCTCTCTAGTCCCTGTAAACAATATATCATATTTATCCGTAGAGATAGGTAACATCCAAGCAAATAATTAAATTATGTCGTCAAGGTAATGAATGCATCAGCAGATATATAATATTCAAAGGCACGCGGTCTCGAGTCAAAAGATTTGCGCCTGTGCTGTGGTCATATTTGCACTCATCTCAATGCAGCCCTGTGTGTTTGTCTGCTTGTACGACGGACGGTGTGTCTGGAGGGAAGACGCCATAAGGGCCAGTGTTCGTCTACAGATCTGGTGTTACTGATGAAACTTGGAAGCTTTCTAGATTTATTTTTAGAAAAACGTAATAGCGTCTTTGGTTCTTGAGGAGGAAAAGAGCCGTTAGCTGTGGGGTCAGAGTCAACAGAGTCAATAGAGTCAATAGAGTCAACAGAGTCAACAGAGTCAATAACCGAGTCACATGAGAAGAGGAAAATCATAAGTCAGTGTTTGGACACTGTTTGCCTCCCCTGACAAGACTCCAATACGTCGTTCATGCAAACTCGTTAAATAAATGACATGTTTTGATAGAGAGCTTAATCGAAATGAAAGCTTCTCTCAAAGCATCGACTTCACTCGAGTAAAAATCCTTACATTCAAATGTTACTTGAGAGGAAGCAGTGCTGCAAAGCCTCTCTAAATATAGTGCACCTTACTGACGTATTATACAATGTTGAAAAGCTCATTTTGTAATGTTAAATGTCCTTTTAAAAGCTCATTATCATGCAAGAGCGAATAAATCGATAGATGTGAATTCCCGCTGTATCTGAAACGTTTAGAAAGAAATTTAAATAGATTGGAAACTATACAAATTAGATGGTGTTCAGCATTGCAATTCTATATTCCTGACTCGTTCCCACCTGATTGAGGTTAGAAGTAGAACTGTGTGCCAAATGCTATAAAATATTTGGATTCCTCAACAGCAAACCTGGAACAGTCGGTACTCGAACCCGGACCCCCTAGTCAAGGAGCTAAGTGCTCACAGCTCCACTATGCAACGCCTAGAGAAAGGTTTTATTTTAATTTATTTTAATTTTATTTTTTTAAGTTTTAATTTTTTTTTTTTTTTTTTTTTTTGGTGGGGGGAGTTCATGGGACAGTGAACCAGTCAAAAATCTCAGGGACGATTCACGAAAAGATAGTAAATATCCAACAATTAATGATTCTTATAGGAAAAACTGCCAGTCTTAGAAAATTAATTAAGCATTGCCTCAACAGGACTAGACTAGATAGCATTTTTAAAAAGGGGGTGGGGAGAAAAAGAAAGGAGAGAGAGATACCGACAGACAGACAGAGGGTGTGTGTGTTTGTGTGTAAAGGGCGTATCTACAGGTCCAAAAATGTCTCCAGGTTGATGTATAGCTCAGGTTTCACTGTATTATAACGGTGTAATTCAAATAATAAGTCGGGATAATCCGGCAGCATGTTTCACCCTCTGATCTCCACAGCTTCCTTGTTTCGTTTCCTGTAACGACGTCATTTGTTCATAATAAAGACCAAATTCATTCAATTCAGAAACAAGCTATTAGTGAATTGCTCATGATGATCTGAAAGACCCTGTAGTTCCGGGTAGGTTCGTTGTCTTGGGTTGGTCTGACAGAAATAATTAATAATATTTAATAGATTGCCTCCAAAATTCAGGCCTAAATCTTACAGCTAACTCCTCAGTTTTCAAAGCTATCTTTATACTTTTTTAACGGTTTTCTCTTCAAGAGGATCCTTGTAAATATCTTGTATTGAAAGAGAGGAGTTCTGGGCGACAGATACTTAGATAGCTCAACCTGTAGTGCGTTGAGATGATAACACTGAGTGTGGCGATCGAATCAAGGCCTGAGCTAATTGATCGTATCTTTGGCTGGACGGGGATCTTCAAGTCTATAATAATGCAGGCTATAATGACGGAGTAATTAGATTCAAGACAATATGAATCTGGATGCAAAACGTGCAAGATAGTTCGATTTAGACGTTCCCCATGTGTGGCGTGAGGCCTTTCTCTGAAAATCAAACATGTTCCAGGTGGAATTGAAACGACGAAGTCTCAAACTCATCCACAGACGGTGTGAGTGCGGAAAGTCCGAACCTGCAAAAGAATCATGACCCTGAGGATAATAGGGCGGACACTCTAGCGCCCCAACCATAGACGCTCCGACCAAAAACAAAGAGCTGCTAGACTAAATACGCCAACTCAGGGAGAACGACGGCAAAATGAGAGAATAAGAGAGAGAGAGAGAGAGAGAGAGAGAGAGAGAGAGAGAGAGAGAGAGCCACGGTGAATGTTTTAAAAAGCCATTCATTCCTAATGATTTTCTTTTATCACACAAACACCATTATCAACACGCTCAAAGCGGTTCTTTTGTTGTAGTGTACTGGTATAATTTTGTAAATTAAAATTTGTTTACAAACGGGTAGCGAGGTAAATTGTGGCCAAGAATGAAATAAACATCTCTGCTTTAATGAAATAAACATTTATTGCTTTAGTATATATTTTGAACCTTCTTTAAAATTAAGTGCGAGAGAATTTAATAGATTCATCATGTTTTTATAGAACGAATTGAAGTAATCTATCGATTTGGGAAAAAAAATGGCTTCGTTTTTACTAGCCCTTGTGTGATTGCGCAACTTTACAAGTTTTTTACAAGATAATTTTATACCTTTCATTACATTTTTTTAAAGAAAAAACATAGGATAAAGATAGAAAGTATTGTAAATATGAGATATTCTAGAGTTGCTATAATTCCACGTTTTGAAAGCAAAATACAAACTTGGAAATATCCAATACAGAACAGGCTTTTAATAGTAAACTATAGATAGACTACTTACGGAAGGGCATTATTTAAAAACAAAATTGGAGTATAAAGTTGGCGTTATCTCTAGCAAAATTTTACCACAACAAAAAAGAACAATGAAAGAGAAAAAGATAGATATGTAGGCTATGCTAAAGACGTGAAATTGAACAGCCAGTTCTAATTCAGACCTAGATCTAGATAATTAATACACTATAATTTACTAGACCCCCTAGGAGTACTATAAATTGTGTAATCTAATCAGCTCGATATAAAGATAAAAATTGAAAACAAAATCTAGGGCTGGTACAGAGTGCTTTATAACACCTTGTTTGTAAGTAAATTCTAGGTCTAGATTTAGATCTAGGCATACTTTTGTGCACCTTGATCTTGATAAATAAAGATTGTGTAGGAAAGAGGAGGTATACCTTGTACAGAGCCTAGTGGCACAAATGTGATGGTGATACACAGAAATACCAGAACCCCCAGCAGGTGTTTTTCGTGAGGCCACATATTTTACAGCCTCTTACAAACTACAGGTTTTGTGGATAATCCTGTAGTTTCAATATTTCCAGTGGTAACGATGACATAGATCCAGATCTTGTTGACGACGATGATGGAGATAAAGATGGTGATAATATCCAATAATACTCCAAGGAATAGTACTCCAGGTAAACATAACAAGAATTATAATCACAACATGGTCCAACAGTAATAATTATCCTCCATCCAACGAATAAAAAGAATCCGAACTGCACAAGAAAGGAACGGTGAGGGCTATCGCTGAGCACAGAAGTTTTGGGGACTAGGCTAAGGCACTGCACGAGATGATAACGATGGCGCTGGCACTAGATCTAGATCTAGTTGCACCTATATATCTAGGAAATATTATAAATCTGTTTGAAAGCTAGCACTACTTATCTAAAGTTCGAGGCCGAGCGCTAAACTAAACCAGTAATCTTCCCGTGTGTAGGTTAAGAATCAAGTTCTACGCTTCCCTCTCTCCTATATGCAACACGGTGACTGCCTGGTAAAATCTAGTTCCTCCACTTCCTTTGAAATTTACCGTCGTCGGTTCCTTGTACAATCATTTCAGCAACACACAGCGCGCCCCTTCCTCGCCGGCACAAAACTTTTTTTAGGGTTCACGAGGTCCCCCGCTTGCCCCTCTCTCCCATTCTAAATCTTTAGAGAACTGCCACCCCTATGATGGATATTCTTACGCTTTCCGTTGCACCTGTCAGAGAACCAACAGTTTGGTTTCTGGGTCTTTTATATATTTCACAAATTAAATCATTTTTAGATGCGATGCCCTTATCTTACATAGCATTTGCTTTATCTATTGGTCCGAAAAAGGCCAAAGAATGATCGTATTGGTTCGAAAAATAGTCTGTGCGCGCAAGGACACTGCGTGCTGCGGCACACCCCTTTCACTGCATGGATGAGGTCGAGCTGGGTCTGGCTCGCGAGCTCATTGGCCCAAAAGTTTTGAGAGGGGGAGAAATCATGGCGACCAGGGGACACCAGTGGCCTGGCCAGGCCTTAGCGCGGATCTGACAGTCACGGTGGAGGCTTCTCTACTGTTGTATGCTGTCCGAGATTCGCGCTCAAGCCGAGATAAAAACAGCGTTAGTGAGTCAGCAACTATAATGTCTAAGGGACTAAGATCTTAAGGAAAACAAATGGGGCTTTCTTTTTTATATAATTTGCAATGCTCTGCGTAAAAAGTCATGCATCTTTATACAGATTGCTCGGAAGATAAGAGGGAAAAGTCATGATCCACTTTCACTAAAACGATGCTTAGTTGTTGATACTAATTAGTTTTATATTATTTTAGATCTATATGGCAAGATTGTCCTAAGATTTAACAACAAAAATAAATAAAGAAAAACAACTTCAATCAATTTTGCTCTTATTGTGTGTTATGCGCTGAGAGTTAAACTTGTGTGACGGCGGATCAGAGGTGATAAGTCTTATTTCTATTGTTGAATAAAACTCACTTCATGTTCGGCGAATCAGAGGTGATAAGTCTTATTTCTATAGTTGAGTAAAACTCACTATATGAGTGGTAAGACAGAGGTGATAAGTCTTATTTCTATAGTTGAGTAAAACTCACTCCATGAGCGGCGGATCAGAGGACGATAAGTCTTATTTCTATAGTTGAGTAAAACTCACTCCATGAGCGGCGGATCAGAGGACGATAAGTCTTATTTCTATAGTTGAGTAAAACTCACTCCATGAGCGGCGGATCAGAGGACGATAAGTCTTATTTCTATAGTTGAGTAAAACTCATAGCATCAGCTGCGGATTAGAGGTGATAAGTCTTATTTCTATTGTTGAATAAAACTCACTATATGAGTGGTGGGACAGAGGTGAGAAGTCTTATTTCTATTGTTGAGTAAAACTCACTTCATGTTCGGCGGATCAGAGGTGATAAATCTTATTTCTATTGTTCAGTAAAACTCATAGCATCAGCTGCGGATTAGAGGTGATAAGTCTCATTTCTATTGTTGAATAAAACTCACTATATGAGTGGTGGGACAGAGGTGAGAAGTCTTATTTCTATTGTTGAATAAAACTTACTACATGAGTGGCGGATTAGAGGTGATAAGTCTTATTTCTATTGTTGAATAAAACCCACTACATGAGCGGTAAGTCAGAGGTGATAAGACTTATTTCTATTGTTGAATAAAACTCACTCAGAGCGGCAGATAAGAGGTGATAAGTCTTATTTCTATTGTTGATAAAGCTCACTACATGAGCTGCGGATCACAGGGGATATGATAAGTTTTATTTCTAGTGTTGCGTACGACTGAGAGTAGATCAGAGGTGATAAGTTTTATTTCTGTTGTTGCGTCTAAGTGAGAGAAGATCAGAGGTGATAAGTTTTCTTTCTGTTATTGCGTCTAAGTGAGAGAAGATCAGAGGTGATAAGTTTTATTTCTGTTGTTGCGTAAAACTAACTAAGTGAGAGTAGGTCAGAGGTGATAAGTTTTATTTCTGTTGTTGCGTAAAACTAAGTGAGAGAAGATCAGAGGTGATAAGTTTTATTTCTGTTGTTGCGTAAAACTAAGTGAGAGTAGATCAGAGGTGATAAGTTTTATTTCTGTTGTTGCGTAAAACTAACTAAGTGAGAGTAGGTCAGAGGTGATAAGTTTTATTTCTGTTGTTGCGTAAAACTAAGTGAGAGTAGATCAGAGGTGATAAGTTTTATTTCTGTTGTTGCGGCTAAGTGAGAGACGATCAGAAGTGATAAGTTTTATTTCTGTTGTTACGTAAAACTAAGTGAGAGTAGATCAAAGGTGATAAGTTTTATTTTCATTGTAGAGTAAAATTCACCACACCAGCTGCGGATCAGCAGAGGCGATATCTTATTTCTTTTGTCGAATAAAACTCATTGAGTAAGCGACGGATCAGGTTTTATAGTTCTTATCTCTATTATTCTTAGATTATTTTGAACCAGCAATGGCATCACGCTTTATTCCCTTTTTTAAACTCATTAGAACAATAAAAGGGATCTTCGTGTATGTACGTTTCTTCATCTTGGAGCTTAACGCACGGAAACATACCCTCATGAAAGGGATGGAGTGGGTGGGAGTGAGACACAAATTTCCTCTTTCTTTCTTTCTTTTTTTTTTTTTTTTTTTGTTGTGCACGTGTGAACATTACTTCATGAACTCATATCAAGCGCTTGGCAGGTAATGAGGTATCGTGCCAGCACAAAAGGCTCTATAGAGTTTCAAGAGAGAGTTTTATTGTACCCACAATCAAGGAATAATTATGACACTTAGTGTCACAAGAAGAGAACAGCATGCCTCAAACACCGAGTATCTGGCTACAGGGCCTTCATCACGGTGTTCTTGAACCTGACGGAGGCTCGATAATTTCTGTGGCTGAAATTACATTACGTCTTTGAGCCCTGTTTGTGTAAAATTAAATAACCACCATTTGTTTTTCTGTCTGTCTGTCTGTCTGTCTCTGTCTGTCTATCTCTCTCTCTCTCTCTCTCTCTCTCTCTCTCTCTCTCTCTCTCTCTCTCTCTCTCTCTATCTCTATCTCTATCTCTTTCGCTCTCTGACCCTGTCTCTGTCCCTCTCTCTCTCGCTCTCTCTCTCTCTCCCTCTCTCTCTCTCTCTCACCCTCTCTCTCTCTCTCTCTCTCTCTCTCTCTCTCTCTCTCTCTCTCTCTCTCTCTCTCTCTCTCTCTCTCTCTCTCTTCCTTTCTCTTTCTCTTTATATCACCCCTTCTCTTCCCTGGGCGAGCAAACATTTCAAAGCACAATTCATATTATCAAACTATTCAGAAAACTACACAGTGTTCACTAATGATTTATCTCAGATTTTTTTCCCCGTTCGTTAAGAGTTGCAGGACAGGCGATGACATGACATGACATAGCATGGCAAGGCGTGGCACTGCATAGCTTGGCATGTCATGACAGCGCATGGCTGATCCAGCAACGTTATCTAAATTTATCTCAGGTTTTTTTTCCCCCCGTTCGTTAAGAGTTGCAGGACAGACGATGACATGACATGACATAACATGGCAAGGCGTGGCACTGTATGGCATGGCATGGCATGACAGCGCATGGCTGATCCAGCAACGTTATCTAATCGCCACCAGCTAAAACACAGTAACCTTATAGGCCTACCGCAGACAATAGAAATTTAAATCCATCTCGAGGAATCGATGCCTTTGAAAAGAAGGGCTAGGTTTAGAACTCTCTAACTGCGAAAATCATGTTTTGCTATCAACAGCTTTGGTGAGCCTGTTAAAAATAAATAAACAAATAAATAAATAAATAGATAAATAAAAACCCAAACACATATGATAAAAAAACTAAGATGTGAAACTTAAAAAATACATATTGATGTATGATTTTATCCGAAACTGAAATAATTGGGAAATAAAATATTTTAAAATTCCTTGCGCTTCTGGTTTCGAAAGATTAAGAGATTTCACAAATCAAAGAAAACTGTTTAATTCCATAAATTGAGAAACTCGATTTCATAAATGAAAACAGTTAACGGCGTAATTTTAGAAATAAGATTTCACAAAATAAAAAGTCAACTGATGATTTTGAGAAACTAGATTTCTCAAAAGAAACAGACAGTTGCTTAATTTGAGAACCTCGATTTCACAAAAGAAAACAATTAACTGCGTAATTTGAGAAATAAGATTTCACAAAATAAAAAGTCAACTGATGATTATGAGAAACTAGATTTCTCAAAAGAAACAGTCAACTGCGTTATTTGAGAAACTAGATTTCGCAAAAGAAACAGACAATTGCTTAATTTGAGAACATCGATTTCACAAAAGAAAACAATTAACTGCGTAATTTGAGAAACTAGATTTCACAAAAGAAACAGTCAACTGCGGTATTTGAGAAACTAGATTTCACAAAAGAAACAGACAATTACTTAATTTGAGAACCTCGATTTCACAAAAGAAAACAATTAACTGCGTAATTTTAGAAATAAGATTTCACAAAATAAAAAGTCAACTGCGTTATTTGAGAAACTAGATTTCACAAAAGAAAACAATTAACTACCTAATTCCAGACACTAGATTTATCTGGCTGAAACTTATCTCTAAAGTTTAAATGATAGATAAAAAAATTTGACATGTTTGTTTGTTTAGATTAGGACGAGAAATATATGGTCTAAAACAGTTCTATAATAATTATATCGGTGCGTTAGGCAGCGGTGGAAAATAATGAAACACGGGTGGAAAAACAGATCTTCACGCTTTAGTTTAATAGTCTACGCCACAATCTATGAATTCTGCTATTATTCTGATACAACGAAAAAAACAAAATTAGTAAGTACATGATTAGTCAATAGTAATAAATAGTCAATAGATATTTAATATCTATATTTGTATTAAGCAGGTAAACATTGACTGCCGATATCCCGAACTCCGCCTTCATTATTCTTCAAGACTCGAGAGCTTCTTCTTAAAAATCAATAAGGAGAGAATGTAAGTTATTTAAATCTGTTGATTATTTGAAAATAATTATAATATTGTTTAATCATTCAAAATTTTGCAATAATGATATTATTGTTTCAAGGAGAAATTAGAGAGAGGGAGAGAGAGAGAGAGAGAGAGAGAGAGAGAGAGAGAGAGAGAGAGAGAGAGAGAGAGACAGAGAGACAGAGACAGAGACAGAGACAGAGACAGAGACAGAGACAGAGAGAGAGACAGAGACAGAGAGAGAGACAGAGAGACAGAGGCAGAGAGAGAGAGACAGAGACAGAGAGAGAGAGAGAGAGAGAGAGAGAGAGAGAGAGAGAGAGAGACAGACAGACAGACAGACAGACAGAGACAGTGAGACAGGGAGACAGAGAGAGACAGAGACTGAGAGAGAGAGAGAGACAGGGAGAGTTGGAGAGAGACAGAGACAGAGGGGGAGACAGAGAGACTGAGAGAGACAGACAGACAGACATACAGACAGAGAGTGGCATTAAGTGGCATTAAGTGGGACATAATTCTAAATGTTTTTAAGCTAAAGATCATGATAATTGGGAACAATTTGTGTCGCAAGGGAGAGAAATAGTTTCTATCCTTAAACGTAGAAGATGCCTTAGAGGGGATAAATACCAATCTCGGTCATTGTGGTAATTTTTGCAAATAGAAAACAAAATGATGAAAATAAAAATGTGTGGCGTGAGTGTAAAAACAGTTTCTGATTTCAAACACAAAAACAAAACAAAAAATATGCCTTCAGTTGGAGATAACAAACGGTAAGTTCTCACGATCCATTTCACATTATAAATAAGTATATATAACCTAAGTGAAACTGATCGCAAAAGCAAAAAAATAAATAATTCAGTGGTTTAAAAACAGATTTAACATTATCTATTGCTCACAAAAGTTAAGATTATACCAAAATATACATTAAATAACAGGTTTATGACCTTTTCATAGAGGTTATGTCATTTCTCCCAAAAGACTGTTACATTTAATAAAAAAAGCATTGTCGATCGTGAATTTTTAAAAGTATTTCTATCTTACTAATTATAAAGCGAAATTTACGCAAGTTTTCTGCTAATTCGTGCACTATCGGTTTTATAGTACTCATTTTACAAAAGCCTGGTCGAGTAAATTTAGACTCATTTCACCCATTGGGCAATAAGAATAGTCTACTAATTCTGTATAGTCTAAAAATATATATATATATTTATTTAAAGATCATTTCAAACACTCATTATCACGAAGGTTAAAATAAGTGAGCAGCTATTCCCACTGTGCAGTCACCGTTAGGCACTTTTTTAACAAGATTTCGCAGTGAGCTTTTAAAAGGATCTTTAAATAAGTTGAGGAAGTTCAGAATTAGCAGATTTCCCATATTAAAACACGACATCAAGCTTTAGGATCAAAGCCTCAACTTCTAGATCATTATTCTGCCATGTGTATAACTTTGATAGGATGATCGAGCAGAGCATCTACCTGGACAGATGGTGAATTTTATTCTATGGCTTAAAAAGGGGACAGAATCAGATACAAGGGCATGAATGATCATAATTTCTGAGTAGCGAAGGACGTGCGCTCGGGTGCATCATCGGTGCAGAATGCTATCATTCTGACAGCCCTTGTCTTTGAGATTCCATTAAAGTGACAAAGACAAAATGAAAACAGGTACAGGGGGAATAAATAGAATCTCGCTTGTAGTTGAGTCAGACGGTTAAGTATGTTTTCTGACGTCACAAACCTTATGGAGATCGCATAATCGTTTTGCTTTGTCTTTAAATTGTTTCTTTTGTTTCTTGTCTTGTTTCGTAAAGCCTTTCTTTTTAATTTATTGTGTTGATTTAAAATTGGTTATTTTTGTCTTATTTTTGTTTTAATTTTTTGTTTTTTGTTTGTTTTGTTTTGTGTTTGTGTATGCTAAATTAGCTACTTCTCAAATGGAACAAGGCAATACAAAGTCTAACATTGAACTTGGCAAGATAAAACAGGAAACCAGCTTCAGTTTGATCCTGCCAAGCTCAAAATCGGGCCTTGTTAATAATAACTGATATATTAAAACTTTTTTTTAGGAACAAGCTACATAATTATTTCTAAATAGAATAACGTGTGATATCTACATTTACCTTCAGCCCAAAATGAGGCTTCGCGCAACGTATCGCATCTATGATGTCAATTAACACGTTACGTCATAGAATATATGATGGCTTTCACCTTGTTAAGAATATGAGTAATAAGAACATCCCGCATGAACATGTTTCAAATATTGCAGAACAATTTATTTTGTATTTTCCCAATTTAATTAAAGATCCTTGTGGGTGGAAGGCTATAAAAATCCCCGAAGAGAGGCGGGAATGTACGTCATTTGTACAAACGATACTGAGCGTTTAACAGCATCTACAAATAGAATTGGGTTTCACAAACCAAGTTAAGTGTTCTTATTATTTTAAGTCTCTGAAGTCGCGGTAAGAGGTTGATGCAGGGCAATGTACGGAACTACCCTTGAGCCTGTTTCATAATATCCCATCAAATACAGGATGATGACAACACACTCTTAATCTCAAAGTTGGTGCTTCTTTCATACTGATCACACTCGGAATCGTTTCAATAAGAAACTTCAAGCTATCACCTCAGACATTAAGGAAAGTTTGGACAGTGCCATGTGGGAAATCACCTCATCGTGCCCTTTGACTAGTCTATTTATAGATCCCTTTTAACTCTTATTTGAAAGCTATGAATTCCCTCAAAAACGCCTAAAGGTGCACAGCCTTGGGCGGGATCCATAGATGCCCATTTATTTTGTCTTACATGAAAATAAATGTTTAAAATGATCTATAAATAGATTCGGATTTTAAAATGAGCTAACTGTTCTTATTCATCAATATCTGTCCAATATCTCTGCACGTGAAGTCGTGTAATTACGATGAATTCACAATCATGTCAATGTCAGTGATGTGATTGTGTTCTTTGTAAAGTTTCACGTCACATAGATCTAAATGTCCCGAAAAATGTTATACAAGGTAAGAAACACACCCTCCTCTCAGCTTACACTCTTTGCCTTTGTTTTTTTTTACGAGCTAACACAATGTCCTGTTATTCTTGTGTCTAAGACTCGTCTTTCATCCCCACATTCACGTGCTTTAAAACAAAATATGATATGTGAGATAGTCTGGGATTTTTAGGTCCATGTCGGAAATTGTTATTTTGAGCTATAAGGCTACAAACATAAAAAAAAAATCAAAATTACCCATGTTTTAGCATCTCGTGAACAATCATCCATGTATTTATCATGTCACTAAGTTCAAACACCTAAAGCGACATCAAATGATGTTTTTCCTACATGTTTTTGTAAACCTGCAACTCAGCAATAAAACTTTCCCTAACTTTAAAAACGTTTTTCTTTCTATTAGTTTCCTGCTCCCCAACTTTGTGTTATTTTTTTGAGTCATACCTCAACCAAATCTTAAATAATAAGTTAAAAAATTTATGCTGTTTTAATCAGGGAATTGGTCGTGCTTCCAGAACATATTAAAATCAGAATCATGAAGCCTAAAAATTGCAGGCCACCTCAGAGTTATTGAACTAACAAAAAAAAAAAAACAGTTTCCGGTTTCACATGAGCAGCACTGCTCTAAAAATATAGAAAAGATAAAAGCTACTTTCACACTTACACAACAGTTTTGTCTTTAAAGGAGTTTATCTGCTGAGAATAAAACTCAGCACTTAGGTAAACAGTTGCATCATACAAGATGAGATTATCATAAAACACACTTATGTTCACCAGGCTGTTTAAAACCAGATGTTATATCACAAAACTGATTCCCATTAAGGCAACGTGCTAACCATGTCATTATAATCGCGTTATGCTGGATAATACGAAAGGTATCGGGATTTAATTTTAGCATGTAGTGATGATTAATAAAAAAAAAGCAAACTGCATTCTCGCCGCCATGTTTACTGTTTAATGTGCAGATAAAATCAAACTGTTTGCCAACAAGCGAGAGAGAGATTTTGACCCTTCGTGACCTAGGGTGGTGATGTCACTCTTTGAACTTCAGCCCAGGAACCTGTTAAATTATTTTTCTTTATCGCTATGACTCATGCATGTTCTATGTCGAGAGGCAAGGTGTCCATGTGTTCTAAAGCACGTGCAAAGAAATAAAAGTAGTAGAAAAAAAAAGTTCTGCTTTGTTGTCTAAGCCAACGCTCGTTCCAGAAACCAGGTCTTCTCTGGAAACCTCTTAGAGTTATCACCCGTTTCTGGGAAGGTTCCAGTACCAAAATCTTCAGCTTTGATATTCAAGATTTGCAAACCGGTAAGACACAACTACTTTCGGTGAATTTGTATCCATGTGAGTGACAAAAAAATTAGATCGCTTGCCATAATGTCATACGTCAATAACTTGTTTCTAGCCAATAAAGAAAACGATGCTGCATATTGTTAAGTCCATGATTGATTGATTGGTATGTTGAATGATCACTGTTGATAATTTCTTATGTTTACGATCATCGGTGGCATTTCTTCAAACATGATCATAGATCTTCGAAGCGAGGTTTTTTTTTTCAATCGTGAAAATAGATCTTGGAACCGAAACATTTATTCAAACGTGAAAATAGATCTTCAAAGTGAGGCTTTTTTTTCAATCGTGAAAATAGATCTTCGAAGTGAGTTTTTTTTTCAATCGTGAAAATAGATCTTGGAACCGAAACATTGAAAATAGATCTTCGAAGCGAGGTTTTTTTTTTCAATCGTGAAAATAGATCTTGGAACCGAAACATTTATTCAAATGTGAAAATAGATCTTCAAAGTGAGGTTTTGTTTTTTTTCAATCGTGAAAATAGATCTTCGAAGTGAGGCTTTTTTTTTCAATCGTGAAAATAGATCTTGGAACCGAAACATTATTGAAACGTGAAAATAGATCTTCGAAGTGAGGTTTTTTTTTTTTTCAATCGTGAAAATAGATCTTCGAAGTGAGGTTTTTTTTTTTCAATCGTGAAAATAGATCTTCGAAGTGAGGTTTTTTTTCATTGGTGAAAATAGATCTTGGAACCGAAACATTTATTCAAACGTGAAAATAGATCTTCGAAGTGAGGTTTTTTTTTTTCAATCGTGAAAATAGATCTTCCAAGCGATTGCAGCAAACTGTGATCCCATATGGACAACAGTAACTATAGTTTTAAATAGAATAGTTAATTACTTTTGTGAAATCCCAATTTATTTATCGATCTGCGATCATAATCATGAAGAACAAAAATACAAGGCGGACAGCTCTAATTTCCTCTAAGCACTTTTTTGTTCTGACGTACATGAGGATTTAGAAAGATCTTTTTAAAAAAAAAATATATATATATATAAAGTATTAACTTTATTCTCGTATAAGGTAACGAAAGTCTTAAGAAATCTTGAAGCTCCACCGAGGCTTCCCAAGGAGTAGTCGAAATAACAAACCCTCTGACAGAGTTAGGACAGTTTAGTATTTTTTATGTATTGGCCTGTGGGTTGAACGGTCGGTCCAAACTATTTTTGCATACTAAAAAAAATTAGATCACTATTGCCCCTAACATGCCAACGTTTGTTTTATTTTTCGGTGACTTAGCCTGTAATCAAGGAGACCTCGGGCTATACTCTTGATGTCGGTCTGTCTAAAAATATAACGTCGTAGTTTAGCTAAGGGCCCGTTAGCCTTTCCTGCGAAACCTCAGAAATATGGACAAAAGAACGTACCTCCACGCCAGGAGAGCAGATCTGGGACTGAGCACGAGTGGCCCTGTAGTGAGTTCTCTCTAACCTTGGCCCTAACCCT
>JAWDGP010007174.1:512500-760000 GCA_033675545.1 Elysia crispata | reverse complement strand
AGTTAGAGTGGGAAATAAGATATTCATACTTAGCATCTAGAGGCAGGCGTCAAAGCCTTTACTGCGAAGCAGTAGGTAGTAATATTAACTTATAATTAACACAATCCTTCCCACCACAGAGTCAATCAATCAGGTGCAGTGCACTTAAGCTTAGGCGATTGTGACCTCCACACATCTCTAACCCTTATGGCTTTCAGTGCTTCTGTTGCTCTTCCTATTTTGAACCACTTTGTTAGTCTATCCAACATCTTTTCACGCTGTGTTTTCCCTCCATCATTCCATTTGTCACAAGATGTTCAAGTTTCTCTCTTCTCTTCACATGGTCAAAAAATGTTGCTTGGCATTTACGTATTCTATTTATGAGTGATCTAGTTGTGTCGCCTTCTCGTAGCACTACAGAATATATCTTTCTAATTTATTCTAAATCTGGATCATTATTGTGGGGAAAGTTTGTACTATGGCGTGGAAAATGTAACTTTTAATGTCAGAACTATATGTGAAGAAAACTCATTGTTCATTTCCCTCAGATATTGGATATTTATTTTTGGGAGATGAGAATGCATATGCCTTTTAAAAGCAAAGATCAATATTGTTGCAAAAATTATAGATGCACAATTTCACGGATACCTTTTATTCATTGTTTTAAGATATTCCTAACATAGCCTCAAAATAAAATAAATAAGAGGTATATACTCTGAAAGTTATTTTCATTACTTCAAAAGATAATGAGATTAAAAGTGAGAATTGATAATTAGGTTAACTTGAGCAACAGTAAACTGATTTTTTCATAAATAACAGCTCTTGTTACGCTGAAGTGACAGAACAATACGAACAGTCTATTGGTCTGGATTGGAAATATGACAAAGCCATTCAATAACAAAGCGACAAAATGGTTCATGTCACGGGTTAATGAGGATACACAGATGTATTGACTGGGCAAAAACTTCAGTTTTTTTCTGTCTTTTCGTTTCTTCTTCTCTAAGGTAGTCGACATATTAGTTTTGGTCACATCAAACTTCCTTTCCACGACAACAAGCATATAAAGGGGCACCCTACCAGCATTTCTTGACCTTTATAAAAATTTAAAATCTGAGTGGCTAATTTTCTATGGAGATTGAAGTCGACATTTTTTTTTAGGTTTCTCAATAAAAAAAAAAAATGGAGAAACTATGACAGATTTACCTATATCACGGCCTGAAACCGACATCTCTCTGCTTATAGACTGAAGCCTTACGAAATTACTCAAAACTGCCATCTTTCATTATGATAATTTGAAACACTTAAATAATATGAGACATTCACAAACTTTCTCTGTAAATTCAAATACAGTACTTCAAAATAAAAGGATGCACCTAGTGTTAATTCCTTCCATACAATCTATATCTAAACTAAATTTTGATCTAGTTACTATATTTAAGCCTAGCTAGATATCTAGATCTAGTGTGTTTGACTAAAACGCCCGAAGCAGTGACTATTGATCCATTTACTTGAAATTGCTACTATGCTAGTGCTAGATCTAGATATTTACAAATTATATTCCTTATATTGTGAAGTGTTGATTATTTAGCAAATTAGTCTAATTAATGCCTAGCCTATTCAGTGCATTAGCGCCATGATGTCGTAGATCTACATCTAGCCTATGGCAGATCACTCAGGTAGTATTGAAACTTTCAAGTTATTAATAGTAGAATATATATATCTCACTATCTGAACGGCAGACAAACCCTCAGGTTTTTTTTTTTTTTTTTCTATTTTAAGCACATAATATTTTACCAATTGAATTATGTTTGTATAATTTGATTCCAAACCTTGTTCAAGTAATAAAGTATGAATCTTTTACTGTAAGGTAATAATATAGGAAAAGAAAATCTGCTCAACACCTCGAAAATGTTTCAAAACAAGAAAAACGGGACAAAATAAAACCAACAAGCACCAACGCACACAGTGACACAACACACACACTCACACTCCTTCAATGAGCTCATTTCTTATTTATTTTCACCTTGTAGACATTAACACCAAAAAAAAAATTTTTGCAAACTTTCAAAAATGTGCACAATTTTATTGTGAAAATAAATAATTATCAATTTTTAGGAAACTTTTCTATACAATATTCCACCGAAACAGTAATGTCTGCAATGTAGCATAAATAAAGTTTTTATTTTCTTTGACCAAAATAGTTATGGCACCATTGGAAAATTACAAAAAAATATCCCTGACATCCTAAAGTGTCTGTCGGTAATTCTGTCAGTTGGCTATTTTGTGGTTATGTAGTCCAAAACCTACTTTTCATATTGAATAGACTATTGTTACTTTGGTTCTATATACAGTCTGTTTTTTTGTTGTTGTTTTTTTTTTTTTTTTGGAAGGAGAGGCTGGTGCCAACATGGACACTTTTATGAAAAGTATTATTATGAAATTTGCATTTTTGTTTTTGTCTTTTTTTTGACGGTTATGTAAAAGTAGATAAATATGTTATTTGTAATTGTCTTTCATATTCCTTGAACGATTACCTGAACTCTTGAAGCACATTTTTCCAAAGTGCTATTATTTGTTGAACAAATTTCAATATGCATATATGTATGAGAGGCATAAACTTCTATTTTAACTGCTCTTTTAAATGTTCTCTGAGGTGCATCAACCCTTCTGTCCTATATTTTTTTTTTTTTTGAGGATATATTATATCCTCATAAACATTATTATGTTTTAGCCATCTTTGGATCTACATGAAAATTAAATAGATAATAATTTATTTTAACTCCCATGTTATTGGACATGAGCTTTGAGAAGAGAGTCTTTTTCAATATCACTTTAATAAATTCTAAATAATGATGTATATTCAGGACTGATATATTTTTTTTTAATAAAAAAATATGTATAAATAATAGATGCTGTAGTCAAGTAATGGTTCAAAAACATGAATAATGTGGATTTAGAAAACATGGTTGTTGTTTTTTTTTTTAAATTTAAAGTAAAGGAGTATTTCACAAATTTAAATGGTTGGTTAATTTTTTATTCTATTTGCAGATTTAATGCAATTCAAATCTGAAAAAAAAAATAAATTCAGTATTGCATTCAATTACTATTTCAATTCTTTAATATGTAAATCTATCTTGGTCAGAGATTTCACCAGTTTAGACTTCTGAGTATGAAATAATATTTAATATTTAAATAATAGTTAATGTTTTACTCTGTTGTTTTTTTTTTTAGTTTTTTGTTTTTGCTTTTGTGTGGCAGATACAACAAGCTGTCGAGGCAGATCCGCCTTATGTCACAGGCAATAAAAGAAATGGACCAAAAGCATCCAAGGCGTGTTGAGTTTACAGAACAGCTATTGGAAAAACTGTAAGTAAAGCTTGGTTGAGGGCATTTTGTTTAACTTTAGGCAAATATTGATGTGAAGATTTTTAAATCTTATATAAAGTTAGTGAAGCCTAAAAGAGTATAAATTAACAAGCACTTGTTGCAAAGCTGCATGTGACAGTGATAGCGATTTCTGAACAAAAAAAGTTGTTGTTAAGAACTTATGGAAACTGTCATGTGTTATTCCCATTCACTTACTTAGCATGGCGGTTTACACTTAGAGATAATCTGTCTACTAGAAATTATTTTTTCAAATACCCCACTTGCAAAGGAATACTACCCTCAAGTCATGTATTGTCCTTCTGATTAATAATGTTTTATAATTCTCAAACTTTGGTTTAAATTCAACAAAGTATCACAACAATAATTATGGTGAGATTTTTTTTCTCAACCATGTATGTTAAAAAGTTTGAACCTTTCAAATAAAAGTTACAAATACGATGTTTTGTCTGTGTGATATCAGTCCTGTCTGAAGAAAGGATCAGTCTGTAGGGTGAGTGGATAGATAGAGATCATAATCATCATTGCTTTTTCTTTATCAATTTGAATTGATGGAACTTGATTGGGAAAAATTGTACTGGTATTATAGTACACATATGGTTTTTATGACTATCATAGTAAAAAAAAAATATTGTGCAAAGGACATTGTTTGGTTTCGATTGTATTTCGTTACCATTTGAGCAATTGCATATCTTTTTGATGTAGCCCTCATAGCATTATGTATAAACTTCACTATCATTGCTAGCACAATAAAACCAAAGCAGAAAACCTGCAGATTTAAAATGAAAATACAAGTGCTTTGGCCTAGTCAAGAATAGTTCAATTTATTCAATAGTTATACAAGAGAAAGGCTCACCTGCTTTGACAAAGCGGGAATTGACCAGGGCACCATTATTATTTTCCCAATATTACGCTTCATCGATACATTTGTGTACAGTTTACTCTCCTCGCTCTTCCTGGACATTCCGTCAGATGTCATCTTTTCTTCAAGTACGCTACAGGAAAAATATTTAGAAAAACTGTCCTACCCACTTTTGCGGTCCAATTTTTCTAAATATACCACGCTCCTCATATGTCGAGCAGTGTTTTTATTATGTTGACACACAACTATATATATATATATATATACTAAAAAAAAACATGATCGATTGTTAAATCATATATATATATATATATATATATATATATATATATATATATATATATATATATATATATATATATATATATATATATGATTTAACCATCGATTATGGTCTTTTTTTTTTTTTTTTACAATGCATGCATTGCTTGATCATCTGTAAAGAAGTCTCATTTCTCACAATACTATCGGCCTCAATGAAACCGTCTTTAATTTTCAAATTGTATCATTTTGCAAAGAGCATGCCAGTATTTTCCCCCCTCTTACAAATAAGGCCCCAAAAGAGATGCAAGATCAGAGACGTTAAACCCTGAATCCTGAGCTAACTGGATAACTCTTTACAAACCTTCAGCCCGGATTTTAGAGGTTTGTGGATGAACCAGACAACCCCACTCGCGTGGCACTGGCTGGCTTTTTGACTATTTTTTTTTTCTTGCGTTCCAGCCGTCGGCTTTGATCTATTGATTCTTGTGATTGAGAACCCTTGTCAGCGGCTCTGGGTTTTAAACTTCCAAGCCTGCAGCAATCGAGCTGCCCTTTTAGCGAGACAGCCCAGGCACGGCTCTATTTGGAATCTTTTTATCTTTTGGGTTTGTTCTGCACTAGAAGTCATAGATTTTGATCATTTTTTTTTTGTTTACTGTAATTCCTTTGAAGTTGGGTTATTAAAGAAACTCAATCTCTAGCGTCACATTCCAGAGTAAATGTGAATTCTTATGATTATAATAAACCGAGATCAGTTCAGTTCCGTTCTAACGGGTATTTCTCGTATGAGTAGAGATTAAATCAAGAGCTCTCTTGTTAAGAAGGACAAGTCAAAAGAATATCATTGTATAAATCGATCTAGCCATACAACACAATATGGAGAAGTGAGTACGTTTTCAGACTTTCAAATAGCTGATTAGAAACGTAAGCATTTCGAGATTGAAGATATAATGTTGGATATTTGATGTCTTTATTGGGTTCGGAGCAAAAGAAATTAGTGTGAACTTTCACCACCCCTCTTGTCTTTAACAACTATTCAAGCATTGAAGGATATCGAATGTTTTGTTTCTGCTTATTATTATTATTATTATTATTATTATTATTATTATTATTATTATTATTATTATTATTATTATTATTATTATTATTTTTCTTTGGTATTAAGCATTTCCAGGCCTGGTACATTAGATGCTAAAAAAAAATCACTCCACTCAAACCGATCCCACGCCGGCCTTTTCAACTTCGCCCCGTTTCTGATAGTCCATATCCCCTAAACATTTAAAGCAGTAAGAATAGAACAGAAACCATTTGGCTAGATTTTCTACCAAAACTTTATCCCCTTTGCATTCGAAATATATATATATATACATATATATATATATATATATATATATATATATATATATATATATATATACATTCCCCCCCCCCCTCCTCCTTGTTTGGGTAATTCTACTTCGTCGGGCATCGAAATTAAAATAAAGCGATAGTGGTTTAACTCAAGTTCATCGCTAAGCAATTACATTAGGATATAAAAATACATGATTATACCAAACGACAACGTGAATCGCAATGGGAAAATGATTCGGAATAGTTTATCTTGCTAAATTGAACATGAACAAGATCATTTGAACGAGACGGTGGCCAGTGCAGCAGATCTGTGTCAACTAGAGACTTCGTCTGCGCCTAGACGGGGCTAAGTGCGTTTGTTTGTACCGGAAGTAACGCACGAGCGCCGCGCCATTTTTCCTCAGGACCGGTCACTACCGCTCTTTTTATGACCGTACACTTTATTCTTTTGTCTTCCCAGTTTCTGTAGCCCAGATTTGCACAGCCTAAATCTATTTGCTCTTAATTACAGCTTCGCTGGTTCGTTGCACACCGTAAAAAACGAATTTATTTTTCTCTAGTACTACAAAAGTGTTTGAGTATCGACTTGAGGCATGCCCACATGTGGTATCGGAATTTTCCTGTTCTGATAATCGATTTATGGCACCGGTAGGCCTACATTTCATATCATTTCTGATGCCACAAAGAGAAATCTCGCCTCACACACATACACAACCACTTTACTCTCAGGATATGAATTTTACTTTTCTTATAATTAATTTAACTTTCAATATTTCGCCATGGGCCAAATCTTAACCAGCCGAGCTAGTCCTAATTAAAGCTTTTACCATGTCAAAACTGCATGAGGTGTGGTCGCATCTTTGTCCTAAGTGATTCCTTAAGTAGCTTCTGGTAAAGCAACTTTTTTGATTCTGGTAAAGCAACTTACATACACTATCGCTTTCTTCTTTCTCTCTCTCTCTCTCTCTCTCTCTCTCTCTCTCTCTCTCTCTCTCTCTCTCTCTCTCTCTCTCTCTCTCTCTCTCTCTCTCTCTCTCTCTTTGTCTCTCTCTCGTCACTCTCAGTAACTATGTTTTCTTCACGCCTGCACATCTGGTCAGTGTGAAACCTGACACCTCTCTGGCCAGGACCTGCTAGCCCCATCGGCGGCGGCTCTCTAACCCGGCGCCATATTGAGTCTGCGATATACACTGGATGGGTTTTTGCTCCTATCATTAATTACCATGGTCCACTTCTCTGTGTCTGTTTAGATTTATTTTTTTCCCCATATATCGTTATCGTTATTCGAAAATAACCATTAAAAACTTTCCTCTTGAACTTGTACGTTGTAGCTTTAATGCTATTTATGTTGAATGCTAACCACTCCGCTTATTGGTCTTCTAGCCCCTTAAAAGTCAGTATCTCAATTACCTGATTGCTCCATTCCAATGGACACTAAAGTGTACAAAAGCTGGTCGTTTCGAATTGTATTCTGAAATCGATATTTACTGATTAAAATTACCGATATGACTCCCATTCTATTCTACACATTACTATTGATCTTATGCCTTTATAGATTCGTTCCATCATTGATTAGTTGGTATATTAATATGTTATTCTATTTATCTCTTAGCTTTAACGATCCAGACTTGAAATTGAGGAACAATAGCAGTCCTTCTTCACCCGCCGCTATTCTTGCAAGATTGGTATTTTAAATTACTCCAAGCTTTATCTTATCTTCAGCAAAGGGAATCTCTCTCTCTCTCTCTCTCTCTCTCTCTCTCTCTCTCTCTCTCTCTCTCTCTCTCTCTCTCTCTCTCTCTTTCAAACTGGTACAAACGCCTCTTTCTCCATCTCATAATGTCAGCTGAGAATGGAAAAGCGTTTGCTCAGTCATTATGATAATAGTGCCGTTACAGGCCTAGAACAATAATAGTTACCTTTATTTCACAATTACAGTGTAAAACCTAATCTTTCTCCTAATCGTCGATAGAGTACCCGCAGGATATAAAAAAAAAAAAAAAAAAGATCGTGCCTAGACGCAATATCTTTAAGGGTTTCGGACTGAAGTAGAATACGATTGGTCTCCAGGGGGCTAGCAGTTTGTGCCTGACTTGATTCTAATCGAGTTGGCCAGTTCCCACAAGAGGCAAGTCAATCTTGCGGACAGTTGTCTGTCGTTTCTTGTGTTCTCTCGCAAAGTGATAGTGACAGCTTGTGTGGCTAAATTGGGTTTCCTCCGTTTTCTCCCTTGTCTCTTGTTCGCGTCTGGTAGTGGTATGGTTCACTTACTACCCTCTTTCGAAAAGTGTTGTATAACGAAGCGATCCCAATTATACGATTTTTTTTTTTCGGGTCCTCTATATGACTATATTATGACGTGAGAAACTACAACATCCATCTGCGATGTGTTTCAGAGCTTTTCTTTTTGTTTTGTTTTTCTTCCCTTTTTATGCTATTTTTCTTTTTGATCCCCTACCCTCTCTCTCTCTCTCTCTCTCTCTCTCTCTCTCTCTCTCTCTCTCTCTCTCTCTCTCTCTCTCTCTCTCTCTCTCTCTCTCGCCCTCCAGCCCCCACGTATTGATTGTGACTTACCTTTTTTTTTCTTCATTTTTCGATGAGTTTTCCGTTTCTGATTAATTTATTTCACTAATAAAGATTTGATACAATTATCATGGCTATTTGAGGATGGAAGCCTAAGCATTCCTTGTAGCCCCAAAATTTACCTGTATTAAAATAATAAATGGAGAGAACATAGAGAATATTCATACAATTAACTCAACCAGACTCAATCAGTGTTATCACTAGGATTACACGTCAGCTTGAAAGTCTCAACAAGAGTATATGTTTGATGTTATGTAAAGTGTTGAGTGTGCCTTGTGATGATGGTAGAGGTATTTAAAAAGCACACACACACACACAAAATGAGCGAATAAGTTACTTTGATAATCATATCGAAGTTGAGTCCACGAGGATTTCAATGGACTAATTGTTTGGTCTGATAATATGAAGTATTTACTCCTCACTTCCAGACACTCAATGGGTTTGATACCAACCAAGAGAAGTTTGAGCCTGGCAGACAGAGTGACGGCATCGTCTTTCTGCAGGTTTGTCAAGTTACTCGCTAGTCAAATGAAGGCAGGGAGGATCGTTTTCCAAACTGAGCTCTTAGAAGATAATATAACGTTGATATATGAAATGTTGATGAATTAAATGCAAAA
Source organism: Elysia crispata (assembly GCA_033675545.1). NCBI lineage: Eukaryota > Metazoa > Mollusca > Gastropoda > Plakobranchidae > Elysia > Elysia crispata. Next base: position 750,961 of record JAWDGP010007174.1, on the reverse strand, counting down.
GCTGAAGAATCTTCAGCTTTTGCATTCAATTCATCATTATTTCATGTATCAACGTTATATTACCTTCAAGATAATATAATTTTGATGTATGAAAAGTTGATGAATTTAATGCAAAAGCTAAAGATTTGATTTAAAATTAGAAGATAAAATAATGTTGATGAATTGAATGCAAAAGCTAAAGATTTGATTAAAAAAAAACAACAACAATAAGTGAGGGCAGTAAAGTAAAAATTTGTTTACTGTAATCTATGTTGATACTATATGTATCATGAAGATTTTATTGACCAGGTGAAGTTATAGCAAATTTTACTGTCCTAATATTCACCAGATTCAAAAAAAGTTAAATTCTTTTTTTTCCTCTTCCTCTTTTTTTTAGTTTAAACTGTTCTTGAAGGAATGAGTCTATTTCATGTATTTTTTAAGAAAATTAAGGAAAAAACCCCCAAAAAACTTGACCTTTCTAGTCTTGCACAGCATAATTTTGAAAGCCTGTCTTGAGGAAACATTTATCGCTGATTTGTATTTACCATAATTAGATAAATTTTTAGGATCAAAACTTATGGGATTTTCTCCTAGAAGTAATGATTATCCATTTTGGACGTTTCTGCGATTCTCTCTTTTTTTTTTTCTAAACATTTCTTTAGAACACGTCAGTATATTTGGATACGTCTCGTCATAAATGCTATTATGTTAAATTTTCTCATTACTATCACTTATATCGATATTTTTACTCCTTTTGGTGCATGAAGACGAAGACTCCCTGTGCTGATGGTGAGGAACCATATGTCAGAAACTCTCAAGGCAGCCACCACCTTCATAGAGCAAGGACGTATCCTTCTATTTTCTCTAATGATGCTTATGCAAATACATGGTTTAGCAGATAAATTTTAGTCATGACATTATTATGTGTCTATCAAGCTATGGACAATAAAATAAGCGAAAAGCAAAAAAAAAAAAAAAACATAGGCAAAACAGGCATATTACAGCAGAGGTTGCAACCATAGCCAGTGCAAAGTCATGTAAGTGGAGTTCAGCCCTGTTGGAGGCTTAAAATGTTTTTGTCCAAGTATTTAGTAAAAAGGTAAAATAAAACTATTAGTAGTTTACCTAATTGCAAAAGATTTTAAATCAGTAACAATAATACCAATCCCAGAAAAAATGTTTGTTAATTCAAGCTAGATTACTTTCATTTCTCAATAGCTGCACTGACGTTTTATGTGATATTATGAACGAAAGGAGGAATAAAATGATACATGAATAATGATTAGATTTGATAATACATATAAATGTAGACTTGACTGAAACCACATCTGTCAAACCTCAAAGCACCATAGAACAATAAATATAGATTTCTGCTAAGAATCAAAACAGTACAATTTTTCTTAACTTTTCTAAGATGTCCGTATTGGTCCACACACGGTTGATGATCCTGCATATCTTGTTACAAGGTAAGCTAAGTCTGTGATGGAGGGTAAAGTGTTTCTCCATGAAATGCACTGAGAACTGAGTTGTGAAGCTGCTGAAATGTACTTTTAAATTACTCTAATTTCTATGATAGCTGATTGGAACATTTTCTCATTTTGTAAAAATTTTTTTTTTTTTTTTGAGAAACTTAGTCGATTAAAACCATAGAAAGAGAGTGGATGGCAATTTTACTGATTTTGTTTTCTCAATTGTTCTTTGTTTACAACTTGTTGAGCAGGATCAAAGAAATTATGTTTCCTTTAAAGAACCATTATTCTCACTTTATTTCTAAACTTCTTTATTTAGACCTGCATGCGTGCCGACAATTGTCGGATTTCCGACAATCACGGCCGTTCAGCAAATTTTTACGGCCAAAACTTCATTAACATCAAATTGTCGGCGTGTCAGCAATCCGCCACTCTAACAGCGGCTAGCAGTTAAAACGCCGACAGTCACTTTTCAAAACTGCCGACAATTGTCGGCACATTCAGTCCCACTGCCGACAATATTGTCGGCACTTTATTTTTAGCTCGCTTGCGTATCATCGGGAAACTCCGGTATGAGAGAAGCTCCCCACTGTCAGAAAATCAAGAAGTGTATGAAGTCCAAATTTAAATCGAGCATGCATACTGTTGCAGTTCGACCTCTTTCAGTTTTTGTTTCCCTTGTTTTTGCTCTTTGTTTCTCGTGGTTTCGCTCGGGCGGCTGCCAATCCACATTGATTTAACTTCAGTTTACTTGAAGTCTGATTCGTTTCTTCATTCGAAAGCACTTTAGGAACTCGCTTTCTGAAATTTCTGGATTTATCGTCGTGTGGATCTATTTGGAACAATATTAAGCCTATTCTACTGTGTAGATCTAGATCTAGAATCTGCCTCCTTGTACATTAGTCATGCTGGAACATTTCTTAGAACGCTCATCGGATCTGAAGGTAGTGGAGAGTGGTGTTCGAAATAAATTCAAATGGACTTGATTGGAAGAAAAAGACGCCAACAACGATTTTCTTTCTGAGATTGATATATTTTTTTTAGTATCATGCGAAACTCGACCTCGCAGGAATATGTGCAGTGGTAGAATATTAATTTTATTATGACACCGCACTTTTCTATTCCAAGGTCAACATTTATTGGCAAAAGGGGAAAATTGGTGCGGACTTATTAATTTTTGTTTTTATTGCTAATGCTGTTGTTGTTTAAAATCTTATTTGGCAGCTTAGTTGAGTAAAAATATGAGTCCTTTTTTACGTGGTTTGTTTTTTTAATATAGAAGTAAAAGATTAAAGTGCATGTTTCAAACCATCGAAAAAGCCGAGGAGGTTTGAAAGTGATACCGAATGAAAAACAGAACTAGAAAAATGCTTTTGGCCTTACCTTATATGGGCTTGAAACTATGGTATGCATGCATAAAGATCTCAGTGTTGCGTACGGGCCATGTCACCCAGCGCCAATGAAACAAAACAAAACCCGCAGAGCTAATAGTATAATATATTTCCTTCCCTTAATTTTCTTTTTATTATCCTTTAATCTGGGTTGCTTGTGGTGGGTTCCGGTTGGTTGGGGTAAGTAACTTTTTTTTTATTTTGAGACCGAGTCAAGATCCGGCATTGTGATGGGTGCGAAAAAGTTCAGACAATTTGGTTAGGGCTCACATGCAGGTCTATTTATTAGATTTAATTGTGTAGAGATGAAGCAAATGATAACACTGACCAGTCTATAATCCCTCTTTGGTATAAATCTTTTTCTAACTTAATTGTTTTCTAAGGTAAAGAAATATCTATTGCAGTATTCTAATTATTCATAATTCATGCAGCACAGCAATGGGCTGTGCATTTGTTTTTTTTTAATGTGGCATATAGAATAGGATCTAATTATTACTCTATTTTTTAAGCAACATAAACTGGGTTGAGATATGCACTGTTTTGGAGAATTTCTGGTAATATTTCTTTATGATCTTTTTATCAGGGGAATGGAAGACTTTGTGTCATGGAAGGATAGTTCAAAGATCAAGAAACAAGTGCAAGAATATAATGATATGGTAAGGTTTGAATTCAATTAATCAGAATTTTTAGTTGTTAATTGGAAAAAAAAATTAAGCTTAATTGTAAGGCAGAAGACTAAATTCAGCCAGCGTTTTTATATGTGTTGCTAAACTGCATAAGTTGAGTATGTTTTGTGAATGCTCATTAAGTATTAGCTACAAGCATTAAAAATTATCTTAACATATATATCACATGTGCTCATAACTTTCATCGTTCTATTCTCTTTGTTTATTAATCATTCATTTGATTGTTTTCTTTTCTTTTCTTTGTGCAGAGAGATGACTTTGACTTGGCATGAGACAGATATTAATCCATTCTTTTACCTTGTATATATTTATGACTTTGTTGTACAGTTGAATAAAGCAACAATATATTATAAATGAAAGTAAAATGTCGCTTTTCTTTTTTCTTTTCTTTTTTTTTTTTTGGTTTTGAATGAGGACTATTATGTTACCATTGACTTTTGGTTTTTTTTCCTTCTTTTTCATCCTTTGAGATACTGTCGTTGAAAAATTTCAAACCTTTTCTCTCAATATCAATACCCCTATAAGATTTGAAAAGTAAAAAAAAAAAATTAGTTGCAGAGTGGATAAGTACCAAAACGTGCAGTTTTCATTAATGCTTTTATGGATTTTGACATTTTATGTTATATTATTTAATTATATTATAAAAAAAATGCATATTTTTATCTCATTTAAAAGATGGAATAAGCAGTCAGCCGCACAAAACAAAACAAAAAAACCAATTACTAATATTATAGAAAACAGGTTGCACATGCTGAAATTCATTTGAAAACTTAAACTTCTTTCCTTTTTTTTTTTTTTTTAATTTCAAAACAAGGAACAATTTCTTTCAAATGAACACTGTAACTGTCAGAGATATGTGAATTAATGCAAGGGTTCAACTAATCAGTAAACAAAAGCATGTCGGTGTAGCACTAATGCTCAATTAAGTCAATGCTGTAATTTTAAGTACCAATATAACTTAGCAGTGTTAATGCATTAATGGAAGAATTCAGCTAATTACTAAACAAAAGCATATTGATACAGAACTAATGCTCAATTAAGTCAATGCTGTAATTTTACATGTACAGGTACTTCTTTTCAAAAACTCCCAATTTAGTTTTGTTTCAAATCAAATTCTGACAAGCAGTAGACTTTTTACTCAATTTTCCCTGAGTTGTTTGCAACATTTACAAGAAGCATTTTTATAGACCAGTTTCAAAAAAGGTTTGCCTCAGTATATACTTGTGTAATAAGGTCTTAACTGCTGCAACATCAGCAGATAAGTTAACATTTTTTTTTTTGGCCTGTCATTGTATCAAACCTGAGCTGAAAAGGTCAAATGAAAGTTTTAAACATGTTTTTTCAATTAAAAAAATTATCTTTCGTTGCAATACAAATACTATACAGTCACAGAATTATGTGAATTGGAAATCAGGATACACTGCATTTGTAGATTTATCATTGGCTTTAGTTACAATAAATAATCTGATGTAAACAATGAAGAAAACAAAAAAGATGAAAAGAAAGCACAATCAAATGCAGATCTTTCAATATAGGAACAACATGATACCATATTACCAAACCGTTTTAAAGAATAGTTTGAGTGTTATTTTGCTAAGAATGGACTGAGGAATTGTATAAAATTAATAGTATGGTCTTGATTAGCCCAAAAATCTTGATTCTAAGTTATCCATTTAAATATTCAATCTTTTTATTTCTTTCATTACCTTTTAAGCTTTAATAAGTACTTCAAAATTAAACATCTGTATATGATTGCTCCGGCAAACTTAGGGGATGTTAAACTTCTTAAACAACAAATTAAAAGTGAATGCAACTTGTACATGTAATGAAAATGTACCTGATAATAGCCGTTATTCATAAAAACATACACTTTCTGGAGGATACATAAATGTGTGAGACTGGGAAGCCTTCCTGACATGAAGAGGTTTACTGTTTTAAAAGACATACATGTATATAGATCTTTATTATTAAGTTACTACACCATTCAGGGGACAAAACAATCTTGATATTTACCATCCTCCAAAATTGTGACAGCCTTTGATTTTGGACGTGTCATCTTGTTTACCCATCCTTCCAAGATTCCGACTAACAATGTCCATCTCTCTCTTCATTTTAATCAATTGTTTGTTCATGGACACCAGATCTTCCATAATGGCTTTTACAATGAACTTTCCCTCAGCTCTCTGTGTATTCACTTTTTCAACTGCAGTTGCCTGATTTTTCTGAAACTCACTTTCAAATCTGTCTAATTCTTTTTTCTGAGTATCTGCATCCATGTCCTCAATTCCAAAGAAAATCTGAGGGTCTAAGTTGCAGAAATCTGTTTCATTCATGCTGTTCTGAATCTCATCAAGCACATTGTTTTGGGACTCCTTTGCTGCAGTGTGATTCCCCTCGCATGGGCTGTCTATGTGGTCAGGGACAGTATATATCTGAGTCATGGTTGTAAATGAAACTTCTTTACTCGGGTTTGTCTTTTCAAGATTTGTCTGGTCTTTTATTGACTCTGAGAGACTGTAACCATCTGTAATTTTGGCACAAGCTTGATTCTTTTCATTTAATCTCTGATTTTGATTTTGAGTATTATATACTGCGTGTACTAAATTTCCCTTTTCATTTTTAGCATCTTTGTTTTCATATTCCTTTGCAGGCGTGATTTCATCATTGGTCTCTCTTAAGCCTGAAGGTTCTGTATTAGAGTAACACCCCTTAGCTGGAGAAAGTGACCCAAACAGGTTGGAAAAGGAAAGCTTGTCAATAAAACTGTCACCTTGGCTTTCATAGTTGGAATCCAAAGTCTTTTTACTTGGAGCTGGTTTTTTATTACAGCTGATTTTCTGTAAATTTATTTCCGTATCATTAATAACTTTTTCCATGGCATCCCCATCTTTAATTTTGCTGTTTTTTCCTTTCCTAGAGTCTATATAACCTCCCAAAAGTGTATCCATTTTCCCTATTCCTTTTGGCGATGAACTTGTATGTTTTACAGAGTCCTCCATCACATTATTTGTCACCTGAATCTTCTCAAAACTTAAACCTCCATATCTCACTGCTGTTGACAGAGTTTCATTACTTTTTGTTTTCTCTGTTAACTCCAATGTCCCATGACTGTTTTCACCACTTTTGCTGAGATTACTTGAGTTTGAATAAGCACCAAGCATAGCATCAGGCTTAGAGCTGGTCTCTGTGTTTTTTACAGATACATGTAGACAGTTTTTGGTTTCTCTCTCTGGGCCAAGCCCTGTTCCCAGCAACTCAGAGTATTTCATAAATGGTGCTGGTGGCGTGTGGCACATGCTATCAAAGTCTGTTTTGGTATGTTCATTTAGTTTAGGGGATTTTATTGATGATGTTGGTGACTTTTGACACGTGTTGCTATCTGACTTTTCTCCATATTTACCAGATTTTTTAGTATGAGATGTCCTGTCGCAATTATTGCTGTAAGTATCTCCTTCATTTTGTGCTTGTAATTTTAGAGATAATGTATCTGGCTTACTGCAGTTTTTGTCTCCTTGTGCCTCTATATATTCTTGTTTATGGGATGCTGTGAATGGCTTAAAGTTTTTGCTGTCATCTGTTTGTAAGTAACCTGGCAGAGAAGATGCTGACAGCAGATGTATATTTCCCTTTGTATTTAAAACACCTGTGCTCAAAGGCCCAAAACTTGAAATACCTTTTGAATCAACTTCAGTACCAAACATTTTGCTTAGAACTTTTGGAGAGTGGCCAAATGATTTGCATCTGCTGCCCTCAGCTTCATCAGAGCTGCCAAAGTTCTCACCCGAAGTGTGGCCTGTACTATATAATGGATCGGCAATAAAACCTTGACTTCCTACAGGAGAAATCTGAAAAACAGCCTCTGAGTAGAGTTTATTCTCTAGAAAAGAATTATTCAGACTTGGTTCTTTCCTCACATTGTCTGCAGATAGAGCTTCTAATGGTCCATCAAAGAGCCCTAAGAATTTATCCTCTGTATTTTGGGATGTAATAATTCTAGACCCATGATCAACTTTGCTTTGGCCTTTATCACTGTGACTGAAAGGTTGCATAAATGTCTTTTCTAGCTCCATGTTTTTGTACTGAGCGCTCAAAGCACCCTGCTGTTGGTTTTTCTGGTCATGACTTATACTATCTTTCATGTCATCATTTCTAGAACCATCATTAATTGTTGCACTGCTATTCTTATCTATGTTGTTAATTGCTATGGCATCAAGCTTCTCTTTCATTAAATCCTTAACATCACTTGTATGTCCAACCCCCTTATCTGCTTCATAACTGATATAGGTAAAACTTTGTGCATGGTCTAATTCAATGGAGTTAATAGATGCAGTCGCATTTCTACTTTGAGTGTTATTACTGTCTGCTCTACTATCAGGAACCTCCAAACAACACCCAATATCTTGACTTCCTATTTCATTATCATTGTTCTTTTCTTTGCTTTGAGGTTGTGTGGAAAGCTGTGTCTTTAACTCACTTAGATCAGCTTTTTTAGGTGGAGGTTTGAATCTTTTAGCCAGTTTTTCATATGCATGTATCCCAATAGAGGTTCTGTTAGATGTAGCAGGTTGAGAAGCGGAGAGGAAAGTTTCTTTCAATCTCCTGTTTTCTCTTGATTCAGTGTAGCTAGTAAGGTCTTGAAGATTTTCGCTGTGAGATTCTAAGGCCTCTTTATCTAGATGATCATGGAATTCTTCCAGAATTTTGTCTTCTTTTTCTCCAGTTACAGCTTCTGTTGCTTGAGTTTCAGGATTTATGCTATGTTCATGATTTTCAATACATTCATCTGGTACCCGTAATGAGAGTGTGTCGTAGTCCTTGACAACATCCCTTTTCTGAGTAGAGGCTTCAGTAATGCTTTCATTGACTGCAACTGAGGTAATCTCCTCGCGTTTATCTTGTGACTCAGCAGGTCTCTCATGATCAACATCAATATTATCTGTAACATTCGTACTGTTCTCACTGTTGTTTGTTCCTTCTGAAGATGAGCTGTTGTTGACTGATGGTTGTTCAATGCTTTTCTCAATTTCCTCCTGCTCATTGTGGGAAGAATTAAGCAAACAGATGTCAGCCGCGACGGCCACCGCACTTTCAGACAGGAAGGGTTTCTTGGTGATCGCAGAGCTGGTAAAGAGATGATGTAAAAATGATTAATTCTTCTAGCTACACTTTAATAATAATATTTAATCCCACAGGAGTTGTCAAGTACTCACTGAAGATGTAATAATAAAGAGGAAATATTTTTACTACAACTTTTGTCCAGAAATTCTATTTGGTGACTTCTATTTTTTTTTTTATACAACACGTAACAAAAGTTAGGTTACCTATATGAATTAACAAATTCTTTGTTATTCATATGTATTATTTTTAAAAGTTATAATATGGCCCTTCTTCTAAGTTCTAGCTTTATAAATTTGGTTAGTTAGACAAGAAGGAGAATTTAAAAAAAAATAAAAAAAGGTTAGCCATAGCCTTCCTTAAAAAATAAAGATATTAGACTTAAATTTTATATTATTATATATTTCCTGCAACCGAAACAGATTCATTCCAATGAAAAGAAGCTTGGAAATATTAGAGTAAACTTATATGATGCAGCATGTGATAAAGAAATAAAAAAAAAGTCTAAGTCTTACAATCCTTTTGCTTAGTTTTTGTAGTCAGACTCAATCTGCAATTTGGGTTTGATTCTTTTCATACTAAGTAGTGTTGAAAAAAAATGAGAAAGTGCTGTTCAGCTTTACTTTTGAAAGAACTTCCAGTCAAAAACTTTCCAGTAATACAATTAAGGCACACTTTTCTGAATTCAACCTAGGTTAATCTTTATCTACTTTGTTTTTTGTCTGCCTCATTTCAAGTTTTTAGGAGTCTGAAGAACGCCAGATTTTTAAAAAATTTCAATTCTGACTCCAAATATTTTGTTGTTTTAGACTGGGCACATAGATTTCTGCATGTACCGGTCTTACTTTTAGAACTATTTTGATTTTTATACCCTCTACAGTCCATTCACTTCAAAATATATTTGCAAGATATATCTATCTTATAAATTGGGCTGACGATATGCTCTTCCAATGTTCAAGTGGGCCCTTTGGTGATGCGTTTATATATCTCGTTGAACCAGCCGAATCCAAGACCAAAAAGTGTATATGTAACTGTAGAGGATAAAATCAATTTACATTTAGTAGTTATCTCTGGGGCTAAAAAAAAGTACTTGCATTTTAGTACCTATTAATATACTCTAACTTAGTGGCAAACATTAAGAACACATTAAGAATTTAATTCACTACACAGAAGACGACGGAAATGTCTTTTCTGTGTAAAAATTACTTGCCCATCATTCTTGGCTTTTAAAACCTTCCTCTTTTTTCCGCGGGCAGAAGGCATCATTGACTACTTCAAAGAATAATCTGAGGAATTATAAAAATAACCATTGATTTAAATACAATGATTTTGCCTTGCATGTAAGCAGAATCCTAAATTTTTCTAAAAAGCATTGTTCATCTTTTTTTCTTATTCTAAAGATTATTTCTTTAGCAAGAAAAGATATAGATTTTCATTTGAACTAAATCATAAACAGACTCCTTAACATTTACATTTTTCAAATCAAAGAATTGATTACCATAAAGAATTTCCCTTCAAATGCAATTTTTTTCTGATTGAAAAAGAGATCAAAATTTGGATCTGCACAAAATATTGCAGATTTGAATATATCACCATATTAAGATGTTTCTTAATTATCTTAAATTAATTAAGTTAGAACAAAAACTTTTCTGCCAGTAACAGTTTAATTGCAAAGACATTCATTGCCATTATTTACACCAGTACTTTTGTTTCTTTTCAGAGTAAAGTAAAGCTATTGAGGTTTTGAAAACATGACATTATTATTAACTAGATAACAAAATTTTAATGTACAATTGATCGTGAATGCTGATATAAGGGATATAACTGCGTAAAATATGCACAAGGCAAATACAATTGCTCATTCATACCCCTTTATTTAACACATAAAATAGCAACTATACAATAGACTAAAGATGATATGAATTTGAATGCGGATTTTTTTGTGTGCGAAATCTAGATCTAAAAATTAGGTAACATAGGCTTACTTTTCTCTTCCTCACAACTGTGTTCACAGTTGTGCTCTTTTGATGTCTGCTAAAACTTAATTCAAGGGAAACTATTCTGATTCATCGGGAAAACCCTTTCTATTTCACTCATCCAAGAAACTTTCGAAGCGGGGAATCACTCTTCATGCTTTATCATTATGAAGTAAACATTAGGCACAAGCCGCAAAGTAGGTAACGAAAAAGTAAAGCCTTAGTCTGAACTAGATGTAGATCTTGTCTGTTATCTAAGATATGAAGTCTATATCTACCGATACCAACATCTAGGTGTAGAGATTTAATCTAAGCCTATTTTATGTTGGATCTACATTCTGGAACCAGACTAGGATAATCTTGAATTGTAGACACAACAATAATCAGGTACTGATATAAAAAATATTGTATTTTCATATCAAGTCTAGAGATATGACACTGTATTCATGACTCAAAATTTTAAATTGCAGAGATTTAGACTGTCCGGATTTAGAACTATCTACGAAGCATTCCATTATTCAAATATTTGTAGATCTATGCCTAATATTTACTATCTCACGCTTAACAATTGACATAATTATGTGGACTACTACTCAAACGATGAGATATATATTTTTTCTAGATTATAGATCTAGAATCTAGATACCTAGCCAAATATTTATAGCTCTTGATAAAAGTTAAGATGTTCGCATCATTTTCAACTTGATTCAATATTCACATAGAGTGTAGATCTTTGTGGTTGATGTAGTGTACATGCATTTTTAGCTAATGGTTAAAAAAAAAATGCTGCTCATAAATGCTTATGTAAAATTTAGTAATATTTCTTCACTTTTGATAAAAAAATTTTGGGAAAGCTTGTTCACTCATAGCCTGAGTCTTTTTGTTATTTTCTACATAAAAGTTATGAATGTCATTGACAGCCAATCAATTTAATTATTTATATGATTAAAAATCAATTTAATCAATTTAATTATTTATATGATTAAAAATCCATGTTTTAAAACTGGTATTGAATTGATCAGCTTCTTGAACAGAAATATATCCAATTTTGCAGCTATTTATAGATTGAAGTAAAATAAATTTGACAATATGCCTAAGCCAGTGAGTAGATGCATACAAAGTTCAATGGGCTTACTCAAGTCTTGAAGAATTAAAATATTTTTTTGATGAAATTTAGACAGATCTCTTATAATGAGTGCAGCGGATCAGGAAGCAGATCAAGAAGCCTCTCTATCTTTATACAAGGAGCAGGTGATATTTTGAAGCACTCTAAATAAGCATTTTAATTTTAGGCTTCTCTGAGAGAGAGAGAGAGAGAGAGAGAGAGAGAGAGAGATATGCAACAGTTGGGTTGTTAAAAAAAGAGAGATGGAAACACAGGTAGAGGAGAGACAATCGGAGGCTTTTAAAAAATATATCCAGAACTGAAATTTATCTTTGCCATACACTTGAATTTGACACCTCAAAACAGATCTTAATATTTGACATTTTGGTAAATTAAACATTAAAGATTAATTAGAAGAAAATCCCTATAGATCAGATTTATGCTGTGATGAAATAAATTTGAGCTGTCCCTTTTTATCGTTAGAAAAATATTTTTCTAAATATACTATATCTTGGGGCTAATAACTCATACATTTATTTTTAAATGATAATTAAAGTATGTAAATTTTATCATGGACAGTTAACTCAAGTTGAACAAGCAATACAAGTGAGTGGGGAGTCTACAGATCTTTTGCAGCTCAGAAATGACTTGAAGGAGCTGATCACTCTTACAGAAGGTAATTCTTGGCTTGGACTTATTTAAAATTATATCTTGATTTTGAATGAAGCTAGAGAATATTGAAAGCTTTTTCTTTTCATATATATTATTATCAACTGAATGGATAATAAAATGAATCTGGCTTTTCAGATAGTAACTTTTATTAAACTCAAGAGAGTTCAAGGATGCTTATTTTTATCATTCCTGTTGAAAAACACCAACATATCTTTAAATTTCTAGTCTTTCTTTTCCTACTCTGCTTTTAAAGGTAAGTGGTAAGATTCTTTTGTGAATTATCTTTAAAATAATTTATCCTCTGAGAAGGAGCACAAGTCAGCTCAATTTGCTCAGTAAATTTTTTATTCCGATACAAGGATTGATAGTTAAGGGTTCTTTTTATCATTTATTTGAGTATAATAAGCACCAAAGTAGCTAAGCAAAATATAATTTTGAATTTATTCTGTAAACTTCAATAATAGGTTAAACAGGTGCAAACGAGCATAGAAATTGATTTAATAATAATTTTTTATCTTCTCAGAAAACCTATTGCAGTTAAAGAAGGCTCGCTTATTAAAGTCTTTAGATGAAGCTTCTGAAGGTGAAACACATAATCAAATTGAGAAAAGCAATGATGCCGATGAGTATTCAGCTTTTCAGGTAATTGTTGAGTCATGTAAAGCTGAAATCTCTCTATCTTTTTTTTTTTTTGTTAGAAAGAAGTTATGCTTATGCAGTCATCTGTACTATCAGTCTATCAATCTTTTCAAGTGAAATAATCTATGTGTTGTAATTTATGGTGAACTTATTTTTTCACAAATTTTTTACAGTCCGTGCAAGCTTTAGATGTGCTGGCATAAAACACGCTTCGGACTCAAGCAGGCTAAACAGCTCTTACCAAATTTTTGTTATATAAATTACACACCTTTAAGCTCTTTAGTTTCACATATGCTATATTTATAAGACGTCAATGATGACCCATTCAAATTCGAACAGTCCACACCGCAGGCTAGCACACACCGCAGCAGTGAGTATGTAAGAGAAAAAAAACCGCAAAAGATGGAGATCTATACAGGCACGTCCAGCTGATCTTGCCTAGCCTAAGCAAAGCTGGGCCTACATGCAACCTTCTTCCCCATACCAGATTACTCTTTATTTTCATGTTTTCTATTACCTTGTCCACATCTTTTGTTTTCTTCATGTTTGTTTCCTTACCTACCTTGATATTTGATTCCATTAAAATTATGTCTGCTGGATCTAGATCTAGATAACGTTTACTTTATTCATAAGGGACTAATCAACAAATCTGTTATGTCATGTTTTTTTCAATTGATTGTTTTTGACCTAATAACAAATAAACAAAAAAAAATATAAAAAAATAATTAAAAAAAAAAAAAAAAAAGACCAACAAAAGCAAAAAACAACAAATGCTAAAATAATGTTCAGCGCACACATTCGTGTGACTGTGTCTAATAAGCAAAGGGAAATAACTAAAGAATTTTTCTACACGAAAATCTCGGCAGTAATGTCTGCTTTGCACTCAAGCAAGCAGCGGCACTAAGCATGCTTATGCTTTCTCCCAGTGGCCGTGCTTAAAGCCGGCATGGACTGTACATATTTCTAGGGCACCATGTGATTAACCCTTAGATAACTTTTCAAGCCATCAACATTACTTCCAATCTGTAGTCTGGAACCAGAGATTAACACTGAGGAGATATTGTTGGTTTTATTTTTCCATAGTTTTAACCTCACTCAAATATAAAATTAAATTGGGGCTGTATAAATTATCTTATTTTCTAGGCTTCAATATCGGAGCTTTCATGGCCTCAAGAAACACACCCAAGTCATCAAATTTCTTCATCGCCATCATTATCATCGAAAACAGTATCTTCTTTAAGAGAAACGCCTGAAAATAGAGAGGACAAAGGATACTCAAATAAAGCAACTGGTGGCAAAGAAGAAGACAAAGAGTCAAGAAGTAGCAGCGATGACAGTGATGATGAAGAAGATAATGGCTTTGATACCTCCCTGTCTCACCTGATTGGCACAAAATGCCAGGCACCAATAAAAAATGACTGGGGTGGGCATCACTATGGTAATGCAATGATCTGGTCCATCGACACCCCATCAGACCTCACAAATAGCAGTGAATTTATGGTAATTGATTTAGCTTGTTGGAAATCTTTTTTTTTTTTTGTGTCTATCCCTGATTTTTCAGACAGTATACATATTAATAAAGAAATTTTAAAAGTTTTCAGAATCAAAGGAACAAGAGTGACCTACTGGTTCATAATCTAATTCTTTATATTTCTACTTGCTTTAACTTACTCATGTCTTTTATCACCATTATAAAAGATCTTTTCACCAAAAGAATTTTTTTTTCTAGTTGTTGACAGCTGTCAAAGAAGTTTTTATTAACATTGCTTGAAAGGCATGCCATGTAATTTAAATGTTTTTCTGAAAATAGTTTCAATTCATGATTAATTCTATGAGTCTCATTAAAAGAGGTCTTCAACTTTTATATCAACATCTTTTGTTTAATATGTTCCTCACAGGGGTTAAGAATTGAGAGTAAATTACAATCTTTGATCAGCAATCTTCCAACACAAGGAAAAAGATGAAAATGAATCTTTTCTTTAGAAATATATACAGTATGATCATGAACTGAACTTGGAATTTTCAAACGCTACATCAATATAGAATATTTCGAAGCATTTATTCTCATTTCTTATAAAACCAGTTTTTCTTTCTTTTTTTTATATTTATATATTTGCCTCTCTCATTTTCTGTCATTGACATGTTTACACACAGGTGCGTGTGATCTTTTTGAACCCCACTCAGCCCTCAATGGTGCCTTGCAAGTATTACATGGACGGTAGCTGTCGTTTCTCTGATGAGAGCTGTCGGTTAGTGTTAGTGTTAGTCATCCTTTGCTCTAGATTATAAATTGATGTTTGTTTCTTTCTGCACATATAAAGCTAAAAGTGATGATAAAGAGGACTGAGTTGACAGAAGTATTGAAAAATGAAGATAAAGATGGTGGAAATAATCAAACCTGTTGAATGAACTATCCCATTCATCTGATCTGTGCACTAGGATGAAGATAATCATCAATTTTTTTTTTCTACTTGATCAAGGCTTTTAACTAGAATATTAAAATAAGCTCAAGTCTACTGTTTACAATTCTATTATGCTGAGTAAAAGCTTGTTTCCACTCTAATTCGTAACAGAAATTGTTTTAGCCATTTTTATTAATAATATATTAAAAAAATCATATTGAAAAAAAACCCCTCAAACTTCCTTTCCTTTTTTTTGTTTGTAAACATGATACTTTTTAAAAATCCAGATATATATGTTTTATTACTTTAATTTTAACATCCCTCATTTTTTTTCTTGAAAGTCGCTCTCATGGTCAGGCAGTGTTTGTGTCCGAACTGAGGCCATATGAAGAGCCTGACCACAGGTGAGGTGGAAATTTGAAGCGATTAATATGTGATCTAATTTTTTTTTGTTTTATTACTTAGTGTACCTCCCTTATTTTCTTTGGATAGATTGTAAACACAAATGTTTGGGATTGCATATCAATATTTTCAACTTTCAGCTTTATGAAAATGCACTTGCAAAGGTATTTCTTTTGTCCTTTCAAAGGTTTAGATAATTGGAAAATGGCTGCTAATAAAAACATGTTTTATTTTCAAAGGGTAAAATTTATTTTTAAAAAATACCTTTAGTTTGAATACCAATGCTTGCAAATACTGTTACATTTTGCTTTGTTATTTTTTTTTCGTACTTGGTAAATCATAGCCACCTGATATACTTTTGTTTAAATAGACATGTACTTAGCAATATGCTCCCAATCCGCCTCTCCTCTTTTCCTTCCACAAACTTTAGGAACTACATCTTTTATAAACATTACCATTGAACTGATGATTTACTACAGAGACATATTTTTTAGGGTGCTTTCTTTTTTGTTCTCTTATCTTTATAGATTATTTGATCCTTCAAATTTTAGTTTAAATTTTGTCATACAATCCTTTAATGCCTCTATTTTTGAAGTGACTAATGAAATGTGTTCTTCCACAATTTAGACAAACTTTCATATCTTTCCAAAATCCTGACATCTTACCTAACCAATTCAAATGATTGAAAGAAGATAAATTTCATACAGTCAAATTTGTGAGGGCTGTCGATGTCTGGCCAAGTCAACAGATGATGTGTGGTACCCGGCAATGGTTGTGGACGTCTGTGATGACCATCAAGTCAATGTAAAGTTTGATGCCGGGGGCAGAGAGATGACAGTTCTTGTAGAACACATCAAGCCAATTTCTGGTAGGTCAGACACTTGATATTTGAGGGTAGGCCTTTTGTTTAAAATCATGCTAATACATTTTTATTGCTTCATCTTCTCAGTGACAGTTTAATTTATTTTATAAGGTCTTTTCCTTTCCATAATGGGATGGTTTCAATCTCACAAAACTGCATGCTGTAATACTAGAATCAAACAACATGTATAAAACAATAGCAAGATAATTTATAAAAAGTACATACGGTTTGGTAGAGAGTCAGTATGAAAGATGAATCTCTAAAGAGAAAGCAACAATTTGAATTTTTGTTACATTTAATTGAATGAATTTTGTTACTCTCTAATTAAATGTTTTTTGTTGAGCACATCTTTTTAAGATTTTCATAAAGGATCTTGAATTGCTGTCCCTGACAAACGTTTTGTGTGCATGCCTAATAAGTCGGGTTTCAGAAATTTTGAGATAAAAAGCATATGGAAACGGGAGCTTTCACTATTTCCATATCATTTTAAAAATCTTAATATTTCAATTTTGGTAAGAGTTATCTTAATTTTAAACAGCTTTCATCATGTAAAAGTTTTAAAACTAATAAAAATAAAAATCTTTGAAGATGCAAATGTGACAATGGACATGCATGGACAGTATGCAAGTAAAAAAAAAAGAGAAACTAGAAAGGCATATTCTTTATAATTCCCACTTTGCTTTTCCTGGCTAACCCAAGAAATTTTGATCCACAGATGAAGATGATGACTCTGAAGATGATTCTGATTCATCCAGCAGTTCCCCGTCCTCATCTCATAAAAAACTGCACAAATCAGAGAGGGAAGACAGAGACAGTGAAGAGGACGATGACGACGGTTTACCTGTGTACTTGTGGAAACCATCACAGACAACAGAGAAACTTGGTGCATGGGAGGCACATACAAAGGTTGGGTTGAGACTATCGTTTTCTACGAGAAAAGTTTTGAGCAAAGAAAGGACAATATTTTATTTATTTATCTGTGTTGTCAAATTATTTTTTCTCTATAATTTTAAAGCAGTGATTTGGTGAACAAGTATAAAGATATAGAAATTATTTATGAGTTGAAATTAGGATAAAGCTGAGTCATAACATTAATACCAATAAGTTCGAGAGTTCAAGGCTCTACTACGGTATAGGTCAATGTATGAAATTTTAAAAGAGGTATTTAATTTTTTTTTTCAGTCTGTTGTTCACTCCCTCCAACAAAAGTCAATGGCAGAATGTCTTGTAATGTTTAGTAACAGTGACAGAAAGTCCCTTTAGGTCTTTTGATTTTTTTTTTTATTTCTGTTATAGTGGAACCCCTCAATTAAGATCTTATAAATTCCAAGGTAAAGAGAATACATTAGAGGAGGGTCTATATTTAAGGGTTTATTTAGCGAAGTATTTGATGCAAATATCTTTGAATATATAAGTCATATGAGAGGGTTGATCTTATTTGAGCGGCTCCTCTTTCTTCTCTGAAAGTTCCCTCTTGTTGACACAGGCCATTCCAACCTCAATAAACTGACTTAAAGTGTATACTCCTAATTTTTCTTTAGGGTGTTGGTTCCAGACTGATGGCCAAGATGGGTTACATCCATGGCCAGGGCTTGGGTCGGGATGGTGAGGGGAGGGCTGAACCTGTCCCCATCATGCTTCTACCACAAGGTTGGTTAAAAATGAAACCCATTAGAATGGTTATCTCGGTAAGAATACTTTTAAAAGTGATCTGGGATTTGAGTGTTACCAAAGAGATCACTCATTTCCATGGCTGTTCTGTTTTGGTAGTTGTAAATGGTTTTAAAAAAAGCTGGATGTGTTACATATGCAGAGCAAATTTGGTTTATTTATGTTTTTTTTTTATTATTATAAATGTGTGTTTATACGTATTCATATACATCAATCTATATATATACACAGATATATATTTGATGGTTATTTTAGCATTTTGTGACAGTGCTCTGGAGTCATGGCAAAGCAAGACTTAAACTAGGTAATCAATTTTGTTAAATTCTTTTTTTTTTTTGAATAATAAATATTTCTGCACATTCAAGTAAAGATGTGCCAAGATCTCTGCCATGCTGCCTCACCGTATAATAAAATACCCTTGATATCTGTCATTAGGCAAATCTCTAGACAAAATCATGGAGTTGAAGGAGATGGCTGGCAATGCAGATCTCTTCAATGCTATGAAAAAAATGGAGAAAAGACAGAAGGTAATGTTCCGACTCTCAGCAGGTTTCAGTTAATAATCTTAGAAAGGCAAACATGCAGGTTTGAAGCAGAAAGTTGTTGTTGCATGGATTATTTGATGTTGTTGTTAAGTTTGTGGCTCAGTTTGTAGATAACTCATGCTCCCAACAGCAATTAGAATAAACCAGGTAATTTAGTTTTGAATAACCATAACCATAACAATTTTCCTGAAGAAAGTTTGAAATTTCCACTTTTCATACTGGTATAATTTCTAACTTTTATAGTGTTTCAGAAGTAAAAGCACTTTAAAAAGAAATGATTTCACGCCCTCTTGAAAAATACGACATTTTCCCAAAATAGTTGTCTGCTGCAAAACGTCTCATTTTATGCCGTCGCTACACATGCATATATAAATATTATTTTCTCAATACTTTCCAATTTCAAAGCAATATTTTTTTTAAAATTATCATTATATTTTTCAATCCCTTGTTTTTTTTCTGATCCCAAGGCAATGGAGAAGAGAGAGGCTGAGAAGGAGAAGAAACGAGAGGCAAAAACAAGCTGGGGTGTCTTTGGGTTCCTGAACAAAGAACTTCATACACACCCCAGGGACAAAAATGGTGAGTTCGATAACATGTTCTCTGTTGTGCTACATCTATCACATTTAGTTTCATTAGGTTTATGCTGACTTTGTAAGACTCACTGTGCGAAAACCAAACCTTTTTGCCCCCAAAACACTCTGGGTTTTTTTAGGATACCAACAGACAGTCTTTGTTCAATTTTTACAATGAAATAATCATAACAAAGGTAACCTTTTGTTTTATGTCATAATTTGTTAGCGTAGGTAAACTATAGCGGCATCAAATCACAGTACATGCTGAATGCAGCGTCCTTCAGCATTGCCTGTATGATTTGGTGTGTCAGAAAGAGTAATTCACAGAAAACATACCTATGTGTCCATGAATTCAGAGCGATTAAAAAAGAACACAAGTAGTGCAATGTGAAAAAGTTTAAGTACATGTCTGCAAAAACAATTCGATTAAATATTTTTCGCTGCCTGGATCCTATATGTCCTAACATATATTTATTTGGCCATTGAAAATGGAAAAAGTCATGTACAAAGCATGACTTTTTTTTGTTGTGAACATGGGTGAGGCTAAGGCTGTAAGAGAAATATTTATTTGTGCCAGGAGGACTTTCAAATTAAGCAAGAATTTAAAGAAAACCAGTAGATAACATTGAAGGACAATCTGCTTGTTTGTGGATATTATAGACAGCTCAGAGAGGTCTATATTTAAATTTTAGCTACAATGATGTTGGCCCTGGATCTAGATCTGACAACAAATTTTGAAGTACCTCGATGTACTCTCCCCCTCTTCAGAAATGTGATAGCGTGACCTTTGTGATTGATTGACAATGTTGAGTCACCTGTGGTTCTATGTGGAAAGAACGAGCTTAAACTTGTTTCTAGTTGTTTTGGGTGTTCTCTCCTGTAAAGTTATGGTTTAAAGAGAGAATGACCTGACATAAGGAATTATAATAAAAATTGTGTGCTTTTGTGAGCACTTCTCTTGGCAAGCTTTGAAATATATGCATAAAGAGTTTCCGAATAGAGAAAAAGCAACCTTTCAATTCAGACTCCTTCATTTTAAAGCAAGAACAAATATTTTTTCACTTGTGCATGTCCATCTTTGTATTGAATCATTATGTGTAAGTGGCTAAACAACTTTATGATACCCATGGTAATAAAACAAGTCTATGAATTGATAAAGATGAAATAGATTAACCTTTCCTGCGTTTAATAATTTTTTAGAAAAAATGTGGATGCTTCACTTTTTGGTCTTTAAAATATAAATTATATTTTTCTGCATTTCGTTTCCATTTCTCTTTCAAACCTCGCACTATCACTTATTTGATAATGCTATTAAAACAATAAGGGATATGGAAATGAGAAAGGTGAAGTCATAATAGATAAAACAGTGTTTTATTTTTTTTTTGCGTGTGTTGAAAAGCAAGCAACATACATGATAGACTTTGCATACTATGGAATATGTAACAATGGCAACACAAAAAGTTCAATATTTTTCTGAAGAGCAGAAGATGAAAGCCTTTGTTAGATAATGAATGGTAAAAAGCTGAATAAAGAAGGCAGCAGGCAAAACAGTGCAATACGATTTAGAATCAAGATGTCCCAAATTAAAGTTGTGAAAAGCTGTTGATCAGTGAGTTGAGTTTATGAGAGGTTTATGTGTGGCAAGTGTGGTTTGCTGCCCTGCGAATAAAGAATAAATCATGACGGAAACGTAAAGTTCTCCATATTTGGGGGGGAAAAAAATCAACGAGTTGGATTAAGTGTATTCTAAATGAAAGTATAAAGTAACTAGAAGGGTTAGATGAAATGTTAGAATTAGTCTAATATTCTATTATTAAAAAAGGGACATTTTAATTTATGCTTGCTATAATTTTTTAATAGTTCAGTTTGTTTTTCATTCCTTTTTGGCTTTTCATTGATGGCAGACTTGAGCCTAAATAGGTCTCCACTGTTTAAAACATAAAAGAGTATTTATCTTGGGCGAAAGGAAAAAATATTTAACTATGGCCGAATTTACTTTACATTTCTGAGTATTGTAATATGTTTTTAATGAGGCTTTGAGCTTGCATAGATTCTAAAGTGAAAGGCAAGTAGACACAACATAGCAATTACAGACAACGCCGCTGCTATCACATTCAAATAATGGTCCGATTATGAGCCAGAGCGAAGCCAATGAAAGTGTAAAAATGTAAAGAAATTAGTAAAATATATTGCATTGGCGAGCATTGCAAAGCATTGGTGGAAATCATATATACAGATTGCTACTGAGCTAAGATGGAAATGAGTTAGAGCTGAAAATAAACATATAGCATAATTTAAACAATCAAGTCCACTTGAGCCTAACTTGAAATTTTATGGAATGTCTATATCCACTCATTTTGGTGACTTTTTGTTTCTTTCAACCCCATTAAGTGGTCTTTTGTCTCTTCCCAATCCTTGCTGTTTGTGCGTCTTTATTCTATATAACTCTGTTCTTTGTTTCTTTGCCTATTTTGATTCATCCATTTGCCTTTCCGTGTGACCGTCAGTCTCGCTCTCCTCTTTCTGTGTTTCTATCTCTATCTTTCTCACCCTTTTCTCTCTTCCTGTCTATTCCCTCTTCCTTTATCTTTATTGGTTTGCTCACATGTTTTTACCACATATATCTTGTTTGTTGCAAATATCCTGTACACTATATGTGTGAGAAAGACATACATCCTTTTCTTCTCTCAAATACTGCACTCTTTTTAAGTGAAGGAATCCCTCGGTATTAACAAAAGGTTTGATCATACTCAACTTGATATGGAATGTTGCAAATATGTGTTCTGAGTACTAGGATGATTTAACCTCTACCTTCTTATCCATTCACTTTGTGCTGATTTTAGGCAAGATAGAAAATTGGGCGTACATTTCGGCAACTTCGCATTTATGAGTTCAGCAATTTCTATATTGATTCCTTTAGCCAGGCCAGACAATGGATATATACTTAGGCATCCCCGGCCCGACAAATTTTTTATCCACTCATCAAATAGTTGATCTCCTTAAACAAAACATCCACATTAGTAAGTGTAAAAAATAGCATATAACATACTTTTTATAATAAGCATATCCATTACGCTTCATAAATGCTCTACATAGACGCTGCACTTATTATCTCTAAAGCTACATCACACACATTGAAGACATTCTATAGTTTTCTGACATACAGCATTACAAAATAATGCTTTTCACTAAGCTACCAGAGCTTTACAAATTCTTTATATCTCATCAGGTTATGCATGTTTCACAGCTGCATACACGTACGTATGTACTCCAAAAGTTAAGCATCAGGCGTTGTAAAATAAATGCATTACAGCTCAAAATGGGGAATCTTCAATGAACAGGTTAGCAGTTGAGTCAAGTTCAATTTAAAGTTTTGTAAATTGCCCACTTGATGGCACAAGACCAGTAGTCAAGGTATATATTTATATTTTATGAATAAATACATATCTTTTGTAGTAATAAAGTCTAGGTCCTGCAAATATCCTTTACAATCATGCAGGAATCGGATATATTGTATCAATTCTTTGATTTGTGTGTACAGAATTTGGAACACAAAGTTACATGCATCTTGCTGCATAGTTGCTAAGATCTTTGAATGCCAAGAGCTCTCTTTCAAGTCAAGTGTAAGTGTCCAGGTGCAACTAAGTTCTGTGTTGAATGGTCTCAAATGTCCCATCCAGTATCAGAACATATATAGGTTTTCTTTCTTTTCATTGTTCATAATTGTACTCAACTTGTCTACTGAGAACATAGATAATATAGAAAAGAGGAACACACAGAAAAGCAATCTATTTTTCAATACAATGGTCCATTATAATTTCTAATTTGAACCTAATTATTAAACTGAAAATTATTCGTAACTTAAGGAAGGTGGACTTTAAATAACTGAAGTATACACAAAGTGGTCACCAGCTAATTTTTTAGCTATGTAGATCTTTTAGACAACACTGAACATCTTCTAATGTGAGGATAATATTATGGATAAATTGGTTCTTAACATTTTACTGCCTTTATTTCAATCTTCGTTGCAAAGCTTTAGTAGCGAGAAGGGGAGAGAGAAATCTTAAGTTAAAAAGGTTGTAGCTCAAAGTGGTTTAGATAAGCATTGAGCAATGACAGATATTCAAAGAGGTCTTGAGCAGATTTTTGGCAAGATGCTGATCATATATTCCCTTTTCTAACAAAAATCAGACACAGCGAATAGTATACGAGGTACATCAGGGGAAAAAAATGAAAACAGCCTTCTTTATAAATTATGGATTACAGCACTCACTATCAGATTATCACATCTTATTTTGATATTTAAGAATTTTATAGAATAGTTTGTCGAGTCAGGAAGGTGCATGTGGAGCAAACTCAAACTAAGCAACAGGAAAGAGAAAGATGATTGGTATAAGGCAGGTTATGGCACAGACTGCAGGAAACTGCGCAATGTACTTCACTACATTATTGCTTTGATTTGGGATAACTAGCACACACAAGAGGTAGTTTGAAAAAAAAAAAAGTAGGAAAAAAAAGTGACTTATACAAATGAATATGGCTACAAAGATATGAATGTGCCTCCCATTCAAATCAGATGCATGTACAATACGTCTCCCAATTAGAGGATTCTTGTAAATAGGTGTGGAGCAGATTATGAAATTATTATTTTGTGCGGAATGGTCTTCACTTTTCTCCCGAAAAATATTCATGTCACTTGTGATTTATGCAAACATTTTTTTTATCTCTAGTGGATGGTTAGATGGCGCCACCGTTCTTTCTTCTTTCTTGCAATCTCCTTGAGGCGCCCTTTAATGCCACGCTCCCCTGGGTTTGGGGAGGAAGGGGAAGGGATCGGAGACCTTGAGCTAGGACTGGAGACTTCCTTGCCCTCCCCACAGTCTGTTGGGGATCTGGCCACAGCGCCTCCTTGCAAGTCCAGGGGCTCTGGGACTCCAGATCTGCGGGCAGTGGCTGGCGAATACCGTGCCATGAGAGGAGAGCTTGACCGTCTGATGGCATCCGTGATGGATTTCCCCCTGGAGATCTCAGAGTCAACGGTGAAACCGAAGGACTTTTTTACCTCCTCATTAGTTTTGGCGAACCCGGCTTTGCCCTGAATTTGGGTTCCAGTTGTTTCTTTTGGTGCATCTGGTTTTGACTCAATGCGCACTTCAACAGGGATCTCCTCTTTGGTCTCTGATGCTCTTATGGTGAGTTCCTTTGCTGCGGTGGTCTCTGGAATGACGTCTGGGAGATGGGCTCTTGGGTAGTCCAACTTGTGGGACTGAAAAGTCATAGCTTCATTGGAGCTGGTCGTAAGACTTGTCACTCCCCCATATCTACCAGATTCATCACGTGATGTGGTTGGATACATCTGCAAGCCTTGAGCAGACCGGGAACTCTGGTACGTGTATGCAGTGGGAACAGACTGATACACAGTCCCAGATTTTACTCCCTGCGAGTAACGATCCTCAGTAGAAGATGGCTTGGCGGTTAAAGATACTTCTGTGATTTTGCTGTCTGTTGTCTGACCTATTCCCTTACCCGATGGTGACCTGGTGTCTAGTGGCGTTGTGCCTACAAGTCTTTCTCTGTTCACATTCTCGGAAGCGTTAGTTGCCGTGGAGGGCCGTGAAGGCGATGATGAAGAGGACAAATTGTAGCGCCTGGTGTATGAAAATGCCGGGGCGCTTCTTAGAGGCGGCAACTCTCTTCTCACAGTACCCGTGCCTGCTGCATTTGACATCGCTGTGGCTGATGCAGTCGTAGCTGTCGCCGTATCTGAAGGAGTGGTGGTTATACCAGAGCTAATTATTTTATGCTCTTGGCCGGCTGTGGTGTCCATTATTTTTTTCTCGTTTCCCTTGTACATCGCGGAGATCAAAGAGGCGACGTCCACGGTTTCTCTGGGCGTGAATCTGCTCTCCGAGCTGTATCGTGATGGGTACCGAGCAGTTTGGCTTGTTGATGATTCTGACATCTCAGAGACAGCGGTCTTTACGGTATAAGTCTCCTGTGCTTTGACCTCACTGGTTGTCACTCTGCCCACTGGATCCCTGGTCAGTCTGGACTGAAAAAATGGTGTCGAAGTTGTTGCTGATGTTGTCGTGGTGAGTGTGGATACGGATACGCTGGTACTGTGTGTCGGTTCACCTGTGGTAGTTCCCGTCAGTCTTGACTTGAATAACGGCACTGCTGTACTTGTAATGGTTGTGCTCTGAGTCACATTACTAGAGTCTACAGTTTTACTGCCTAAAGCCTCGGTAATATATCTTTGTGAGGAACGGCTAGAAACATTTATTGTTGCTGCTGCGGTAGGCTTTTTATAGGCCTTGTCCGATTCTGCAGGAGTAAAGTGTTCTACCGTCGATGTATCAGCGACAAGAGGTGGGGTATAAGCAGTGGTTGTGCTTTCTGTTGCATAATTTGGAGTGATGATGTCAGTCCTGTTGTTGGTGTAAAGAGCATTATCTGCAGCCACACCTGACAATCTCGACTGGAAGTAAGATGATGTTGTCAGAGGCGCGTCAGTAGTCGTAGGAGGTAGAGTGGCGACTAGCGTTGTTTTAGCAGGAAAAACAAAGGAATCAGATGTTGCTGTTGTTGTAGTTGTAACAGCTGAGGTTGTTGGTTTCCGACTTGTCGCAACAGCGTCCGTAGCTTTTGCGAACGGTTCAGATGTAACAGTCGTTTGTCTTGGAGATGGTACGTTATCACTAGCGGCAGTTGCAGCAGTTGTATCAGCGGTTACAGACGATGTCTTGGGTGGTATGCGAGCAGTTGAGGAAGTTACAGTAGAAGCTGCAGTCGCCACGGGTCCGCCAACGGGCAGGCCTGTAAGTCTAGACGTGAAGAAGTGCGTGGGTTTAGGCGGCCCGACGGGGGCCACCACACCTCCCACTGGTAAACCGGTCAGTCTGGATTTGAAGAAATAAGTCGGCGCTGCAGACGTTGGCCTGGTCTGGTCAGCTGTGGTTGTCGCTGCAGGCGCTGGTGGCTGTTGTGGCTCAGTCTTGGAGACTTGTATAGGGATCGTAAAGGTGTCCGTGGTGATATTTTCAACCTCATCTTCTTGCTGCTCAATACTTTGCGTGTCTGCTGCAACCGACATTGCTGGCTGGGGCAGCTTTATGATTTTCTCATCCGTCATCTCCATGAAGTCCTTTTTAGGCTCGGTCTTTGTTATTTCAATGATTCTTTCTTTGGGCTGTTCACTTGAAGTTACTGCAGAAGCTGATGTGGAAGTTGTCGTCGGTTCGGGGATTGGACTTACCCTCTCGTTTACCTCGGGTATGGAAATCTTCACGGTGTTTACAAGATGAGGGGCTGGCCCGCCGTGAGAAGAGTACATAGCCGTGTAAAATGTTGCTGCTGATGCTGGTGATGTATGAGACACCTCTGTTCTCACCACATGATGGTCCAGCTCTGACAATCGACTTGCTAGTCCTGAGGGCTCTTTTGTCCGACTTTCCAGTTGTGTGTCATGCTGTGCCTCTGACATCGGCGCCTTCTTGGCAGAAATTTTCTCATAGCCAGCCTGCTGAGTTACGTTGGCCTGAGCAGTGCTGCTTGTCGGGGGAGGAGAAGGCCCCTGCCGAGGACTGCCTGTAGAGTCAGATCCTTGTCTTGGGCTGCCTGACGAATCTAACGTCACGAAGCCTTCATTCTGGATGAGGATCTCTCTGCGCCGGTGCCAAGTCTCTCTCAAAATCTCAATTTTCGCTCGCTTGTCGGCAGCGCTGCTGATAGCTCGCCTGATAGGCCTGGAGGAGACGTAGCCGGAACCACCCTCGGTTGTTTCTCCCTGAGTAAGAAGCTCAGCAGCCGCTGGTATGGACATTCCCTCCAATGCAGGCACCGCTTCCAATGAGTGTCGCCGCTCTCTGACCACCGGGCGCCGTTGGAGTTGTGGGGACAAGAGCGAGTGGTAGAAATCTGCTGCGGTTGTACCTTCCTTCGCTGTTGAGCCCTTGGCATGAGGAGAGGCAGATTCCTCTCTGACCGGCGATGGCGGGGGTTTTCCCGAGAGGTACTTGGATCCTGCAGTCAATGATGCTCCTTCTGTTTGACCAGCGGTGGTCAGTCTTGACATGCTGCTGCTTCTCTGAACAGGGGCCGAGCCTCGGCGTCTCATGAGGCTCGGGATTTCAGACACGGGCACACCTGTCGGTACAAGCTGTGGATGACCACGGTCAAGCGAATGGATCCTTCCTCCTTCCCTGGAGCTTGACCTCAGCCTCGCTCTGACGGCCTCGAGGCCCCATTCTCCGGAATCGGGGCCTCCCCCGGGTGAGGCGGCGGATATCCGGCCGAGTTGTCCCTGCTGTAGAATCTCGCGGCGCCTCGTCCTGAACGTCTCGCGGGCCGTCTGGAACTGGGCGAGGTACTCGCGCACATCAGGGGAGTCGAGACCCAGATCGGTCATGTGCCGCCGCTTGTCCGCTGTGCTTCTCTTTCTGGGTCTCCTCTCACCCGGACCTTCCTCCGGGCTGCTATCTGTAGGGCTGGTGGAAGAAACTTCTGTCGTAGCACTGTTCGTGCCTTTTCCGTCTTTTTGAATGTTAGGGACAATGATGATAGTTTCCTCATTGACGGCAGTTTTGCTGACAAAGTTTTCCACTGGAATCTCAGAGAAATCCACCGGTTCAGGTTTGAACACGTTCGTATGCTGCTCAGAGAAGATCAGGTCTCCAAAGCTCCCAGTGACCATGTCGTGTATTTCACTCTCCTTCCGGCCAAGTCCCTCCAGGGCAACGGCCGGCATATCCAGGGCGACCTCTTCCATGCCGACAGACCTGCCCAGCAAGAAGGCACACATTGTGTTCACCTCCGCGTCCATCCCAAGCTCGCGAACTCCCTTGAGGACGTTCACCTCGTGCAGCACGTTCCTCAGGCTGTCGCGGAGGCGCTGCTTCCCTACCTCGGCGGCCCGCATGAACCGGTGATCAGCCTCGCGCCCGCCCTCTTCTATCTTGGCGAGCAGCGCCCTCTCCGCTCGCTTCACGGCGAACTGGAGCTGGGAGGAGTGGGCCCGCACCGCCCGTTTGAGGTCCTCCCGCTTCTGTTGCCACTCCGCGGGCCAGCTGTTGATGTGGTCTATGGCGTAGGTCAGCCGCAGCGCTTCGCCCTGAAGACCCATGACCTTGGCCTGAAGCCGGTTTCTGTTGTGGATGGCTTCCAAGGTCGTTTCATTGTCAGCGCCCTCGCTTGGCGCAGCTCGCTCGGATGCGTAAGGGTCCCGTGGTGCCCCATTTTCTTCCTCTTCCTCTTCCTCCTCCTCATCTTCTTCATCGCCCCGTGATGCTCTCGTATCTCGACCTTGTCTTGGAGGTGCGTCTTGCCCCCGTCTTGATCCTGGAACACGTCCTTCAGAAGAAGTTCTAGACGTTAAGCGTGTTGGAAGCTCAGGCTGCTTTTGACTTTGGGAGGTTGAGTTTCCATCCCCCATTTTGCTTTGAATCTCGCGCGCATATTGCTGTGAAGAGAGTAAATTATGGTGAATACCCACTATATTTAATAGGTTTCGAAAGTTTTAACAAGGGAACTTTATATTTCACGATGTTTTCAAAGTGTTCGAATCTTTCCGGGTCCTCATATTCTTTCATCTTAAACACCAGCGAAGTCCTCTTCAACTCAAAATCCTATAAAGGTAGCTTTGAGTATTCGCTAATGAAGTAACAAAAAAAAAAGCCATACTCTAACGTGGCCAAATTCCACATTTTTTCCCAATTAACTCTGGAACTGGATTGGGTCAAGACAATGCCAAGCTCTTTGCATTTTTCGCTGATGATATTTTTTTTTTCGAGATGAACCCAATGAAAGCATCGACCCAAATTTTAGTGTGGCTGTGCATAAATTCCCGAAACTGCAAATATAATAAAATTCATGGCAAATAATATTCCAGACACACGAAAGAGATAGAAAGAATCAGCCCCGTTGACATAAGTAACGCGAAAATTAAGGAGTTGTATTCACACACATTATAATTACATGTATGTACCTGGCACAGTCTGTTAAGGAAAGTATTGTCCGGCACCCCGATCACACCACTGGACGGGAGCGGGGCTCGGTATTGGCAGAGTGGGCAGTGGATGCTTGACCCTGCTGGACCATGAGTGATCAGTCCTACCAGACAGGGCCGGCAGAAACTGTGCAGGCAAGGTAAGATCTTGGCCTGCCGGTACACGGACTGGCAGAGACTGGGGAGTTGGACAATAGTGGTAGCAGTTATGGGAGGACACAGGCTGGAGAAGGCTGGGGAGTTGGACAATAGTGGTAGCAGTTATGGGAGGACACAGGCTGGAGAAGGCTGGGGAGTTGGACAATAGTGGTAGCAGTTATGGTGGGACACAGGCTAGAGAAGGCTGGGGAGTGGGACAATAGTGGTAGCAGTTATGGTGGGACACAGGCTGGAGAAGGCTGGGGAGTGGGACAATAGTGGTAGCAGTTATGGGAGGTCACAGGCTGGAGAAGGCTGGGGAGTGGGACAATAGTGGTAGCAGTTATAGAAGACATAGGCTGGGGAGTCGGACAGTAATGATAGCAGTTGTGGGAACACAGACTGGCAAAAGCTGGGGAGTGAAACAATAATGGTAGCAGTTTTGGGGACATAGAATGGGAAAGGCTGGGGAGTTGTACAATAATGGTAGCAGTTGTGGGGGCATAGCGTGGAAAAGGCTGGAGAATGGAACAATAATAGTAGCATTTTTGAAGACATAGACTGGCAAAGGCTGGGAAGTGGGACGATAATGTTAGCAGTTTTGGAGACATAGACTGGTAAAGGATGGGGAGTGGGACAATAATGATAGCAGTTGTGGGGACATAGATTGGAAAAGGCTGGAGGGTGGAAAAATAATGGTAGCAGTTTTGGGGACATAGATTTGCAAAGGCTGGAGGGTGGAAAAATAATGGTAGCAGTTTTGGGGACATAGATTGGCAAAGGCTGGGGAGTGGGACAATAACGATAGCAGTTGTGGGTACAAGGTGGGGGAAAAATGGTGGCAAAAGTGATGAGGTGAGACGAGATTAGAGTTCTGAATAGTAATGATAATGATTAGTTATGAATAGTAGTGATAATGATTATTGCTATAATGTCGAAGACCTGTGATAGAAGACAGAAAGGATGTTTTGGGGATGTAGATGATAACAAGGAGCAGTGGGGCTTAGTGGTTAGACCGTTTGCGCTTCTGTTTCTGATTCGATCCTCATAACAGTACACATCACTTCCTTGGCATAGCATTGCCGGTTCCTCCTAAGTGCACCCATTTGTAAAAAACAAGCAGTAGCCAGAGCATGATATTCAGTTATGGAGTGCCGGCCATCTGTGCCCAACTGACGGTGGCAATGTAAGGGCTCTGAAATAATTATGCAATGCAGTTTGTATTGAATTGATAAGTTGATCTTCTTTGAAGTCTACTCTTTAATTTGCTCTAAATTTCTTCTATATCCACTCAATTTTCAAATGGATAAGTTCCATCTTTGGGCATAGATATCGGAGATGATTCTAATACCCTACGGCATTGACTTATCGCTAGACTTGCCTTGAAGTTCAGTTTGCTCTTCTTTCTTATGTTTGGGCATGGCAAGGGAAAAATGTAAGAACCTGCAATCTACAGGGGGGAAACTAGTCATCTTTAAAGGTTATATTTTATAAAGGGAGCAAAAAGAAAGGAGAAGAAAGAAAAAAAGAACAATGAAAAGACAGAGAATAATTTTGACTAATTACTGTTAAAGTATATAGAACTTTACCTGCAGAAGAAAAGATTGGCGGTAAGCGTCGCGGGAGAGTCTGCCGTAGATTCCACGTCTGCGCTGGTTATAGTTTCCGCTTCCGGTGGTGGGCGCGCATGCTCCATGTTTGGGGATTACTCGGACGTCTAGGAATTGATTAGAAATCGATACTTAGGTAGCCGCCATTCGAAAATACCTGTGGGGAAACAAAACATTGGTTATGTCGGTATGGATTAAAAGTTTTAAAAAAATTCGGAAATACTCTTTTGACCAACTGTTGAGCCCGATTTAGGAGTAGAATTCGGTTTCCACTTGTTTCATGTAGTGTTTATCTATCTCTCTCTTTTACCATCTCTTTCTTGTCCTCTCTCTCTGGTGACTTAAACTCCTACTCTTTCTCTCCCTCTCCTCCTCCCCCAAAAATTCCTCTCAACCTCTTCCTTTCTACTTCCTCTAGACTCTCACATACCTTTCTACCCAGCTCTTTTTCCCCCCTCAAACCTTTTACACAACACCAGCATACTTGTGAAGATCTGAAAACACTCTTATTGCAAACATTACCCACGAATAAGTTGTGATATTTATGCATTATATGCTCGAAGGCCGAGCATAATAATAATACAACTCTCGAACAAGAGCAGACAACCGGAGACTTTTCCACGGAACTGACTCTCGATATAAATTCTACATCTAAAGCTAACATCCTCTTCTGTACCGCTCAGACTGTCTATGTATACATTAACTTTACATACAAGACTTTCCACACCGGAAGAGGGAATAGAAAGATCTTTATATAGGGCAGACACCGAGCTCAAGTCTCTGCGTTATTCTGCCTTGGATAACCGACGAAAAAGACTGTTAAATCGAGCTTACACGGTCACAGGTTTCCGTAGAAACATTTATGAGGAAATTCTAGCTGGCATCGGGTTTAAGAATTGAGGTTTTAGCTGGTGCGTGTACTTAGTTTCCTCTTGAGGTTTGGAAAGTACCTGCGGGTAAATGTATTTTAAAGACTGACTGCATTTGGTCAATTTTTTTTTAATTGTTTTTTTTTTTTTTGTCAATGCATATTTATAGGAAAGAAGACATTCTTATGTCATTCGTGGAATGAAACAAAGTTAAGAACAACGACAAAAATAATAATAACAAATAAGGGTTTTGTTTAATTTTGTGAGGACTATTTCAGATCCTGCCCCCCCTTTTTCTTCTCTCTCTCTATCTCTCTCTCACACACACATACTCTTTTATCTCTCTCCTCTCTCTCTTCTTAATTTTTTTTTCATGCTCCTCCTCCTCTCTCTCTTTCTCTCTCTGCGCTTTATCATAATGAATAATGCATGTTTTGTCTTTAAATTCGTGATATTTCTCAACTAAATGAATGCCACATAACTTTTACTTTTAATTACAGAAGATGTATAAGATCGCTACGTCTCCAATAATTTTTTGTTTTAAATGTCATGTGTCAACACCTGTATTTTTTTTTTTAATTTTATTTCCAAAGCCTGATTCCTATCGATTTTCAATACTAATCTAATCATTAATATGTACAGTACAGCATCATCTATTGCGTATGTCGCAAATTAAACATGACGACATCACCATTCGTATGGAGTAAAGCGCCACAAGCCACTGTTTGTTTGCTTGTTTTATTCATCCTGCCTCTCTAAATTCCCGCAAGGGCTGAAGGTTGTAGATAATGTTGCCAAACACTTGCTGGTGTTACGCACGCTTACGGATTAATCAATGCGTATTAAAACGGATAAGAAAAAAAAATAATTCAAACTAGCCTTACCTGTAAGGTGAAATATCATTATAACTCTTTGAACCCACTTGGGAAGTATCGCTAACGATCCAAGCGAGAAGTTAAGTCGGAAAGCACCTATCAAGAGCTGTTTATGAAGCGATCCACAATGTATCAGAAAACCAAACTTCCCAAGAGCTTGTCGGAAGTACCGACTGGGCCGGGTCAAACACGACTGTTATGATTATACCCCACTCATTGCTGGTCTTGTTATACCCCACTCATTGCTGGTCTTGTTAATGGAGCTGATCTACGATGTATGACAGTCACAAAGGACCAAACCGCTCCGCCCTGCCGGGTAATATGGCATTAGCCGCTCTGCTGCGTCGTTTTTTTTTTATTAATAATAGCGGAATTTTGGGAAGAGAGTGGTTGCCCCTCTTTGGCACCTTCCCCTAAGCCAGGCTGCCAGGCAGCCAGCTAGCCACAGAATCAGCCACACTGCGGTTGTCTTTCGGAGCGGGAACAGAGGGCTGAGCCAGACGGCCTTGGCTGAGGCCTCCACGTCTGCTCGCTCGGCGGTCCATCAGCAAAATCCGGACCGTCCAGTTCCGAGCCAATACTGACAGTCATTGAACGGCTCGCGGATTAGCCGAGCGGTTAAAATAGATCTGAAGTGCAGTTTGTCTTCGAAAAACTTTAAAGGTCGGCTCACTAGTCAACTTGTGTGATGACGTCGCTAGATTAGCCTCTACTGGAGGCCCATAGGGAAGCACTCTTAAGTGTTTTTTGGCGTCATGAAGAGGAAGAAAACATCACAACTTGGATAGTTTTCACACCTGACCGTGGCCAACAGGGTCCTCTCTGAAAGAAGTAAAGAAGTACTCGTAACCGAGGCCTTTGCTTTCTGCTTTCCCGATCCCCACAACGCTAATACATTATATTGGGCGTTTTTCAGAGCTTTTCTTTATTCCCATAAAAAAGATTAGTTTTTCCACGTCGGGAAATATCGTAACTAGGCTATATTCGAGGTTTTTTTTTTGTGTATTTATTTGGAAACATTATGAAAGTAATGTTCACCTTCTTTGATAAAACGCTTTATCATCGCTAATTTTCCTCTTTATTAATTTCATTGATCAGGTTGCCGATAGGAAATAACATTTTGACTGTGCTGGGTTTTTAGCTCGCACTCGCATTTGAGGGATTAAAGTCAATAAACGACATTATTTTAAGAAAGAAAAAAAAAATTAAAATTACCAATAAAGGTCAACCCGTTTTGCAATTATTGATGTTGGCAGTTTTTGCTTCCATTTTTATTGTGTATGATGAGGGCTCTAGTTTTACTGTGATGTCCCAATATATCTGATAGGTCCAGTGGGATAATAGCAATCATTTACGATCATTGATTCCGACGCCATACAAAAGTGTCAAAATCTTAAGCACAATGACAACTGCACATGCTTTTCTTAATTCACGAGTGGCACCGCTGTCTCTAGTTTATAACAAGAATTCTACATGTGGCTACGCCTTGAAAGTAGAAATAATTTTAGTTTCACGACGGAATATTTGTATCTGGGTTTTGAGCTGTAGCTGAGGCAGAATTTCTCTGGATGAAACTTTGAACGAGAGGAAAGGGGGTTGGGGAGGGGGATTTGAACTTAATGTCACGGTCACCTAGTCTTAGTGTAGTTGCGCGGGCAATTACTTTTTATTGATGACACAAGCGATTAGATCTAGTCTCTTGCCATTGTACACTCTAAACTTTTCGTCTTGTTCATTCGGCAAAGGAATACCCTCCAGGCCCTTGACTCGGAAGGTCATTTCAATCTGTCCAGGTCACGACATTGTGATTTATCTTTTGTATTGCGCTTTACGTCCCTTGAAGGACAACATCGTCTTCCAATGCTTTTGTATACATAGCCATTTTCCAAAAACGGAATAAGAGAGCGGGTGGGGGGAGAGAGAGAGAGAGAGAGAGAGAGAGAGAGAGAGAGAGAGAGAGACAGACAGACAGACAGACAGACAGACAGAGATAAAGGCAGAGACAGACAGACAGACGGACAGAGAGAGATGTGAGGTTGACAGACAACAGGCAGACATTCAGAGGCAGACAGACAGAAACAGATAGGTAGGCCGAAAAAGAAAAAAAAAAAGTTTCATGTCCGAAGTGGACCTTAGGGTCGAAAAACATTGACAACCAGCACGCTTTCAGGCGATGTTCGCTCTTGTGACAATATCTGGTACAACAATGACACAAAAGCTACGACTGTGGTCTTTCCCAAGGCGATGATGAAGAGTTATTGTCTAGAGCGGCAAGTTGCGATCTGTAGCTCGAACTGAATACACAGAAAGATAGAGAGAGGGCCCGAGAGAGCCGGGGCTTAGTCGTTTTTTCTTTCTTTTTTCTGCAAACTAAAGAGCAACTGAAAGCACTTTGACCTGAGACTCGGTCTCTGTCTGTTTTATAGCGAATGTTCTGAGCTCAGCGGGACTCTCCGTTTCAGTCACGATTACGCCGTCTTCTGTGGGATGGGTTTGGAGGAGGGGGAGTGGGGAGGAGAAGGAGGAGGAGAGAACCTTATCGTAAAACCAACCCTTTTAACTTCAAAGTTGCTTCAGAGCAACGTGAAACAACTCGTTTCTCTGTCATTCTCAGTCAGATTAATTTTGATTCTAAAATTTTTTTTTTATTTTTTTTTTTCCTTTTCTGAAAGATTTCACTCACAACACTACACAATATCAAAAGGCTCTTATGTTTTGAAAATCTCAGTACAAAACTTGTATTGTTAAGTCAATATTAAAATCTCTCACAAGCCCCTCTACAAATAATTCTTGTGGTCCTGTTCAAACAGAAAATGCGCCGTTGCTTAGAGGATGAGATATTTCATAGCATCATACATACATACATACATACACGGCGCCTATGTGGTGACCTTTGAAACTCATAAGCTAGACGGCAGAAGAATATTTCGCCTTTGTTCCCAAGGGATAAAATTACATGTATGATATTTATTGTCAATTTTCATGGCCAGTTTACCAGATACGCAGCAGGGAAAATTTCATGTTAAGAGGTGGCGCAAACACGGCGTGGAGCCAGCATGTCGGAGTACCTGCGAGCAATTTTATGATATTCGTGAAAATAAATAATATTATTGCTATGCTGCATATTTTGTGATGTTTGCGAGACTCTAATGGTTGTCTCTGAGATAGCGTAGTTGAAAATCTTGAAATCTCTCGTGAAATTACGGGGCATTCCGAGACTTCAGAGGTCAATGTGCGCTGGGCCACTGACTGTGCTCGCGTCAAATTTACATTAGATTCAGTCATGTGCAATAGAAGTCCTTTTTACTCTCTCTCTCTCTCTCTCTCTCTCTCTCTCTCTCTCTCTCTCTCTCTCTCTCTCTCTCTCTCTCTCTCTCTCTCTCTCTCTCTCTCTCTCTCTCTCTCTCTCTCTCTCTCTCTCTCTCTCTCTCTCTCTCTCTCTCTCTCTCTCTCTCTAACCACCCTCCCCCCCCCCTCAAAATTCATAGGACACCCATGGTCAGTATCTCCCTAGACCTGTAGAAGTTATGTAACTTTGGAAGGTTTTTGGATCTCAAGTTAGTCTGAGCCCTTGTTTTTTATCTACACCTTTTGAGAATCAAATCTTTTAAACTTTGCCATTAAGTGTATCAAGTTATCAAAGAACTGGGAAGATTTCCTTTGCCAAACATTAAAGAGATAGATAGATAGATAGATAGAGAGAGAGAGAGAGAGAGAGAGAGAGAGAGAGAGAGAGAGAGAGAGAGAGAGAGGCTTTCACACTCACTAATTTAACTACATGTTTTCGCTAGAAAAAGATCTTTCGATGAAACCTCCAAGAATGGGACCGTCTACACCCTGCTGTGT
Organism: Elysia crispata; assembly: GCA_033675545.1. Taxonomy (NCBI): domain Eukaryota; kingdom Metazoa; phylum Mollusca; class Gastropoda; family Plakobranchidae; genus Elysia; species Elysia crispata. The sequence goes on along the minus strand of JAWDGP010007174.1, from coordinate 714,131 downwards.
GTCAATTTTCATACGGACGTGATAAATAAAGATGTAGTACGTGATAAACACTGAATTCCCTCAGATAGGGTTTTCCCAAATGCAACACGACAGTTTTTTTTCCCTTTAATGCGTACGGTTTACGACACTTTTGGAGACTGTTATAAACAGCGCTCCGCTTTGCGTAGAGGTCAAAATTGGCACTGATCGTATGACTAATGTGCCAGAAACACGGCATGTATTGTGTACATATAAGCCGTAGATCGACTGCCCTGACTACAACAAAAGAATACTATAGTTGCTAGATTTACCCCTGTACTAGCTGGTCAACCACCCGTTTTGTAAGGTCGGATCATTTTTCTTGAAAGGCCAAGGTCCATTCGGGGAGCTCCGAAGAGTAAAGGACCATTTTGCACGCAAAGGGTCATCAAAAACATTCCCAAAGATAAATGACATGAGAAGAGATACGATCACTTAAGTTCAAATTATATGAGGTTTGATACAGGGGTAATCTTGTAAACTTGTGGACAAAATTTGTCTCAACGACTTCTTTCAAATAGGTTCAAGAGATTCTTTAGTTGTTGTTTTTTTTGTTATAGTCTATGCGTTAGTGTGAACAAATGGTCGAATTTTCTGTCGCATAAAGTTTGAGATCTGCTTAACTGGGTGGGGAACGAATCACAGTATACTCTCGTATCTAAAATTCACCATCAAAGCTCCTCCGCGGTTCTGGAGATGTTACTTCTTAAGTGAAACACAACTTAATAAATCAATGCGACCTTAAAGACCAGAATTCATGTGATAAAGTCTGAAATACGATTACCCCTTACCTTTCAGCTGGCCGATAAATGTGTCATAAAACACAATGGTCAGGGAGGTTGAAAGGAAAGACACGTCATTCTCAGGTTTTTTAAGTTAAAGTGAGTCAGTGCGAAGAATGTAACTTAAGGGGTTACCGTAATTGACACTTTGAGGGCGTTCCTAGTGGGTGCGTTGAGGTCGAAAACCTGACGGTCAGTTGTTGATTAATTTTTTTTTTTTTTTTTTTTGGGGTCCCTCAAAAAACAGTCACAACTTATCAAAGATCTGAAGGGGCAACATTAACATTTGTAGCATCAAAGCGTCTAAATGACACTTTTCCAAGGGGGGTGGAAAACGGGGAGGGGGGGGGGGGGGGTAAATTATGAACAAAGACTAAAGACACCCCTCTCCAAAAACGCACAGTCATAGAAACACAAGCTTCACTTATAAACGAGGGTGCCAAAACAATAAAACCTGGTCCACACCCTTTCCCCGTTTTTCCTTCAATAATATTAAGAACGATCTTCAAAATACCACCCGCGGAGCCGATAAAAATCAATTTTTTTTTTTTTCATATATGAAGTATTTTCAACTTAAAGCCGAGTTGCCAACCTTGTTCCTTTTTGTTGTTTTTTTTAGATCCTTAAATTTTGCTCTATGTAAAGCGAGAGTGACTTTTTCAATCGGTGGGTTTTGTTGACCCCCTGAAAGTTTTGTTATTGTGAATGGATCAGATCTTTGTGAAAAACAAAAATTAACAATTGTAAGTGAAATGTTCAGTCTGAATAACTTTTAGTATGAGTATATTAATGTTTCTGCGATGTTGTTTTGTTGGGTGGTTTTTTTTGTGGTAATTTTGAAAGAAATATGTTAAAAGTTTAAATCTGCATCTGCATCACAAAATGGGAAGGGATGAAGAGGAAGAGGAGGTGAATGTAGAGGAGAGGAAGAAGAAGAAGAAGAAGAAGAAGAAGAAGAAGAAGAAGAAGAAGAAGAAGAAGAAGAAGAAGAAAATAGGAAAAATTAAGAGAGCAGTAGGAGAAGCAGACAAGAAAAAAAAAGAACAACAACAACAAAATGAAATAAAGAAAGCGATTCGTAAAGAAGACGCCAAATCATAATGAGCTTGAATCCCAAACTTGCGGTATCACGAACATGACATTACGCTGAAGCCGCCCAAACCCAGATCCCACGATAAGGTTTTCATTATTGTTGAGGTTGTCTCGTCCCTGCCAGATTGGACTGCTGTTTGTTCAAGCGCGTATTAAGCTCTCTCCATCTCATTTGCCATTGTTTGTTTTTGTTTTGTTTTGTTTTGTTTTCTTCTTCTTTTTCCTTTTAATTTACAGACCTATCGCTTGAGCCGTGCCAGATTTCCCTCCCTTGCGGCTCAAAGGGTAAAGATGAAGAGGGGAACAAAATTATACACTAGAGATCTAGACGGTTTCTAAGGAGTTTCATGACGAGATGGTATGAGTGGTCTTGGCGTTAAGATCAATGCATACTTAAAACTTCCATTTTTTAAAACAAATAGTATTGATCTGAAATAAAGAATGTATACAGAAAGAAGAAATTGCTAGTAATGTAAAAGCTCAATTGAGGATTGTAAAAACAAAACAAAAACACACGAAGGTTGCTGAGTCAATCGCATTATGCAATATTGGCACTGCGCTCTATCCCTCCAGGTCTAGTATTTGCCAATTGTCTCGTGGAACTGACTAATCCCACGGCCCAGGGTCTGTCGCTAATCTCTTTAGTGGACATAGGGCAGTAACGGTGGCTAGAGAGTTGTTTCTTGACATTGACCTTGGAAGCTAAGGGAATTCTTATTTCTTTTTTTTTTTTTTGGTCTTGATTTGGTCAGTAAAGAGGTGAACGGTCCATTGGAGTTTAAGAAGATAGGCTACTAACGATATTGCATCTCTCTCTCTCTCTCTCTCTCTCTCTCTCTCTCTCTCTCTCACACACACACACACACACACACTCTGATTCTCTATATTTCTCTTTTTCTATCTATCATTCGATCTATCTCTATTTATCTCTCTCTATGTCACTCCCCTTCTCTCTCTTGCTCTCCTTCTCCTTTCCTGTCCTCTCCCCCTCTTTCTTATTTTCTCATTCTCTCTTCCTCCTCATGTTTTGTCTCTCTTTATCCCACTTTTCCCTCTCTATGTCTCTGTATGTGTCTCTTTATATATATATCTCTATCTCTCCCTTCTCATCCTTTCTGTCTGTTTCTCTTTCTCGCCACACACTTCCCTCAATAATCGTGCTTCTCTTTGTGATTTCCCTCATTATAACTCAATATGTAAACAATACGGTAACGATAATCAGTAGAGACAAAAGATAACGATCGACTCCTCTCACTTTAAAAGAAAACCCAACGGAATGTGGTTCTGGTGGGATCGTTAGAGATAATAGTAAATATTTAATAATGAAGCAGGGGAGACAATAGCTCTAACCTTTACAGTATAGATATATAAACGACCTTCACACTTTGCCCGTCTACATCCCCGCCATTGTATAGGACTCCTTTTAATTATTTAATGCCTACCCCGATTCCCCGAGCTTCTTATTTCTTTATTTCTTTTCATGTTTTTACTGTCTACCGATCTCCCTCTTTATTCTCAGTTTGAAACAAAATACACTGTATCTGAAAGGTTGCTCAACAAATATTGTATGTTTGCGGTGACCTTTAACCGAGACCACAAGATCTGCCTTTTTTCCCCTTTATTTCTGAAGATTTGCGAGTAACAATGTGCGATAATTTATCTCTTTTCCCCATCATCCATCCATCTATGTGTCTATCTGTAAATACTATATTTCGAACTTTATATTTTTCTATCTCTTTATCTATTTGTGTATCTCCCCATCTAAATGAGAATACGACGTAGAACTTTAGAAAACATCCGATTGCCTCATCCATCTGCCCATATTTCTGCATAATTTGTGTGGATCCTTATTTAACTCTATCTATATCCGTTTATGTCAAGGCGCCTCAAGTAAAGTACCGGTACATGTCCATGATTATGGTAAAACAATGTTGTTAACCCCTTACCTGCAGCGTTTGACCGCTGGAGTGACGTTGGTGATCTTGCGCCGAAGATGGTATCCCGATCACTAAACACGATCTTTCAGGCTTCTTGTCCCGCCATGGCGGTGAGACCACTTCCGGCGTGGCCTTGTTTTAGGAAAGTCTAGATTCACTTGAAGGGGGACTATTTTGTCGTCTCACCACACAACATCGGTAGTGAGTGTTGTTGCGCTCCTGTCATCCGGCATTAGATCCTAAGATTAAACGTGTTTCCCCCCTTCATCCCACCCCCCCCCCTCCCCCCTTTTCCGTTTAGTTAGAGGCTGATGGTTTTGTCGTCTTTTGATCTTTTGCTCCTCTAGACCCGGTTCATCGTAGCTTCATATCTTTTTGACAAAGTTAATGAGCAAGTTTTAGCTGTTGTCTCTTTATTAACTTCACCATCATCATCAGCAGCAGTAAGATCATCATCATCTTATTCTTGTTGTTGTTATTGTTGTTGTTCTTTCTCTTGTTCTTCTTCTTTCTACTTCTCTTTCTTTCTTTCTTTCTTCTTCTTTTTCTCCTTTTTGTTCTTCTTTTCTATTTTTGTTTGTTTGTTGTTGTTTTTGTATAATAAATATAATTATGTAGTTCTATAATTATAGTCTTTTTTTTTTAGTCGATCTCAGCCTGACGGTGCCTCATTCAATAAGCTTAAGAAAATTATTATCCTATCGGTTTATCTATTAAACTTTATCAAAAAAATTTTTTTGTGCGATAAATAAAACAATATTAATGCCACCAATTGGGCCTAATATTTACCGACGGATAAACATCTTTGCCCGAGGTATTGTATAGTGCAACTTAAAGGGCTGCCATATTAAGCTATCGAGGCCTAGGACTTTTTTGATGCAAGATAATTTCGGGGTTAAAGCAGCTGGAAAAAAAATATGTAGCATGTTTCGCCCGAGTCTCTAGGACTTGACAGTCTCGCACGAAGATTGTACATGTATACATAATACGACTCTGTTGACACTTCGATAAACTTAGGAGACTAAGAAGTGATGAAAGAACGCTGTTGAATAGTGGCCGGTCCCGATGTTCTTTATATGCAATGTGTTCGTCATACCCGAGTGGTAAGGTCGCGATGTTCTCTACATACAATGTGTTCGTCATACCCGAGTGGTAAAGTCGCGATGTTCTTTACATACAATGTGTTCGTCATACCCGAGTGGTAAGGGCGCGATGTTCTTTACATACAATGTGTTCGTCATACCCGAGTGGTAAGGGCGCGATGTTCTTTACATACAATGTGTTCGTCATACCCGAGTGGTAAGGGCGCGATGTTCTTTACATACAATGTGTTCGTCATACCCGAGTGATAAGGTTGCGATGTTCTTTACATACAATGTGTTCGTCATACCCGAGTGGTAAGGTCGCGATGTTCTTTACATACAATGTGTTCGTCATACCCGAGTGATAAGGTTGCGATGTTCTTTACATACAATGTGTTCGTCATACTCGAATGGTAAGGGCGCGACAGAGCTCCTTGATCGGAGCTTTTATTCCAGTGTTAAATCTGCCCGTAGAAAATGGCGTGGCCCGCTCGCTTACAATAATTACCAATGCATTCACGGAAGGGCTTTCTCCGGGCGCCGTTTCCGGGTTAATGCCGTGTGTAGATACACATAGATATTATTCTGATATAAGGATGAGATAAAGGTATAGATAATAGGTCGGTGGATAGATAGGTAGACACACAATGATTTGTAAAAAAAAAGGTATAATGCATAGATTTATCGAAAGTTTAAAAAAAAAATATATATATATATATATATATATTTTTTTTTTTTTTGGGGGGGGGGGGGCGTGGTGGTTTTGTTTTGTTTTGTTTTTTTCATTTAGTTTTATAATGTATTGGTATTACATGCTGCATTCATTTCTGTTTTAAAATTACATTATTTTTATTCACTCTCTCCTATGACTCAGTCCTAAATAATCATCTTTGACTCTTCGAGAGATAGATAGATTTAGCCTGATTTTTCCGTGAACAAATATGGTACTGGTTCTAATGCTTTCCCATCTTTTTTTTTTTTCAACTTTGATGTTTTTTGTCTTTTATTATTAATTCGTTCCACATCTCTTACTTAACTCGCAGGTCACCTCGGGGGAGCCGAAATTGATAATTAAAGATATTACTTGAAATAAAAAAAAAGGATAGATGGAAGGAACATTTTGAGGTAGACGCTAGACGGAAAAAATTTTTGGTCTCAAATTTTTTAATTTTTTTCAACACTTAAAGTCACCGCCCAGCAGTCAGCAGCGCAAACATGCTGGAGAAATGGGCAATGTACAGTGGAGTTTGAGTCGATCATGGCTAGACGGAATCGATAAAAAACAGAAAGAGCTAAACCCGTAGTGGGAGAAGCTGCCTGTATTTTGGTACCGTGTGGCGCCATGGTGGGCGGGTTTACATGATGTAGGCTGGAGTCGAGCAGAAGTGTATTCGGAGAGGTCAGTGACCCGATTATCCGGTCTATACTTGGCTCAAGGATCGATACTTAATCATCGGTTCATAGAATTATCGATTATTCCCCAGCAGGAAATAGTTTCAGGCCATCTGGTTTTAGAATAGAAGGTCGGGCGAAAGGATGATTTTATCATGATTGAACAATCGTTCGGTTGTGCGAAGGTTTATTTTGAGGTCGACGTCAGAACTCTCTTAAGTCAATCTTTTATATATATATATATATATATATATATATATATATATATATATATATATATATATATATATCTTTTTTTTTTTTCGAATAGTTTAACACCAAAGATGGGTGGATTCCACAAATCTCCTTTTTAAATGTTGCTTTATCCGAGGGCTACAGAGAAAAAGGAGTAGAGACAGGAGGGGAAGAAAGAAATACTGAGAGAGAGAGAGAGAGAGAGAGAGAGAGAGAGAGAGAGAGAGAGAGATAAAGAGGGAGAGACAGACAGACAGACAGATAGATAGAGGGGGAAAGGAAGAAAGACAGAAAGAATCAGAGAGAAGAAAAAGAAAACAGACAGAAAAGCAGACAGAGATTTGTAATTGTTTACTCTTGTATTTGTAGCTCTGTTCGAGCTTGTAACGCCAGGGTAATCAATGTCACGGTGACCCTCAAGATAATGGTTTGTCAAACAAGTCCTTCTTTTGTTTATTTGTCCTCTTCATAAAAAGGCCGAATCAGGAGAAATAAGCGGGGAAAGGGGGGGGGGGGGGGTGTACATTGTCCTGTTCTAAACCTTGGACTTTATATTTTTATTGTGTGTAGATATAGAATGTTTGCTGGTTGTGTCCACAAATTGAATTTCTTTTCATTTTTTCCCCTCTTCCTCATGCTTTTCTGTGACGGTTGGTTTAGGGCTGTTTACAAAAAAAAAAAAAGCATAACAAAACAAATGCAAACAGGACAGATAATTGAAATCGGGAATGATTTATTTTAGACAATCAATCTACGGGCGCAAAGATTCTCAATCCCAGAGACAGAAAGTTCTAGATTGACAAATTTAATGTCATCTGAGAGATAAATGACTTAACAAGTAGGTGAACAAATATAAATACAGTCTGATAGATTGGCAAATACACGTTTTATCTAAGAGGAAAATGGCTTAATATATCGATGGATATATCTAAAGATATATAGAAAGATAGATTGATAGGTAAGGAATTAGGTGGATCCAGAGAAAGGCAGGTTAGTAGGCAGATAATTAGATAAATATTATCTGATATAAGGATGAGTTACATAGCAATATTATAGAGATAACAGGAAAATGGATGTATAGGTAGATATATGGTTTTTAATTGAATTATATACTACATAGATTTCTAGAAAGTTGTATAAATAGATATATAAACATCGACTGACGGACAGTGAAGAAAACAGACGAAGACATTGAGACTAAGACAGGGCCTCAAACAATGTAGTCTGCCCAGTTAAGCCTTATCATAGCGCCCGTTAACTAGTACATGCACATACACAGTGTGACAGACAACTGACAGACAGACAGTCTTGACGTATAAACACACCGGTTGCATTATATCGATCTGTTCTTCCTTGTAAAAATCTCGTATTCGAGCAAGCTTTGTTTCCCCATTGCGTGTTATCAAAGTTGTTTTTACCTTAAACGCGAAGAGGTTAAAGTGCGGCCATAGAGATACGTGTACTCCGATACACTTACAGCACCAAGGTGACAAGGATTGTCAGTCCTCTTTCTTTACACATCTCTTCTTCCATCCTTCCTCATCACCTGTTCTGTCCCCCCTCCTCCCCCCTCTCTCTCTCTCTCTCCCTCTCTTTGTCTCTCTCTCTCTGTCTCTCCCACCCTCTCTCTCTCCCTCTCTCTGTCTCTCCCACCTCTCCTCCCCCTTCTTTCTCTCTCTTTTTTTTCTGCCTGGCACTATCTCTCTGTCTCTTTCTGGCCTTTTATGGCTGTCTATCTGCCTGTGTCTGTTAATCTCTCTCTCTCTCTCTCTCTCTCTCTCTCTCTCTCTCTCTCTCTCTCTCTCTCTCTCTCTCTCTCTCTCTCTCTCTCTCTCTCTCTCTCTCTCTCTCTCTGTGTTTGTAACACTGTGTCTGAAATAAAATTACTCGCGAGTTTAAATAAAAGAAATAAATCCAGTCAACAAAATCAATTATAATAACAACAACAGCAACGAAGAGAAACGAACCAAAGCGCCGCTCGATTTGACAGTCACAGAAAACCCAACAGTTTGACCTACATCAGCCTAAACTCGGTAAATTTTCGGATAATTTTTTTTAAGCTAAATTGCTTGCCAGTCGTTAGTTACTTGTTACAGGCTTAATTTTTTTCGTTCGTGATTCATCTCACCCCAGATTGTAAATTAGCTGAGAATTGTTTAGATCAATAACTTACACGTCCTCTAAGTTCCTCACGCATCAGATCTATCCTGATTTTATATTTTTGCTTCGCTCGTAGTTTTGAACAGAGCGCCAACAGGCTGTGACAGTCTTTATACTGTGATGTGACGTGACCTGGTCATGTGTACTGTACCTGTCCTGGTGTGCGACATGGTCCCCTCAGTGTGTGTGAACTATGATTGTGTACGTCTGTCTAGTTTGCATCGTGCCTGTTTCGTGTGGAGGTTTGCCAGTGTGTCAAAATCTAGGTGCATCAGTGCTGCACTGTACCCAAATAGCCTGAGGCTCTCGTCTACGTTCCTCTTCCCCCCCTCCCCCCCCCCTTCCCAAGACGTGTCCCTCTCTTTTTTTTACCCCTTGTTTTTCTCTTCATCCCCTCCTCTTCCTCTTCCATCTTTTTTTTTTTGCCATCCTTCCCCTGCTTTGCCACTCAATCCATTCCCACCTGTCCCTCCATTTCTCAATTAAACTATCTTTTCTCCTCTCTCTCTCTCTCTCTCTCTCTCTCTCTCTCTCTCTCTCTCTCTCTCTCTCTCTCTCTCTCTCTCTCTCTCTCTCACTCTCCTACTCTGTAATGTCAGTCTCCTCCATGGGAATATAATTTTGCGTCAATACCCAAGTCGGGGTGTGTGTGTGTGTGTGGGGGGGGGGGGGGACAGTGAAGGTGTTCAAAGTATCCAACCAAGAATTAACCATTTTTTCTCTCTCCTCGTACTCCTTTTTACTTATATATAACAACCGATCTCCCTTTAATGCGTGGCACAACCTTGGTCCAGCGCGCGATGTCATGTCAGCACCTGGAGAAGGTCTTTCGATGTTGCGTGGGGACACAGACACGCCATCTATAGCGTATCCGGCCAACGTCATTTTACATCTCATGTTATATATAAGATCTAGATCTACACCTATGGCCAAGCCTATGTATTCATAATATCCCATTAGTACTCGTATAATTTTACGCGACAACTAAAGAAAGATTTTTTTATTAAATGTGGGAGACATTGACACACATGAAACCTACACCTAGCACGGATTTGCGTCTCATGTTAACGTGTTGAGCCAAATCCCAATTCCATTATCTCGCCGATATAAGTGACCAATGGGGCACGGTTTGATGATCTCGACCGTTGGTCAGTTTAGGAAAGAAAAGAAAAAGCTAGGTTAACTTATACAAGTATTAACTTAGATCCTCTACAATTGGCAATGGCTCAATTCAATCACATATTTTGTTAAACTACAGTCCTATTTTTGTATTGATTACATAGAGCTTTAAATTGAAAACTAACTTACACATGTACAAGAGGTGCATATGTAAAATGCATTTTACGTCCAAAAATGCCCTTCTAATAAGCAATGTCTGCAATCTTTGTAGATATCTGGTCACTGTATTAACTTTCGATCTTGGAAAGGTTAGAAACAACGATTAAAATTCCGAAGTAATCCATGCCATTCTAATGACGTAATCGTCCAAGGACACGACATATCGACTTTCAAATATCACTGCGCACTTATCAACCCGAATTTAAGTAAAAAAAAAAAAAGAGAAAGAAAGAAAAAACCCACTAGAATTTATAATTATCTACGACGGACAGCCATTTGCAGCCTGCATATCAGTGAAACTCTGGAAACCAAAACAAAAACAAAAATAAATCCGGCTCGCGAAGAAAAATCTCTCGCTTGGAATCGATCGACCAATGAGCCTATGTAGCAGAAATCTGCAGCCACTTGTCCTATTAGCTCGCGCTTTGACATGGGTCTTGGTTGTCTGGTCTAATCTTGAACTTGAAAAGGTAAGAAACAGCCTTAATTCATAGCCTTGTCCTCATTAGCAAGATATTGAGTGTGATGTAATCATCCAAGGACACGAAACATCCGGGTCTCAATTATCACGGCGTTATTAAGTATAAGAGCCCGATATTAAAAAAAAATTCATGAGAATTGAATTTATCATTGTCTTTATCGGACAGTCAATTGAAACCTACGTATCAGTGAAACTCTGGAAACCAAAACAGGAACAAAAATAAAGCCGGCTCGCGAAGAAAAATCTCTCGCTTGGGATCGATCGAGCGCAGAGCCTGTGTTAGTAGATGAAATCCGTAGCAACTGGTTCTTTTTAACACACGCTTTGAATTGATATGGGTCTTGGTATTTTGTCTCATCTTGAACTTGGAAAGGTGAAAAACAACCTTCATCCATAGTCTTCACCTCTTAGCAAGACATCAAGTATGACGTAATCATTCAAGGACACGAAACAGTCTCTCAAATATCACGGTGCTATTAAAGTATAAGAGAGCGATATTTTTTTTTAAAAATCTTAAGAAAAGAAAAAGAAAAGAAAAAAAAAAAACTCCTTAGAGATGAATTTATCATTATCTGCATCGGACAGTCAATTGAAGCTACATCAATGAAGCTCTGAAAATCAAAACAGAAAAATAAAGCCGGCTCGCGAAGAAAAATCTCTTGAATGGAATCGATTGACCAACGAGCCTGTGCTGATGCTGAAATCCTTAGCACCTTGTCCTGTTAGCACGCGCTTTGGTATGGGTCTTGGTTGTCTCTAATCTACACCCACGCATTTTTAGATACGCATAGATAATAAGAGTTATTGTTAACTAATTATATAAAATCCAAATCTATTTACAGCACTTTTGTGCACTTAATGCGAAAATTTACACCTTTCTAGAGCACTTTAAAGGGTCTAAAAACAGATTAGGAAAATACAGAATTAGTCGATTTCCCTAAGTTATTGGATTCACACATTGGCTATATCGAGGGCCTTCATATAATGATATTAAGAGAAATTAATGCCCTCTCAATGCATGCCAACATTGGACCTGCCTTTAACCCGTCAACTCTGGCAATATCTGATTGAACAATTTCACTGGGATATCATTCAGTCGCAGAAATGAGATAATAATTTCAAAACAGAATTAATTTGTCATTAACGCTTTTTTTTATCTTACTTGTGAATGCAATAGACCTAATGAGTATTATGTTCAAGTAAACAATAAAGAAACAGACCACCGTTTTTAATTTATTCGATGCTGAAGCGCTTGTGTGTTTCTGCAGGTTTTTTTTTTTTTCCCTTAAATTCTTTTTAATCAGGTTTTTTGGAGCAGTTGCAGGGCCAGATACAAATTGGATAAAGAAAAGAAAAAAAAGATGATCGAGTTTTGTCTCCGTGTAAGACTCTTTAGGGAACATGGGAACGCTTGGAAGCATTTGATAAAGCTTCCGGTTTTTGTTTTGTTTTTTTTTGTTTTTTTTTTGTTTTTTTTTTGTTAAGAATCTTCCGAAAACTTCCGTGATGTAAAATTTTTTAAGCAGCAAATTCTGTATTTTTTATGTCTTTGTCTGTCTCTGTCTTTCTGATTGTCTGTCTGTCTGTCTCTCTCTCTCTCTCTCTCTCTCTCTCTCTCTCTCTCTCTCTCTCTCTCTCTCTCTCCCCCTCTCTCTCTCTCGCTCTTCTTTCCTATATATATATATATTTCTTTGTCACTTTCTATCTTTCTATCAACCTATCTATTTCTCTTTATCTATATATCTATCTACCTAAGTATCTCCTTTCCCTTTCTCTCTCTCTCTCTCTCTCTCTCTCTCTCTCTCTCTCTCTCTCTCTCTCTTTCACTCTTTCAAATCTATCTAGCAAGCTATCTCTATCTATCTGCACTGCACAATAGTTACCTTCAATACCAGCAGAGCGTGTCGAATCTCCGGTCTGAATCTAGATCATTCTACTAGAGTCCATAATAATAATAATAATAATAATAATAATAATAATAATAATAATAATAATAATAATAATAATAATAATAATATCATCTCTCTAGCCTAGTATCAGATAGCTGTAATAGACCTGTATCTCCTTCGTTCCCTCTCTCTCTCTCTCTCTCTCTCTCTCTCTCTCTCTCTCTCTCTATCTATCTATCTATCTATCTATCTATCTTTCCAGTCTATCTAGCAATCTATCTATCTGCACTGCACAATAGTTACCTTCAATCAGCAGAGCGTGTCGACTCTCCTGTCTGAACCTAGATCTAAATCATTCTACTAGAGTCCATAATGATAATATTCTCTCTCCAGCCTAGTTACACGCACAGATCCAGTAGTCCTGTTTCGCTTCACAACTCTCTGACAGAAGTAATCTGAGCCGGCTTCGAGATCCAGAACTGTCTCCTTTCCTGGTAGATCGAAAACAGTCCCTGTACGATAGAGCACGATCACAGAATGATTCTTATACTAGTACTAGACACAACTCTAGAACATGTTGTTATTGTAGTAGTTGTGGTAGTACATAGTAGTGGTGATAGTACGACTGAACCACTTTCTTGTGACTGGCCCGGTGTCTGCCTGTCTGACTGGCTGTCTCGCCCCAGGCACTCCCTGTGTTGTTGTTGTGGCCTGGGCTCGCTGGCTGGCCGAGGAGGAGGAGGGGGAGGAGGGTGCTGCATGCAGTGTCTGGCGGAACGAGACTCTCTCTCTCTCTCTCTCTCTCTCTCTCTCTCTCTCTCTCTCTCTCTCTCTCTCTCTCTCTCTCTCTCTCTCTCTCTCTCTCTCTCTCTCTCTCTCTCTCTCCCTCTCCTTTTATTGAGCTCATGCCCGCCACCCAATGCGGTTCCATCGATCAGTGATCGCCTCAGAAACGGATTATCGAATGCAGCAATCACTGTCAGTAATTTGCATCCTCGGGCCATCATAGAAGCTCTGTCGTCGGTAAACAGCGGCGAAGGGCAAAGAATAGGGGGGTGGGGGGGAGGGGGTAGAGAGAGAGAAAATGAGAGAGAAAGAGAGAGACATATCTTTGTTTTTATCCACATTTTGTCTTTTTGTATATCTTTCAACATAATTTTTTTTAACCAATCCCTATAAAACCTTGTTTCACTCAAATGTTTCCCCCCACGAAATAGCAAGACCGCGTTATTATTTTTATTACCTTTTTCAAATACGGCCTCTCTGTAATAATTTTCGCGTATTAATGCAATGCCGCACAATATTATTATCAAGAAGATTTATGTGACATGAACATTTTGAAAAATAAAAAAAAAGAAGAAGCAGGAAGAAAAAGAGCCAAATTTGAATGTTGATTTATGCCATCACAGACCTTGTAATGAGAACTTTCCAATGAGATAATATTAGCAAGATTCATACATGCGCAGTCAGCTTAGCCACACCAACATGGCGAAGCTAGATGTGAGGACACAGATAGTCCATGCATAGCACCACAACAAGTCACGGTCCGTTGGTTTCCTTGTTCGACTTCTCTTCCAGGTCGTGATCTGGGCCGGAAACGACTCTGATCAGATCACTGGTGGCCTGACAACAGGATGATTCAGACCTCTGTTCCCCCCCCCCCCTCCTCCACCCTGGACACCATGTGTGGTCAACTGTTACGTGCCTGATGTGATGTCATTTGGGTCTTCCGTGACTTAATGGCTTAATTAGTCTTAGAGTTATAGACGTTTAATAACCTCTTAGATCCTCGGCTGGTAGACCTTCGCAGTTTAAAAGAAAGAGAGGGGGTGGGGGGAGGAGTTGTCAGAGAGGAAGAGAGAGAGGGGGTGGGGGGAGGAGTTGTCAGAGAGGAAGAGAGAGAGGGGGTGGGGGGAGGAGTTGTCAGAGAGGAAGAAAGAGCGAAGAAGATGAAAATATACTAAAATAGAAGGTAGATAGTAAACACACAAATATGGAAAGAGGGAGGGAGAGGGAGAGAGAGAGAGAGTAGTTGTCAGAGAGGAAGAAAGAGCGAAGAAGATGAAAATATACTAAAATAGAAGGTAGATAGTAAACACACAAATATGGAAAGAGAGAGAGAGAGAGAGAGAGAGAGAGAGAGAGAGAGAGAGAGAGTGGGGGAGGAGTTGTCAGAGAGGAAGAAAGAGCAGAAGAAGATGAAAATATACTAAAATAGAAGGTAGATAGTAAACACACAAATATGGAAAGAGGGAGGGAGAGGGAGAGAGAGAGAGAGAGAGAGAGAGAGAGGGGGTGGGGGGAGGAGTTGTCAGAGAGGAAGAAAGAGCGAAGAAGATGAAAATATACTAAAATAGAAGGTAGATAGTAAACACACAAATATGGAAAGAGGGAGGGAGAGGGAGAGAGAGAGAGAGAGAGAGAGAGAGAGAGAGAGAGAGAGGGTGGGGGGAGTATTTGTCAGAGAGGAAGAAAGAGCGAAGAAGATGAAAATATACTAAAATAGAAGGTAGATAGTAAACACACAAATATGGAAAGAGGGAGGGAGAGGGAGAGAGAGAGAGAGAGAGAGAGAGAGAGAGAGAGAGAGAGAGGGGGTGGGGGGAGGAGTTGTCAGAGAGGAAGAAAGAGCGAAGAAGATGAAAATATACTAAAATAGAAGGTAGATAGTAAACACACAAATATGGAAAGAGGGAGGGAGAGGGAGAGAGAGAGAGAGAGAGAGAGAGAGAGAGAGAGAGAGAGAGAGAGAGAGAGGGGGTGGGGGGAGGAGTTGTCAGAGAGGAAGAAAGAGCGAAGAAGATGAAAATATACTAAAATAGAAGGTAGATAGTAAACACACAAATATGGAAAGAGGGAGGGAGAGGGAGAGAGAGAGAGAGAGAGAGAGAGAGAGAGAGAGAGAGAGAGAGAAAGAGAGGGGGTGGGGGGAGGAGTTGTCAGAGAGGAAGAAAGAGCGAAGAAGATGAAAATATACTAAAATAGAAGGTAGATAGTAAACACACAAATATGGAAAGAGGGAGGGAGAGGGAGAGAGAGAGAGAGAGAGAGAGAGAGAGAGAGAGAGAGAGAGAGAGAGAGAGAGAGAGAGAGAGAGAGAGATGTAGAAAAAGGTAGGGAGATAAAAGAAGAATAGAGAGTGTGAGAAAGCACAATTTGAAAATAGAATAAATTAAAAAAATAACAAACTGATTTTCAGTGGAGAGGTAAGATGGAGAAGCAGAGCTTTATAAAGATCCAATTGGGTAGAGAGATGGATACAGAAGACGGAATCAGTGAGCGGCAAGAGAGAGAGAGAGAGAGAGAGAGAGAGAGAGAGAGAGAGAGAGAGAGAGAGAGAGAGAGAGAGAGAGAGAGAGAGAGAGAGAGAGAGAGAGAGAGAGAGAGAGAGAGAGAGGGAGGACGAGAGGGGGGAAACAACAATTTTATCAACCTTTGGAGTCGGATCTTTTCAAGAACTTTTTTTTTTGCTTTTGTTTTCTTTTTATGTTAAAATATTCGTTGGATTTTACTCAAATGTGAAATTTACTGTATATGACAGCTAATTTTGAATATAATCAGTCGAAATAAAAAGATTGGGAAAGCGCTCAGCTACCACCATATTCCACCCTGCAGAGTTCTTTAGAAGAAAAAAACATCTTTTCTATCACCCCAAATCCGCTGTCTGTTTTACAGACTTAAGCGACTTATAAAACCGCAAAGTTAAATAAGTAGTCTTTTCCCCTCGATCCAGCCCCCAGACACTCACGCCACGCCCACTCGTCCAAACATGGAAAGGAGAAGGCCACGCCCACTGCCGCCAGAGAGCTGGGCAAGCGATCGGACAAAGAAGTCAATTTACAGGTCGGTCTCAGACGAGAGTCGCCTTTGATCTTCACTATTTAGTAATTTTTATTTATTCTTTTTTGTCTGTGGAGCTGTTTCGGTCATATCTTTTCTCTTTATCTCGTTATCTGTCTCTCTGTGTGTGTCTCTCTCTCTCTCTCTCTCTCTCTCTCTCTCTCTCTCTCTCTCTCTCTCTCTCTCTCTCTCTCTCTCTCTCTCTCTCTCTCGATACATTTCTCTCTTTTGTCTCACTGGACACCATTTTTTCTCTTATTGATCTATACTCTCTCCCTCCTTCTCTCTCTGTCTCTCTCTCTGTGTCTCTGTCTCTCTCTCTGTCTCTGTCTCTGTCTCTCTCTCTCTCTCTCTCTCTCTCTCTCTCTCTCTCTCTCTCTCTCTCTCTCTCCCTCTCTGTATCCCGTGTCTCTCTTCTTTTGTGTAAACCTACTAGATTGGGTCGCTCTGTCTTTCCAACCTGTCTCAATACCATGTCGTTTGTTTAAAGTTTTTACTTACTTTGGCCTGTCTTTCTTTAGTTGATACCTAATGCTTTTTTTTCTATCTATCTATCTATCTATCTATCTATCTATCTATCTATCTATCTATCTATCTATCTATCTATCTATCTATCTATCTATCTATCTATCTATCTATCTACCTATCTATCTATCTATCTATCTATCTGCTTATCTATCTATCTCAATCTGTGGCATCTATCTATTTATCTTTCTATTCATCAATCTATCTATCATTCTTTTCATATATCTATCTCTATCTAATTTTAATTTTTATACCAAAACGTCAAGGTATAGCATATACGTATCAGATCTCTCCATCTTTCTGTATTCAGTTCATGTGTGCGTGTCCGCCTATCTCATAATTCCCCCCTCCCCCGCCCTCCTTTAAAAAAAAAACAAAAAACAACCAAACAAACAAAACAACCCCCCCCCCCACACACACACACACAGATATTCAAAACGTCTGAGGAGATGATGAACGTGGAGAGACATCTGAAACACCTGAGACACCAGCTCGCCAGGAATGAGTCCAAGTAAGGGAATTCTTGATTATGAATGTTTTATTTATTTATGGGAAATTGACCAAATCTTTACGTTCTAAATCTTTTTTTTTTTAAAGCTTTTAAACGCTTTTTAGACATCTGATAATTCTCTCTCTAAAAAAAAAATGCATAAATGCATGAACTTAAGGCGCTTAGCTTTGCGGGAATCCATACTGTAGGTTTATCTTAAGCTAAATTTCAGTTAGAGGGGAGACGAGATGTTGTTGCTAGCATCGTTGTTGACGGCGTAGGTTTTTTTTTTTGTCTTTGATACTTTTTCCCTCAAAGCAGGCTTCATGGAATCTTTAATTTCCTCAGTTGATGATAATAATAAAGAGTATGAACAAATCTTTTATGCAAATATGTAATACAAAGAGATTAGAATTTCGTAGTAAGAGCTTTGTAAAATAAAGTTCTCATTTGGCCAAAGATTAACCTGTGTACATCGTGTCTCTTCTATGTATTACAGTAATTTCATACGACAGACCTTTAGTGCTCTTACGCAATCATTTCGGAAAAATATTCAAAAAAAAACAAAACATATTCATGAAACAGTTCTGGGTCTTAACTTGTGTTTCTTCTATGTATTACAGTAATTTCATGCGACATACCTTTGGTGCTCTTTCGCAATCATTTCGGAAAAATATTCAAAAATCAAAACATATCCATGAAATAGTTCTGGGTCTTAACGCTTTGATTTCTGAATGTTGCCCGTTTTCACTCGGTCTCCAGAGATCGCAAGATGGCGGACCAAGTGAGGCAGAAGATTGCTGATCAGGAAAGCTACCTCCAGCAACTGAAGACTTCCTCTCAGACACTCGAGTCCCACAAGAAGAGCAGAAGTGCGCACAAAAAGCTGACTATATTTTGACCCGTTCATAGCGTCTGAATTTTTAATTTATAGATATACGCTGTTAGGATTGTATAAAATAAATTGAACAAAAATTATGGAACTTTTGTCCTTGGTTTTTGTTAATGATTTTGGTCTTTGTGTTTATTCATATTGTCTTGTTTATGTCACCGTGTGATCTGTCTTGTCCTCTCAAAATCCGTAACAGAACACCGTCTGCATTTCATTTCTTCCGCTTCTCTTTCTCTATTTCATACCATTTTGTTTACCGATATATTATTTTGCCCTCTGGCTTCTTCTGCTCTTGTTGATTTCTCTCTCTCTCTCTCTCTCTCTCTCTCTCTCTCTCTCTCTCTCTCTCTCTCTCTCTCTCTCTCTCTCTCTCTCTCTCTCTCTCTCTCTCTCTCTCTCTCTCTCTCTCTCTGTGTCTCTGTCTCTCTCTCTCTCTCTCTCTCTCTCTCTCTCTCTCTCTCCCCCTCTAACACACACACACACACTCTCTCTCTCTCTCTCTCTCTTTTTCTCTCTCTCTCCTTCTCTCTCTGGCTCTTTTCTTTCTATGTTTAACACACATGCTATCTCTTTCTATCCTCCTATTTATCTATCTATCTATCTCTTTCTGTCCATTTGTTTATTCATTTATCTATCCATCTATCTATATGTCCCCCTGTTTTTCCTCTTAATTCTTTACCACTTTCTCTATTTTACCGACGTTAAATCCATATCAGCCCCGACAACACCAATGCTTCCTACTTCCTTTCTTTTGTTGCCACAAACACTCGCTGAACCGAGATTTTTTAATTGACTCAACACAGTGATGTTGTGAGCGGATGTGTGAACTAGCATGGCCCTCAGCACATGTCCGAATTATTGAAAAAAAAAAACCTAATATTTTTACTTAAATTTTAGGCTTCTAAAGTATATGCGTCACAAATAAACCTAACAAATTCATACTATTTTGGAAGACTTTTAGAGACATTACGGTACTGAAAAAGAGCATAAACAAATCGGGTATTCAAAACGCGCTACATATAATTATCCCATATAGTAGTAAATATTTATACTGCTCACAGCGGAGCAAACTTTACACAAACGTATTGAAATGGACTTCTTTCAACAAGTCGATATTAAAATAATTAGAAAGATATGGGGCTTTTATTCTGCTCTCAGTAGTCGCATCAATATGGAGTCGCTATGGGCTATCGTGAAACCAGCCCAGAAGCTGGGGAGAAAGTGGAGAAGATCGAATTATTGCAAAGGGAGAGTTGGAGGCGTGTAGGGAGGAGGTGGGAGTGCAACCTTATTGTAATTAACAAGAGAGAGAGAGAGAGAGAGAGAGAGAGAGAGAGAGAGAGTGGAGGGAGGAAGTGAGAAGGTAGGGAGAGGAATGGATGTGCGAACTGAGCACTGAGCAGAGACAGTGAGGGACGGAGGGTGGGGAAGGGAGGTGTGTTGTGCAAACCGAACGAAGAGAGAGAGAGGGAAAGAAAAGGAGGAGATAAGGTAAGGGAGCATGCAACTGGAGCACTGAAAGAGAGGAAAGTGAGTGAGTGAAAGAGAGAGAGGGGAAGAGAGAGAGAGAGAGGCTGATGACTTCAGCAGCAATCCCCCGGCCAGGCGATGCTGCTGTCTTCTGAGGTATTGTGACCCGCGGCTGCTCGCAACACGAACCACTCAGTCTTGGCTCAGGTCCAGCTCACTTTGGCCGAGCTGTAGGGGTCAGTTCAGGCCACTGCCACGGCTGGACTAGGCCAGCTACCACTACCAGCCTGGCAAAAGGGGTCAGTTCAGGTCAGTTGCCTTGTTTTCTCTAAAACAATTTGTGGTGTTTTTATTCATAGTTTTGTTTACGAGGTTAGCGCTGTAGATGAGATACAGTTTTTGATATATAGATTGAAAAGTGGAATATTTCTATTAGAAATCTAACGGTCGTTTTTATGTACCCGGTATTACTGAATTGGGTATTGATTGATATATCTTTTCTGAAATGTGAGCCGTCGTTGAGGTAAGCGCTGTAAGGTTAGAAAGATTAAATCTAGATCTAGCCATGCCAAACTGGTTTTGTTTTTTTTTTAAATCCTATCATGTCCTCTTCAATTTTATTTAGTTAATTAACCTGGCTGGTGGTTTGATAAGCCTGTATCCTCTCATGTTTCCTGATTTTGACATTGATAGGAGGAATATAATTATGGATACGCTCATGCCAAATTGATTTTAAGCTGCTTTAACGGATTTATTATTTTTATTTCCATCCTTCGAATTTTCTTTTTGAGAAATGGCAAAGTTGTTCAAATGAATAATAACGTTATATGAAAGATAGGCGGACAAGACACACACATGAAATAAATACAGAAAGATGGAGAGAATATGCTCTCACATATTATTCAAAAATGTAAAGTCGTTCAAAAAAAAAAAAAAGAAAGAAAGAAAAAGGGGAAAAAAAAGGATTTCCTATTATCTGTGCTTCTTTTTCAGCTTCGTTTGTTTCGTTCATGAGTGAATGAGTGCATAAGACTTGATCGATGCTAGGGGAAGAGAGAGGGAGAGAGTGAGAGAGAAAGAGAGAGAGAGAGAGAGAGAGAGAGAGAGAGAGAGAGAGAGAGAGAGAGGGACAGAGAGAGAGACAGACAGACAGGCAGACACAGACAGACAGAGGGAGATGGGAGAGAAAGACAGACAGACAGACAGACAGAGGGAGATAGAGACAGATAGGGAGAGAAAGACAGACAGACAGACAGAGGGAGATAGAGACAGATAGGGAGAGAAAGACAGACAGACAGACAGACAGAGGGAGATAGAGACAGATAGGGAGAGAAAGACAGACAGACAGGCAGAGAGAAAGAGGGAGATGAAAAGATAAAAAGCGCGAGAAAGGCAGACAAAATAATATTTATTAAAATTATTCTTTAATACAAGCTCACAAATTCCTGAGTACTGAAGTATTGATTCATTTAAAAATTAATGGCTCATACTTTAATCCATCAGACTTCAATCATACGAGCTGGTGCTATCCTCGACCCTAACGAGATTATTCGCCTCTTTATGTTATTGTTAATAATTCCATACATGGCAAATTTCTATTTAAATATAGAAGAATGAAAGTATAATTGTCTTCGTTAAGCATTCGCCTAAAAAAAAATGAACTATTCCAGTACGTAATTGTTTATTTTGTCCTATAAGGCTTCGGTTTCATTTGTATTTTGAATTATTATTATTTTAAACAATCAAACTTATTACTTTAAAATTGCTGCCCCCCCCCCAACCCCCCCCCCCCCCCCCCCCCCCCCCCCCCCCCCCCCAAAAAAAAAAAACAAAACAAAAAACAAAAAAAAAACAAAAAAAAAACAAAACAAAACAAAAAACACATACATGCTTAAACATACAGACACACACTTGTCCTACATTCAAATAGAAAAATTAGCATTAAAAGCCTCAGTTACAACAACAACATAACAACAATAAAAATAACATTAAAATAAACATCATTTAAACTTAAAAGAAATACACAGTCAATTTCTGGACAATATCGTCAATATTTGTTCCTTTACAGCAGTGTGTCGCTAAGAATGTTTCATCTTGAACCGATTGAGAACCAAAATGAGGGACAAAAAAACATAAATTGTCTTGCTAAAAAGCAGGGTGACAAAGAAATCAAAACATGTACAAGAACAAAGCTGAAAGAGAGAGAGACAAAATATGGCATATTTTCCTCAGTTCAGCAAATAGACTGCAAGCGGTCAGGAGGAAGGAGGAGGAGAAGAAGAAAAAAAAGGAGGAAGAGGAAGAGAAAGTACAACCACAAAAGCAACATAAATTTAAAGCAACGGCAATAGGAACAAACATCAGTCCTTATCAAAATACCAATAGTTTCAAGAAATTTGATTCCTGTGCATGCAAATTGGAGATTCCAGGACATCATTCTTTTTTAACATTTTTCGTGTATTACACAAGTCTAGTGTGAAAAAAAAAAATCTTTAAAAAGGATGTGGAATTATCGAGTCCTATCTGCAGCGGTTCTCAAACGGACACGTTCGATCGAGGGTGTAGGGAAAGTTCAGTGTTTTAGACTAGATTCAAGGGCTGATGCTGGGAGTCTGCAAGACCTCACGACCAGGTCTGTTTGATTATCGATCTGTCTACAGCACAGCCTGGCAGGGCACAGATCTCGGAGGGGGAGAAAGGCTTGGTGTGAAGAGGAAATGCCATCACATCATCATACTATTTTTTTTCCTGCACGGCGGGGGATGAAAATGGAGCGAAGTGGTGCCTGAATGCGTAGTTTGGAAGTCTCTGAGTGTGTTATAGTTCAATGGTGATTTTGTGATTGGTTGGAAATGATTGTGTTCTTGAGTTGACTTAACTTAAAGAGAGAATTGTGTAATTTGGTGTGCAAATAGGTAGATCCACATTGGTGGTGAGTGTTAATGTATAGGTTGATGGTTTTATGAATCGACTGATGTGAACTAGAAAACTTTCAATCTTATTCAGTTGTTGATAGACTTTCATGTTAAGTTAAGAGAGAGAGATAGATAGATAGATAGAGAGAGAGAGAGAGAGGGGAGGGGGGTGGGGGGGGGGGGGGGCCGACAGACAGACAGATAAACAAGCAGAAAGGCAGATAGAGGAACTAGACACGGAAAATATTTACATTGTAAATAGAACGACATCTCCTATCTAAATAGTACAAATCCTGATAAAATTGTCCTGAGATTCATAATGGCAACTTTCGTATTAACTACGACAAATGGAAAGGTAAATGAATAGTTAGATAAATTGACCAGAAAAAAAGGTAGAATGTAGATATTAAACATAGAGACAGGACAGACAGATAGAGATAGATAGACCCACAGATAGATAGACAGATGCCGCCCCCTCTTTTTTCTACCCTTTCTTTCTTTCCATTCTCTCTCTCGCCCTCTCTGTCTGTCTGTCTGTCTGTCTTTCTCCCTCTTTCTCTCTCTCTCTCTCTCTCTCTCTCTCTCTCTCTCTCTCTCTCTCTCTCTCTCTCTCTCTCTCTCTCTGTGCTTTCGCTTTTTGTGCTCCCCCCGTCACTGTGACGATGATTTCAATGCATTTCGATCAGATTTAAGTCTCTTTCATTAGAATGGTCAATAAATCTCTTCCATGAAAGTCAAATAAGGCTGGAGTAATTTCTTCTGTTGTGGCACGCTTAGCTATCGATATCACATCATACACATTTTTACAAGGCTGGTGCCCACGCAAATAATTATATTCTTAGCGAATAGGCTGCTTGCCTTCTAGCCCAAAGAAGTTTTGTTGACTTCATTTGACTCAATATCAGTCGTATTAAAGAACTTAGTTGAAACTGCTAGGCAAGGGAAACAACGATCGGCTCTAATCATTCAAGGTTTTTTATTTTTTTGTTTTTGTTTTTATTTATTCGTCTGCAGAACAAAGATGGCGGTAAAAGGTCAAGAGACCCAAACGACAGGCCATATGGGAACAGTTTCATAGCAGCTTTATGCTTGTCTTTTCCGTACCTGACCAGAAAATCTTGTTATGAGAAAGGCCCAACCACGCCGAGGTCATCTTCCAAAACCTTTGAATAACATTATCGTTTGAGATTACCGAAGAAGCTTACAATGGGGAATTCCCGTAATAGGAGGGATTTTTCATTGGTGCTTCTGCTGCTTTTGATGGCGCCAAATCCCGGTGGTTCTCAAATTATCAAAAACAAGACCTTGACGATCGGTGGTATCTTCCCCATGTCGGGCAGCTGGGCGGGTGGAGAGGGCTGTCAGCCGGCCGTGCAGATGGCGCTGAGTGACGTCAATAACCAGACAGACATCTTGCCGGAATACAAGCTAGAGATGGACTCTGATGACAGCCAGGTGGAGATATTGTGTTGAGTGTCGTCCATATCAGTATCTTACAGATTCCCTTATAAGAATCTTGAAGAGGAAACGTTACACAATTTAGAACTATTTTATAATCAGGTTAAAAGAAAAAGCCGATTATCGTTGTTTATTGGAAAAAAATATTTTTGTCTAATCAATCATTTGACAACCATTCACCCAATCAGTCAAATAATACGGTTTACAAGAGAATAATTTAAAACAAAATAATCATTGAAATAATGGATGCGCCATTGAATCATTCAATGCTATAACTGGTATTTTTTATTCAAATCAAAGAAGTAATGGGCACATTTTTATTATAATGAACTCCATGATGGATCGTATCAATCATTCAATGTTATTAATAGGATATCAAACAATCCATCTATCAATATCTTAGAAAATGTATTCTTTTATTAATTTAACTCACTATTTCTGTATCCCCCACCCAGTGCAAACCTGGTCTGGGTACTAAGGTCTTGTACAAGCTCCTCTACAACAAACCTACCAAACTGCTGGTCCTGTGTGGCTGCAGCATCGTCTCCACATTCGTGGCTCAGGCTGCCAAAATGTGGAAACTTGTTGTGGTGAGAGGACAGGGAATAGGGACTGTATTAACATTAATAATAAGGAGAAATAGACATGATGTCACGTCCTGTAGTAAAAGTTACTGGTTCTAAACTAACTATAAATCATCGTCTCCACATTCGTGGCTCAGGCTGCCAAAATGTGGAAGCTTGTTGTGGTGAGAGGACAGAAAATAGGGACTGTATTAATAGGGAGAAATAGAATGATGTCACGTCCTGTAGTATAAGTTATTGGTTCTAAACAAACTATAAATTATCGTCTCCACATTCGTGGCTCAGGCTGCCAAAATGTGGAAGCTTGTTGTGGTGAGAGGACAGGGAATAGGGACTGTATTAATATTAATAATAGGGAGAAATAGACATGATGTCACGTCCTGTTTAACAAGTTTAAGTTACTGGTTCTAAACAAACTATAAATCATCGTCTCCACATTCGTGGCTCAGGCTGCCAAAATGTGGAAGCTTGTTGTGGTGAGAAGACAGTGAATAGGGACTGTATTAATAGGGAGAAATAGACACGATGTCACGCCCTGTTTATCAAGTTTAAGTTACTGGTTCTAAACAAACTATAAATCATCGTCTCCGCCTTTGTGCCTTCGGCTGCTAAGATGTGGAAGTCCGTTGCGATGAGAAGATAGAACTTCTACTTCCATCGCTCAGAGCCGATTTTAATTATTAAGAGAAATAGACATGACGTCGCTACCTCTGTGAAAGTCGTCATTACTGATTCTAAACAATTGTTCATCTTCCATCAACATCAGGAGTGTCCCAAGTGTTTTAGAAATAGTTTGAAACTTATAGTCTGGGTTTTATGATTGTGTTGTCAGTGAAAGTGATTACTTCATTTGAGATTTGCGACGGATAAGAGGAGTTAAAGTCTTGTCTCCTTTTGTTCTCAGACCGTTAAGAACCACCAATGACATCACTCTTTTTCTCCCTATTTATAAGTAAGAGCATAAAATCCTTCGTAGCTCACATCAAAAGCAATGTTTTGCGTTCGTTGGAGTGTTTTTTGCCGGATTTTTTTTTCGTTTACTAAAACCGGTCTAGATCTAAAATAATGCTCATAGATCTCTATGCTCCTGCTGTCCAGCTCAGATATTCCGTGGTATGAGACCTCATTATGATTTTAGCTCCACACTGACAGATCTTAATGTAAGATTCCACTTGCTGCCAACGCAATAAACGTGTCTTAATGTGGCAGACAGCAGACGACATCGTTCTCAGCGTAACCAATAATTGTTGTTTTCCTCCAATTTCATGTGGAGGAGCCATGGTTGCACTATGATATTTTTAGGAAATTTCTGGCATTTATTGCGGTTACCCACTTTGAGCTCTTGAGGTAGATCGGTTCCCTTGCTTATTTAAAGCCATTGTGGAAGTAAACTTCAGCATACGTTCATGACTATTTAAAAAAAACCTGAGTATAAGATGGATGGTTAGAAAATGAAACAGAATTAAGCTTTAGCCGAATTTATAAAAAGCATAGCGTGGTTTTAATGTTATTTTTCCGCAGTTCTAGCAGTTGTAAACCGTGATTTTAGTGTTATTTGCCGCAGTTCTAGCAGTTGTAAACCGCGATTTTAGTGTTATTTGCCGCAGTTCTAGCAGTTGTAAACCGCGATTTTAGTGTTATTTGCCGCAGTTCTAGCAGTTGTAAACCGCGATTTTAGTGTTATTTGCCGCAGTTCTAGCAGTTGTAAACCGCGATTTTAGTGTTATTTACCGCAGTTTTCACAGTTATAACGCGCGATTTTCAAGTTATATTCCACAGTTCTAGCAGTTATAATTACTATTTTCTCCTCACGGTACCCCGTTGAACTTATCTTAAACTTTTCTACCATCTGCTATCATAAGGGCTGTGAGGTTAGATGAGTTTAGGCATTATATTTTTTAGCTCCACATTGCCTTTAACCAGAGTTATTTGGAATAATTTAATGACCTTATAAGACATAGCTGGAGGGTTGAACATTAACATGAGGTCCTGGGTCTGAACCCCGACTGGGGCATCTGGTGATGAGTTCGGATCCCATCTAACAACCCAGTCCTCTTACTCCATATAAGACTTTTCGGAAAACTTATTGGCACAATTAAACTACCTAGAAACAATCTTTTAGCCAACGGTTATAATGAACCCTATTAGAAACAAAAAGAGATATTGCCTATCAAATGCACCCTAAACCATTACAAAACTAGGTCAAGCAATCTTTTTTTTCTTCTTTGATGTCTATTTTTAGCTTTCCTACGGCGGAAGTTCACCAGCCCTGTCTAACAGAGAGAGGTTTCCGACCTTTTTCAGGACGCATCCTTCAGGTACCCTACACAACCCCATCCGCCTCAAAGTATTTAAAAAGTTTAACTGGAAAAGAATTTCAACCATACAGGAGACACAGGAGCTTTTCACCTCGGTAAGTCTGAATCTCTAGGATTAAAGTAAACCATTAGAGGGTAAGTAAGTTTTTAGAATGTAATTTTCAGAAAAAAATTATGGAAAAGTTTTCCCTTTGCAAAAGGAAAAGAATAAGTAATTCGAAAGGGACAAGTAAGCTTGATTAATTCTATACCTTCAAATATATATATATATATATATATAAAGAGAGAGAGAGAGAGAGAGAGAGAGAGAGAGAGAGAGAGAGAGAGAGAGAGAGAGAGAGAGAGAGAGAGAGAGAGAGAGAGATACATTAAAAATGTACCCAGAGTCATTCAGATCTGATTGTGAAATTTATAGAAATTATATTCCCATTTCCAAGTAAAGATATTCTTGTAATGACCTGTGTAGGCCATACAAAATTATATGACTGACCGGCGTAACCTTTCCTTCAGACCATTGAGGATCTGGAGAAACGAGTAAAGAGGGAAGGAATGGACATTGTGGTCAGACAGAGCTTTCTCACCGACCCTACCAATGCTGTGAGGAATCTTCGGGTGAGAGACCACCACTATTTTATAATGAGTTCGATGAACATTCATATAGTTTCTTTATCAACTAAATAGATCTACAAGATCAATAGAGTCATTTGTAAATCTTGCCTTTTGAGCTACTCTACATCAATGTCATTTGTGAATCTTGCCCTTTGAGGTATCCCATAATTAGGGCTATTTGTGAATCTTGCCCTTTGAGGTATCCCATATAAACAGGGCTATTTGTGAATCTTGCCCTTTGAGTTATCCCATATAAATAGGGCTATTTGTGAATCTTGCCCTTTGAGGTATCCCATATAAATAGGGCTATTTGTGAATCTTGCCCTTTGAGGTATCCCATATAAACAGGGCTATTTGTGAATCTTGCCCTTTGAGGTATCCCATAATTAGGGCTATTTGTGAATCTTGCCCTTTGAGGTATCCCATATAAATAGGGCTATTTGTGAATCTTGCCCTTTGAGGTATCCCATATAAATAGGGCTATTTGTGAATCTTGCCCTTTGAGGTATCCCATATAAACAGGGCTATTTGTGAATCTTGCCCTTTGAGGTATCCCATATAAATAGGGCTATTTGGGAATCTTGCCTTTTGAATTATTCGATATCAATAAAACCGTTTGTTAATCTCGCACTTTGAATTATCCCATATCAATAGAGCCATTTGTAAATCTGGCGTTAATTAATACGTGACATAGTAATGAAGGCAATGTCTTATGACCCTTGTTTTCCATTGCTTAGATAATAATCATAACTTTACTCACACACAGAAAACACACTCAAACATAACTTCTAAATCGTTCTATTTGTGTCTTTCTCTCAGCTTTATCAGGACAAAAATAGATTGCCAATATCTCGTTATGAGGTTTTGTGCCTTTTCATTCTGATTATTTATGATAATTATACAGTGCCTCTCTCTCTCTCTCTCTCTCTCTCTCTCTCTCTCTCTCTCTCTCTCTCTCTCTCTCTCTCTCTCTCTCTCTCTCTCTCTCTCTCTCTCTCTCTCTCTCTCTCTCTCTCTCTCTCTCTCTCTCTCTCTCTCTCTCTCTCTCTCTCTCTCTCTCTCTCTCTCTCTCTCTCTCTCTCCCCCCCCCCCCCCCCCCCCCCGTTTCAGTATCTTTTTGCCTCGCTCTGTCTGTGTCTGTCAGACTAAATGTATGTTATGTTTCTGTCTGTCTTTCCCCTCTCTGTCTCTGTCTCTCTCTTTCTCTCTCTTTCTCTGTCTGTATCTCTCTCTCTCTCTCTCTCTCTCTCTCTCTCTCTCTCTCTCTCTCTCTCTCTCACAATTTATATATAAGCGCCAATTACTATTTCTTATTTCAGAACGAATTTACTCTCTTATTTCTCATAACTATTGGCTTTAGCAAATTAAACTACATGTAGATTGAAATTAAAATGTTCTTTCTCGCAGCGCCAAGACGCTAGAATCATCGTGGGAGTCTTCTACGAGGATATGGCAAGACGAGTGTTTTGTCAGGTATGTCCATGTTTATCCCAACAGCAATCATAACACGCCTGCAGTTACTACTCATTGCCATTATTTTGTCTAGTTTTTTAAAGAGAAAATGTAAGTAAGGATAGAGTAAGGCGGATACAAGCTTGCTTTTCATAATGCAATACTGATAAAAAAGACGAATGGGCTGGAGTATTTATTTGTGTCTAAAATCATACACAGAAAAGCACGATGCATAAGTAGTAAGTTTTACAGAGAAAGAAAGAGAGAGAGAGAGAGAGAGAGAGAGAGAGAGAGAGAGAGAGAGAGAGAGAGAGAGAGAGAGAGAGAGAGAGAGAGAGAGAGAGAGAGAGAGAAGAGATATAGATACAAAGACAGATATTTAAAGACGGGTACATAGATCGATCGATTGATGCCATAGATAAAGTGGGGCAGAAAAAGTTGAGAGAGATTCAGACAGTGAGACAGACCACAGACAGAGACAGAGACAGAGAGAGGGAAGAAGAATGGAAGGGAAGAGAAGGACAAAAGTCATGAAGTAGTATGCTGGTTCTTTGAATAGTTTTACAGCCTCTAATATCCGGAGGAATCTTATTCGGAGACAAAGAAGTCTTGATGGATGACTAAGAAGGAAAAAAAAAAAAGACAAGACATAAAAAGAGTTTGCCTCTAATCCGAACATACGCCCAAAATATTTAAGGTGTTGAAAAATTAGTGGGTCCACCTTTTCGTGTCAGAAAACAAAACAAATAACCTGGAGGTGTTGAAAAGAATTCATTTTGAAGCGAGAAAAGCCTTCTCTGGCAATTTTCACTCTGAGATAAGGGAGAATAACTAAGGCTGGAATGGAATGCTTGTTGGAGATTGAGAGGTTTAGTCGGATGGACAAGGCTTAGGAACAAAAGCTGGCCAATTACACTATTACACTGTGTGAGAGAATACAAAATAGAGAGAGAGAGAGAGAGAGAGAGGAGAGAGAGAGAGAGAGAGAGAGAGAGAGAGAGAGAGAGAGAGAGAGAGAGAGAGAGAGAGAGAGAGAGTAGGGGGGGGGGGTAATTGAATGGCTTGTGGGGACACTTGAAGGAGTGATAAAGGTTGGGTAGGAGAAAAGACGGAAAAGAAAAAAAAATAAGGAAATTAGGATGATTTTCTTCTAACACAAATAGGCGAAAAGCAACTCGAAAAAAATAAAGAGATGAAGTCAAAGGATGCGTGAGGAATTCATGAGGAAGAATGCTAATAAGTTGGTATAGATTTGGGCGATTCGGGCGAGATCCTGATGACCCAATTTCTAATTTATCCATTTTTATATCTTTAAGAGACACGTTCTTTCCCGATTAGGGTTATCAGTTTTTTGGTTTGTTTGTTTGTTTGTTTGTTGTTGTTTTGGGTTTTTGGTTTTTTTTTTTTATGAGGGGGGGTGGGGGTGTTTGTTTGTTGTTTTATTTTTGTTTTGTTTTGTTTTGTTTTTTTTTTGGGAAAAAAGGGGGGGGGGGGGGGGGTGACGGGTTGCTCTTTTCTTATATTCTTCTCCAATTCAGTAATGCTAAAACATGGTGGAGAGTAAAAGAAGGGAAGGGGGGTGGCAGCGGTAGTGATGTAGTCAACGTGATAAAGAATGAACGTACTAGAGCTTGTGTTGGCTTTAGAGACCAAAAAAAACAACAACTATGTCTTTTAGAGAACTTAAAAGAGATTCGCAATTCCCTTTGGTTTGCCGGAGAGAAAATTGAGACCAAAAAATCTGAATATGGCAATAGAAAACTGATCCATGGAGCCGTCTTGAATACCAGGCAGCCGTCGTTGATTACCCGTTCATGTTTGACTTCTGCAAAGATGGAAAAAACAATAGCGAGAATTTAAAGGTACATTTTTCGCAGTTTTACACAAATAAAACTTCGATATGGAAAATAAATTAATGCGTCAACCTTTCCTGGTGATTATACTCTTTGTCAATACACTGGCGAGGATAGGGGACAGTCTGACCTCAGTAGGGTTATTCATGTTGTAAACAAGTTCAGTGATGAAAGGGGCCATTATTACTTTGAGTTAATTGTCTTTTTGAGGCTTCATAAAAGACAACATGGTTGGGAAAAGAATCTGAAAATGATAACTAAAGTTAGAAGAAGGAGTTGTCTTGAAAACAAGGCAGCCATCGTTATGATTCAGCTAGGTTTGACCTGTGGAAAGATGGAAAATTTTTAGCGCGTATACATTGTTTCTAAAACACTTTGTTTATATTATATTTGTGTGAAGGTCAACTTGCGAAAACGTTTAGAGACATCCAGAAATAGATATTTAGTTGGAAAATATCAAAGAAAGCAACCTTTCTCACTTCCCAATATCCTGGCGGGATTGGGAGACAGCCTGACTAGTACTCAGTAGGTGGTTCATGCTGTAAATAAGTTCACTTATGTAAACACAATAGTGGCCATTATTACTTTGAGTTACTTGTCTTTAGCAGCAACGTTAAAGAGGGTGAAATTTTTGTTATGAAAAAGCCATGAGTAAATGTCACAAAACTATT
Source organism: Elysia crispata (assembly GCA_033675545.1). Classification (NCBI taxonomy): domain Eukaryota; kingdom Metazoa; phylum Mollusca; class Gastropoda; family Plakobranchidae; genus Elysia; species Elysia crispata. Next base: position 682,649 of record JAWDGP010007174.1, on the reverse strand, counting down.
TTTTTAATTGAGATAAACAAAATGTCTTCCCATTTAAATCAAATTTAACAAACTTTAACCAATTGAATTAATTAACTAATTAGTACATTGCATCAAAATTCACACGAAGTAAACTGCATTAAAGTGGACTTCCCAATAGGTTACTATATAAAGCCCTCCAATTGTTATTAGATTGTAAGCTTGGCTAGGTAACGAACCAAGAACTGGCTCTAATCCCTAACGGTGTTAAGACCCGTAAAACGGTCAAGGTCCACACGCTATGGCGGCGCGCGCCAGTCGTCATGTATGCCTTGGGTCTGGTGTGGCTCCTCCCATAATACACTCGTTATATATTGGAGAATAGATGCTGGGAGGGAAGCTTTGTCGGTGGGTGTGTGAGAACCACAAACGCCTTAGAGGTACTGGCGACTAGGGTACTTCGTCAATGTGGTGTTGGTTGAGTAGGCGATACCGAGAGTGCCTATATGGCGGAGGATCGTGGCTGAAAACCTTCACCCCCTTTTGTTTTGTTTTTTTTTGTTTTTTTTTTAGTGTTATTATAATATAATATACATTATAATATGCTTCTTGAAACAAAGAAATAAATCGATCCTGAGAGTGGTTATGGCGGAGGTTCAGTTCTAAAAGCTCCCTTTTTTTAATTTTGTCTCAATTCATAAATTGAGTGGGATTTTTTTAAAATTAACATATTCGAAAGGTATGTCTTGAAACAAACACATAGATCACTCCATCAAAACATCTTTTGGTAACTAATGTAGTGCAAGTAAAACTGTGGAGATTTAATGGGGCCCTCTATTATTCGTCAAAAGCTTCTTTGGAATTAAACAAAAGTGTGACTTTTGGGAACCCTTACTTAAGGCAAGTAATTTACAAAAATGATCGCTAATATTCTTTTTTTTTAATTTTGAAAACAAGAAAATGACAGCTTTCTTTGGAGTTTCTTAAAATTGCATGATTATTTAATCCTCAACAGAATCTTAATCTATAATTACGTAATTGAAGTTCATGCTTACTGATTTGTGGACAGGTTACACCAAATTCTTAATAAAATATTAATACGAGGTATCACTAAAATGATGTGATAAGTATGTAAATTATATGTAATTTTGAATTTTGAAATCTGTGTCCATATAAGTCCAGGCTGGGTAATTTTTTAAACCTTAAGTTAAAATGATTTGGTAGCACATTTAAGATTCATAGTGCAATTGAGTTCCACTTCGAACAACACAACAGAATATAACAGTATAGAGCAATGTTTAAGAGACTAGTGTCTGTATGACGCTGGCGGTTTATATTAGTAGAAAAAAAATAAAACAGTAAATGTTTCCTTTGCCAATGGCAGAGGATCAATGTTCGTTTTGCCTGGTATCTGGGTAGAGATCTGCACGGACATAACATTTTAGCTCACAAAGTAGATGATTCGAAAAGAAACAGGAAAAAGAAAGGAAAACATTGATCACTTTAAAAGCTTTTAAGCTGAAAATCTAATTCAAACACGGATTACCTGAGACAATCTGATATGGTTGGAATCTACCATTTTGTTAATCCCTGAAAACGACGCGTGTTTTAATTATATTTGCTTTAATGTAGAGACTGTGAAAGAAGTGTCAGTGTTGCAAAGAGTTGCAAAATAAATTTTTACTGTGCATATTTTCTTTTCTTTTTTTTTTTCATTTCAGTTGAATACGTGTTTTTTTTTTTATCTTTGGTGACTATAATTTTTTTTTCTCCAAATCTATGATTTGCCGCAAGGCGATGTTAGTACAGGTTTAAGAGCCCATAATGCCACCTTAGCAAAATCAGGATAGAATTAATTTGAGAGAGAGCACGTTGTGCATATCAAGGTAAAACTCAACATGCAAATCTTGTTACACAGGGTGATAGATGTGGTTGGCCTTTAAATACGATCTCTTCATTATGAATTAGCTGCAAACGTTAGTTTGTTTTGTAAACATTGTTCTCTACCATGTAGTGATAGACACACAACTTTTAATATTCAGGCCGGTATTGATAGAAGCTTAGGAACTTTACGATGCATCATAGCCCATGCATAAAGGATTGGCATAGGATAGTCAGAAGTTTGCTTTACGTTTGTTTTATATGGCCCCAAGTCGGGGGGGGATCCGGAATTCGAAAGTTGTCTGGGGCAGTCCCTGGTAAAAATTCTTAATACTTATCTATGGTTTACAAGATGTGATTGTCAATGTCACGGGACCAACATCAAGGCCTCGCTAAGTATAGGCCGAATTATTACCGAAGTAAATTAAACCTTAAGTGCCAAAGTGAGCCATATCATTTGACCATTTGGCCCTGTTAGGACTGTTTAACATTGGTGTTAAGTGAGATGATGAGCTTCAAAAAAGCTCTCTGTTCCAACTATGCTTAAAAGTTAAAAGAAACAGATCCTTATATGTACCCTTTATATGCAAAGGTTTGTTTCCTTCGGTGGCTTGGTCTGTACTAATGAGGTCTCGACAAACACTTTATTATTAGTAGTAGTAGTAGTAGTAGTAGTAGTAGTAGTAGTAGTAGTAGTAGTAGTAGTAGCAGTAGCAGTAGCAGTAGCAGTAGCAGTAGCAGTAGCAGTAGCAGTAGCAGTAGCAGTAGTAGTAGTAGTAGTAGTAGTAGTAGTAGTAGTAGTAGTAGTAGTAGTAGTAGTAGTAGTATTGTTGTTTTTATTATTATTATCATCATCATCATCATCATCATCATCATTATCATCATCATCATCATCATAATCATCATCATCATCATCTATTCATCATCATCATTATTATTATTATTATTATTATTATTATTATTATTATTATTATTATTATTATTATTATTATTATCGTCGGCGTAACCATCTCAGTTTCATCACCATTATTATCGTAATCATCCTCGTCATCATCATCGTCATAATCGCCGTCAACATCATCAGTTTCATGATCAATATTATAACATTTAATTATTATTATTATTATTATTATTATTATTATTATTATTATTATTATTATTATTATTATTATTATTATTATTATTAGTTATGAATGTGAGGAGAGAGACAGTTCAGGTATCACAATTTTCCGCGGATCCGCAGAAATCAGTGGTTAGGAAAATCCGACGCTGAAAACCCGCGCATGGAAGAAAACAAATAATTTTCAGTGGTAATCCGCGTTTTACAAAATGAACAACAACAACAACAACAACAACAACAACAACAACAAATAAATAAATAAACAAAATAACGTTAAGGGCAAAACACGAACTCCTCGGTATGGGAAACTCGGCTTTTTCCGTAAGCATCGGTGTGTCACAATGCAAGGGCGTTTAGCCTTTTCCGATGTTCAGCGCAACACCGCGTGTATCATTATTAGGCCAAACACGAAGTCCGCGGAATAGTGAACTCGGCACTTTCCGTAAGACTCAGTCCGTGATATTGCTGTCTCCGACGTTTCCGCGAAGCATTGTAATTTCACTAGACTCTAAATGTTAGAAGTCTTGAACAGTTCCGAACACACGTGTCTCATTAACCTTTGGTTCCGAAAATTTATTTTTATGTTGCCTAAGTTCATTATTTTGTTTAACCTTGTTATGTAGCAGCATAGACCTAGAGATCGAGAGGGTTGAGCATGGAAAAATCCGGGAAATAACCGGATAGACCTATGCAGGCTTTAAGCGGTAGAATACGCATTACCAGATCTACTTATGGCTCTAGAACTTCGGGTCAAACCATATTCTGTTTGTTAGTTGTTTTGTTGGTTTTTTTTTAACATGATTACGACCGGTCCTCATTGTTTTGCTTTGTTGGGTATTTTTTTGTTTTGTTTTTTGTTTTGTTTGGTTTTTTTTGTCTTTTTTTCCTCCGCATTGCCCCAGCCTAACTCGAGGAGGTGCAAAACTTTAATGAGACGAGAGAAATTGGCAGTCTCTGTACATGATTATACGAGAAATCATGGAGACGTTTAACTAATTACAGAGATCAGGCTTGGTTGCTGCCTTAACGTGTAATACACTCATGTTATCTCTGATGACTAGCCGAGTTTTTCGGACCTTGCACTGGGTCCGACCGCGCACCCACACACGTATTTATTGTCTTGATGAACTAAAGCACATGTTGAGGCAGTTTATGCGGGTGTAGTATGCCTTTTGATTGAGGTTTTGCGAGAAAGATCTCGTTTAAAACCAAGACACAAAATCTGGTCAAACATATCATCATATCAATACTCACCAAAAGTAACTTGAGAGGGAAAAAGAGAAGTGAAACAGCAGAGAAACATTAATCAAAGAAAGGGCAGCATCCTAGATGTACTAATAATAGTTGTGGATCTAGAGTCTCGAGTAGCCCAATTGTGATTCAAGAGAATAAAATAGAACTGATTGAAGCAGATAAGAAAACTAACACTTATTCATTTTAGAGTAGCACTAGTGCATTTAAAATTCATGGGAGTGTTAAAAGCAAGACAAGTTTGGCTCAGAAAATGTCTTTGATGAAGCAGCAATTGTTGCCTTATTTGAGTTGAAAAAATCCTAGCTTTTACCTACCTCTGGCTCTGAAAAGAGGCACCGACTAGAACAAGGAGAATGAGGTTCTCTGTTTTGTCCTAAGCCCATGAGTGAAATAAACCAGGTAAAACTGAATTGTTCATGACTTTGACAATATTATTGCAATGCACAGTCATTTTTTATTTCATACGAAGTATGAATTTTTAAAACAAATTACTTTGAACTCCTCTTTTCTGGAATAAGCGTATGTTACCAAAATCTGTTTATTTTATTTTTAACTTTTAATTAATGGAATGGTTTGAAAATTTTTTTTATCTCCGGGGCGCCGATGATTTTCAGTGGTTGAAAACATTATGTGCTGTTACCCCTGAGAGAGAGAGAGAGAGAGAGAGAGAGAGAGAGAGAGAGAGAGAGAGAGAGAGAGAGAGAGAGACAGACAGACAGACAGAGACAGACAGACAGACAGACAAAGGAAGACAGAGACAGCAGACTGTTGTCACGAAACGACTGAACCGAAATCAGTAACGGTGACGAAAAACTGTCACAGACAGCAGAGTGAAAAAAAATGTGAGGCAATGAGGATCATTATTTTGCAATTGGTATTTACTGTTAGGTGTTCAGCTGTTGCTCCTGTTAGAAACTCAAAAGAAACAAAAACAAATACAAAGAAGTTAAATCTTACCCACCCAGACTATAGCTAGTATTGGTAAGCCACTGCTAACGAAACATGTTTGAAATATGTTTTGTATCATATGAATCTAAAGCGCGAAATCACCAAAATTATTTTGTAGATTTTTCTTAGTTCGGTTCGTATCTGGGTCTGCACACCTTGTTAATGATCATCGTGTACTTTAGGGTGCATTTTTAAAAATATATTCTTACCACAGACATCACGAACACATCTCCATCTCGACAGCTATGAAGATAATGTGTGTGGGTTGAATCTTAGTGCTGTATGAATCACACTGGAACTCAAATCCGACAACGCTCACTTGAATGAGGTTGACAAGTATCTTGAATTCTTCTCCCACCCTAACCTTCACACTCACCGCATTATAATGTACTGCAGAAATATGCTCAGACCGCTAAGCTCGGTATTTTGTAGAGCATTCGCTTTCAGAGATCTTTTCCATACACCTCTCAACCACAGTATTAGCGTGAATAAGTCTGGTCTCTCATCTTCTCCGATGTGCCCTGTCCAGATAAAAGCTTTCCTTGTATTAAACGAGCTATACCAATCAATCAATCAATCAGTCGATAATTACAACCATCAAATGAAAGACAATTTGTCAAGGATGTTACTGTTTCATTGTATCCTTACTCATTTTATCTTCCTAGGCATACAAGGAGAAACTTTATGGAAAGAAGTATGTGTGGTTCATCATTGGTTGGTACCCAGACAACTGGTACAAGGTCAAGGACGATCGCCACAACTGCACTGTGGAGCAGCTGGAGGAGGCTCTTGAGGGTCACTTCACTACAGAGGCTATCATACTGCACCAGGAGCCAAGCATGACGGAAGTTGGCATGGTAAGTAGAGTGGGGAGAAGTGGGATTTTGAAAGATGGATTTGAGGCATTGTGTATGATAATCTCTAGATATATAACTTCAGAATGCAGTTTTAAAGTCCTTTCAGTGTTCTAAATTTTAAACAAGTATAAAGTCACTCAGAGAACATCACAGTCTGGTTAGGTGAGAAATTGATTAATATTTTTCTTTAATATGATATCCTTTCTCTTCAGTTTGAGAACAGGCTTTAAATACAGATTTAGATTGCTCCTCCTCGCTTTCTCTCTAAGTAAATTCACCCCTTTCCACCCATACTTTAGACTGCCCAGCAGTTCACGGAGCGCCTGGACAAGATGCTCAACACCAGTGACACCAGTCTGATCACTGGATACCCTGAGGCTCCCCTGGCCTACGATGCTGTCTGGGCTATGGCCTTTGCCTTCCACAAGGCAGCCGCCAAGTAGGTATAAAGGGGAAAAGATATTTAAGTTGTCACTGGACAGAATGCATTGCTTAAAAAATACACTATTAATAGAATTCAGATCAAATCGCCATTCTTATGATTATCAGCACTGCCACTGTGATTTCCATAATATTATCATCAACATCAACATCATCTTCACCTTCCTCTTCCTCTTCTTTACTGTGATCATGAAATTTCTGTGAATTCTATCAAGTATCTCCAATAGCGTCACAAAAAAAAAAAAGATCTTTCTCAGGGATTCATCGTCAATTACTTTGCCCCATAAAAATCATACTTTAGCATTATCTGCGCACAAAATATTTGCCATACTTCGGCTGACAAAAATCTTGGGATAATTTTATAAGCCAACATTTTAAGCTATTCAAGTTACATGGTTTTCATGTGCTGTACATAGACAAAATTCAAACGTTTTAAAATTGCTTGTTTATCTGTTTAGTACAGTCATCACATTTAGACAATGTTCAACACACTGTAGAAGCTTTATTTTGAAAGTTTGTAATTTAATAAAATTACCTTAAGTAAATTGCACACAAGAATAGACATCAACCATGGAATTGAGCATAAAAGATATCTTACAGTTCTTAAGAAAAGTATAATATTCTGCACATAGATAATAATGTTTTAGTTGACCATTTATATGAAATAAAAATCTTAACAGCACTATTTTTGTAAGATATAAATGCTCCCAAATCATATAAAATAGTTACATTCTTATTTATGGTATCTACATTCATAAATGTAAATTTCTTACAATGCTCAAATTACAAAGATTTTAAATCATTAGGAGAAATAAAATTGAAATAGTTCATAAACAAGCATGTCTAAACAACAAAACTAATATGCTACATAATGATTCTTTCACAAGCAAACATGATACATTGCAGAAGACACTTCATTTGGTACTTTTAATGGTAGCTCTTCATTTGTAAGTAAAGAAATAATACTAGGGTCTCTGGCCCAAATATTGGAAAATAAACTGAGAAAAGAAACTTTGCACAATTTTTACTCTTTGCTAATCTCATGCACTGCAAAGAAATCGAATGAAACAGTGTTGCGAGAAACTGATGCAACAATATCACTCATAATTAGAATATGCAAACCTCAGGCAACTTTTTTTGGTCATATGGTTAGAAGAGAGAAAGTAGAACAATTTGTTACAACTGGAATGATCGTAGAAAAATGCAGCATAGAAAAACAGTTTAAAAGGATATTGGATTGACTGAAAAAGTGGCAAAATGTAGAACGAGTGACAAATGCACCAAAAGCAACAAGAGATAGAGATGTGTGGAACATCATGATCAACTACGCTAAAGAGCAGGGCACCTGATTGATTGAAACTAAAAAAATGAGAATAGAAAAATAACACCCTTTTGTCTCTCCAACCTATCCAGACTGGAGGAAAGAGGGATGAAGCTCGAAGACTTTGATTACAACAATGAAGAGATAACTGATGCCATTTATAGTGCTATGAATTCTACAAAATTTCTGGGGATATCCGGAAATGTGGCTTTCACAGCTAAAGGAGACCGCATTGCATGGACACAAGTGGAACAATTCATCAGTAAGTCTAGTTGGTTTTTTTTTTTTTTTTTTTGGAAAAGGTTTAGTATTCGTATATGCAGGGCTAGCTTTTTGAGGAGATTTTATGATAGAGTTTAATTGTATTTTCTCAGGAAAACACATGGTCAAGATAATAGTTAGGCAATGAAATAAGGTGCTATACAAAATATGTAAGTTGAAAAAAAAAATTAGAAAATAAATAAAAAAAAAAAACAACTGTAGTATGAGAGGAAAGAGAAGAACAGAAAGAAGAGAGAGGGGGAGGAGACAAAAAAGAGGGAAAGGGAAGTAAAGAAGAATAAAAAATAAATTGAGGAAATGTTGAGAATAGAGATGGAAGACAAAGACATAAGGAGGGGGAATTAATAATAATAAAAAACAAACAAACTGCAAACATAATTTTTTAACCATTGTTCTGATCCAACCAGATGGTTCTTATGTGAAACTTGGTGTTTATGATGCTGTGGCAGATAATCTCACATGGTACAACAAGGAAAAATGGCTAGGTAAAAATTGAAATGTTTATGTGGAAATTTTTAAGCCTATAATGCTTTGCAAGCCCAGTCACTGTATTCTCAATTTTAAAAATTCTTCAATTCTACGTGTGCCTTTTTTTTTTTTTTGTTACAAAGCCAATATAAAAAGATCATATGTTTTTTTCATTTCATTGAAACTTCTGTTCCTTTCATATATCTTCATTGATGTCTTTTTATTTGTTTATTATTTAGAAATGATGTAACATAATGCAAATACTAAGCATTTTATCAATGAGCTGTACTTAAATAAAAATAAGAGGAGTTAAAAATTTAATCCAGGCTTGTTTTCTTGGTTTGAATATGAAGCAAAATCAGAACAAAACATCAATACATTACATTGAACGAACCTCGTTTTAGCAATATTTAAACTTATTTTGTGTATGTTAAATCTTTATCAAACAAGAAAAGGTATATATAAGCTTTAAAACCAAGAAATAGAGTTTTTAAAAACAAGCCCTGAATGTGATTTTTTTTCTTTCCTCAAGGCGGTCGGCCTCCACCTGACCACACAAGAGTGATTGACCATCTCAGAGTGGTGTCTCGTACCCTCTACTTCTCCATGTGTGGTCTAGCTGCTGTTGGCATCCTGGCAGGCTTACTGTGTTTGCTGTTTAACTACTCCAACAGGCACAGACAGTGAGCATTGCTTGGTTGGATTTAAACTAATAAATAGATAGAACAATTGATAAATTCATGCATACACAGTTTGCCTGTGTAATACTGTAGGGGCATAGAACACTCAAGAACTACTACTGCATACACAAATACACTCGTTCCCAGTTGGAATAAATTCATAGACAAAGAATTTTTTTTCCTATATATAAAATATGTGTATATATTTGAGTTGTAAAGGTATCTTACATAGTTCAAGAAGAAAAATAATATTGAAATTTTCTCTTAGTAAATTTAACAACAAAACAAAATTTGAATGTCTGTAGTATATTGACCTCACAAAAAAAAAAGAAAAATATCATTAAAACCAGCATGAGATAGCAATTCTATCTTCCAAATACTATAGAGTAATAAGAAATCTTTCAAGATGTTATCAGAAAAACTGATAACAGAGAGACACTTTTTTATTAAATTGCTTTCTGGCTTAAAAGTTCCTAACATAAAAAAGTAATTATCAAATAGAAAGAACATAATAATAGCCTTAATTTCAACAGTACTTTAAGTCATTTACTAAGTCTATTATTTATAATAAATGACTTTATTGTTGATTCCAGGTGTGTGGCATTCTCTCAGCCGGCCATCAACAACTTGACTGTGCTTGGCTGCATGCTCTGCCTTGGCTGTATTGTACTGCTGGGCCTAGATGGGAAGTTTGTCACAGAGCACCAATATCCTGTTGTCTGCCAGGTTGATGGAATAATTTTCTTGTTGTTTTTGTGGTTGTTGTTGTTGTTGTTGCCTTTATTTTTTTTTCACTAAGTTTTTGAATTTAGCAAGTTTTTTACTCTTAATCATTATCCTTTACTGTGAGAACAGTTTAACTGGTTTCAATCTGTAGAAAAATGACAAGAGAAATTTAGGTGTCTCATTTCCTTAAAGCTTTGATGAGTCCTGACTTGTTTAAATTTGTTTCAACTTGTACTAAGTGTATGATACTTTTCGGTTGTGTAAGAAGAATCAGGATAAATCCAAATAGAAAGCAAAAACACCACACTTAGAGGATAACTTGATAATTATAAAGGATCCAAAAGGACGCATGTGTGTCTATAAATAGTATAATACAAGGTCGAAAAGGAAATAGGCACACAACTTTATAATTATAGAACAAAAAAGAAATAAAACTATTATCAATTCAACATCTAAACGTTTCACTTACTGACAAAGCTTTCAAAGTGAAACGTTAAGATGTTGAATTGATAATAGTTTTATTTCTTTTTTGTCCCGTACTTATAAAGTTGTGTGCCTATTTCCTTTTTGACCAAGGATCAGGATAGGAAGACTGCAAGATCTTGACCAAAAGTGTGCATTAGGATCTTCTCGTCTTTTTCTCCAGGTTCGGGCATGGCTTCTATCTCTTGGATTCACTCTGAGCTATGGGTCAATGTTCTCCAAGATCTGGACTGTTCATCAAATGACCACCAGCCGCAAGAAGGATAGAACTGTGAGTAATGCTTGTTATCATACAGGCTGCACCAGTTATTTTCAAGTCTTGGGATGAAAAATACACTTCAAATTAATAAGAATTCAAATTATCAATATCAGAATACAAAAAAGGGGAAATAACAACGCATAAATGACAACAGGAGCTACATTCCTCGTATTTCAGCTCTCTTTATATCCACTACCTAGTCAGTCATCAAGGCCTCAGTTAAAGTAATGGCAGGCAGCAGACTTTGTTCAATAAAAGCAGGCCTACTCTCAGTTTGACCAACTGACTAGATCTAGCCAGCAGTGATTGGTCAGTTACAGTGCCTGCGGACTACTTTCGCAGTCCAGAAATGATTCAGTTCTAAGTCCTATCAGACACACTCCTCCCTCTATTTTATCTCTACTGATAGAGATTCTTGTGCATAAACTAGGCAGTTGAAACTCACACATGCACACACAAAGAAAATGCATGCTGCTCAGAGATCTTCTCCTCTTTGCCTGTAATCAAGGACAATAATTTTTAGTATTAATAAAAACATACTGGTGACTTTGAATTTAATAGATCTATTTATCAGTCTTTCATCTAATCAATTTTTTTTTTATGTGACTGAGAAAAGATAAATTTTAGGTAAAAAGCATAAATTTAATTTTTTGGACTCGGCTGCATCTGACATATATGATTAAAGAGCTTTGTTCTCTCAATTGCATTCAGTGAAAACTTAATAATCAATGAACCAGAAAAATATCTTTCAATCATTTTGTGTGTATGAGTATATATTTTACATATGAATAGTAAAAAAAATTGTGATAATAAAAAGAAGAAGATGAGAAGAAAAAGAAGAAGAAGATGTGACATTTTTGCACAAACATCATTTTTTCAAAAGGCTATAAATAAACTCATAACACCAAATATCCCACTGTCGGAAAAATGTGAAAAAGATATTGGATTAATATTGATACTATATTATATAGGCATATGTCTTTTCTTGAATAATTTAAAACTGAGAAGTTATGAAATAAAGATTAAGCCCTGAAAATACTACTTCTGTAGACTAGGCTTGTCAAATCATCAGAATCATTTCTATTTTCAAGGGTGTGCAGGTGTGGGAACTGTTTGTCGTACTTGGTATGCTAGTGGTGCTGGACATTGGTGTCCTCACAGCTTGGCAGGTGCTTGATCCACTACAGAGGCGGCTGGAGACATTCTCCCGCATTCAACCGACCAACACAGATGAGGACATTGAGCTCAGACCTCAGCTTGAGCTATGTCACTCAGAGAACATCACAGTCTGGTTGGGTGAGATATGGTCCTGGAGCAATTGATTAATATTTTTTTTAATGTGATGCCTTTCCTTTTCTGTGTGAGCACAAGCTTTAAATACACATCAATTAATTTCCTCCCCTCCTTTTTCCTTTAAGACAGAGTTAAAATATGAAGCCATATATTCATGTGACAAACAGGGTGACTTGGGTTTGCAGTATAAGGTCACAGTTTTTAAAGTCTTGCTCAGTGAACTACATGTATGATGCTGATGCTGATGCTGTTAATATTGAGTCATATATTTCTTTTCACCTCTCTGCCTTTAAATCCATTTTATGTTTTGTGGCAGAGAAATTGTTGGATAAGTGCAATTTTCCTAAAGAAAGCTTGAAATTTCCAATTTTGCTCCAATTTCTAACTTCCATATTATTTCATTGTTTCAGAAATAAAAGACCTTTAAATAGCCAGGATTTTTAGCCTTTTTGAGGAAAATGTCATTTTTTTTTTTCTCAAATAGTCATCCACTGCAAAACGTGTCATTTTGTGGCATTGTTAAACATTTTATGAAAATATTTCTATGTATAATTGTAGATCTTAGACATAATCGGTATTGTTTTCATTTTTCCCATTTTTCCAACTTTGCATTATCTTTGTCGATGTATTTAAATAGATAATTGACTGTGCTGAAGCAACCAGTTTAACTTATCAGCTGAGAAAAGCTCCCTAGTCTATTGTAATTCCAAACACTAATTTTCTTTAAATCCATTAGCAAAATAATATCCTCCGCTTGCTTGGTCCATCACAATAACTTCTAATGAACAGACTCTATCAACATGATCTGGGTTTGTAATCTCAGACTGTTATCAACTTCCATCTGTGTTTGGTTCACTCTGTACAGGTGTTGTGTTTGGCTACAAGGGTATCCTGCTTATCTTTGGCATCTTCCTGGCCTATGAGACCCGTAGTGTGAAGCTTAAACAGGTTAATGACTCCAGATTTGTTGGCATGAGCATCTACAATGTTGTGGTGAGGAGACAAAAGCAATTTCTATCGTTAACTTTTTGTATTTGGGATAAGTGATAAAGCAAGGAGCTTACTTGGAATCCAAAGGATCTTTGATGTCTGAACAATAAAGAAGCTGGCTGTCTTAAAAGCCAGTAGTTTAGAAAATATATCATAAGTTAACTACACAGATACTTATGGGGATGGGTTTTCATTCTGGAATCTTGTTTAAAAACTCTCAATGACTCTTATTGGTTAATTTAAACAATTTTTAAAGTATGAGAAGAGCCATCATGGACCAACGATGGAGAAAAGAAATACTGGGTATTGTTTTGGTATTTTTTTAATTAAATACATAAATAAACATCAAATTCAGACCAGATTCCCCATTTATTTCAGTATATTTTAGCAACTTGTTTTTGCTTTTTTTTCGAAACTCTCTTTGAGACACCTGTATTTTAGATTACTTATTAATTTTTTGTTTCCTTTTTTTTAAAGCTCAAGTATTTTGTCAAGAAGTATTTCAGCAGGGTGTTTCTCATCTGTAAATTAAGTAAGTTTTTTTTTGTTTATGTATTACATTACAGGTGCTGTGTGTTATTACTGCCCCTATCTCACTCATCATCAGCAACCAGGAAAACGCTACTTTTGCCTTTGTCTCTCTAGCCATTGTGTTGTGCAGCTTCTTGTCCATGGGCCTCATCTTTGTCCCAAAGGTATTTTTATGGTGGTTTAGTTGCTGTATGCAAGAAGAGCAGCAGCAAATAAATGAAGAAGAAAAGAAGAAGAAGAAGAAGAAGAAGAAGAAGAAGAAGAAGAAGAAGAAGAAGAAGAAGAAGAAGAAGAAGAAGAAGAAGAAGAAGAAGAAGAAGAAGAAGAAGAAGAAGAAGAAGAAGAAGAAGAAGAAGAAGGAGGAGGAGGAGGAGGAGGAGGAGGAGGAGGTGGAGGAGGATACGCACTCGTAGTATTCTTCATACCTTAATTGGGAACAGTCTTGTGATGTGTAATCACCATTTGTTTTGTTTCATACGATGTATTTTCGAATTTGAGTTATAACTTTTTGAGTTATTATAGTTGAACTGAAAAAAGTTATCAGCCTCAATATCTAGTTCTATTACAAACATGGCAAAGTCCAAATCCAGTAGCACAGAAGAGCAAATTTTCTTTCGAATTCGTAACAAACACAAAAAAAATAATGAACAAAATTCACAATATGTTGTTTTGGTAATTTGGCTTTTTTTTTTCAAAACATGGCCTCAAAAAGTTTTGAGAGACATTGAATAATAGCAATTTTATAAAAACAATCAAAAATATATAAAAGTAATAGCTTTCAGATTTTTGTATCTTTTTATACTGATTTAGGTCTGTAATTTGTGTCAAAATATTGCCAATATAATTTAAGGAAGTATCTTTTTTGATTTTTTGAAATACCCTTAAAAAATCATGAATGTTTATTCAAAAAAGGTTCAATCTGCAATGAGTTAAAAATAAAAGATTTGCAATCTATCTTAGACGTTTTCAAAATACAAACATGAAAATCTCAAACAGGCTGAATCTAATTTTGAAATAATGCCTCAACTGATCTCATTCTGGAGATGTGCCTTCATAAATCGTCTCCACCCACCCAACCACCTCTCCCCCCACCCCCCTTTTTTTTTTCACCCTCCTCACTGTTCATTTCACTTGGATTCAACACTAGGGCTCTTTGAAACTAATGAAAATGTTTTGCACTATAGCAAATATTTGCAACATTTCAGCAAATATGTGGGCACTCCCTGTTGTTGTTCACTTTGAAACTTTCAGAAAAAGCCAAAATTTGAAAATAGCAAATGGCATTTTCACCTACGCCAAACAAGCCTATTACCTTCCATAGAATTTGAAACTTATATCTATGTTTCCTTCGACAGGAACAGTTTTGAAACTGAAATCCACAAAGATAATACTATTTAGTCACCACACGCCATACAAAAGATGCTTTCTAAAGGTTTTTTTTTATCAGATGCCTTTGAACAACTTACAAATCTGAACATGAAAATTTATTCTTCATCAACAACAAAATCCATAAACATTGAAAACAATATGCAAATGACAAAGACAGTATGCTTGATAATTATTGTCAATACCAAATGAGATCTTAAGATGGGGCAAACCATTGCAGTATAAAAGGACAACAATGATGCTATGCTACTCTGGCTTATTTCAGTGCATTACAAGTTCTTATTGTAAAAGGGTATAAGGGTAATAACTCCTGAAACTATACATCAATAGTAAATCCGCAGTTTCTTGTCTTCCAGGTCATACTCGGCCTTTTTGAATCCAAATCTAGATACCCAAGACTTTAAACTGTCTTACCAAACCTATCTCTTTCTATGACTATTGGTTAATCAACCTTCTTTTTTTTTCTAGGTAGATTCTGAATGATGTTGCTATAACTGTAACAAGTTACCCAGACTTTTGTATAAAAAAATTAAAAAAAAAAAATCCTTACCTCTGTCCAGATCAAAGAAATCCTGCAACATCCCCAGCGGGATGGCCAGGAAGTAAAGAGTCTGACCGATTCCCTGGTCAGTCGAGAGGAAGAGGAGAGGCACCAGAAGATGCTGTATGAGAATGAACAGCTCAAAAAGCAAATAGCTGAGGTCAGTATCAGGCACAAATTATGGTATGCTCTTTAACATAACAATACTTATCCTCTTTTGTGCATCTTCAAGTAAGATATTTAGGAAAACAAGGGGCATTTTATAAATCCAATCTACTCTTTTCACTTTTTTACCTCATATACCTAAGCAAGCAATTTACTTGACAGTCTTCATAGGGGTTTGGGCCTCTAAACAGAGATCAGGTCAAATCTCATACAAGCAATCCTATCTTAATTCTTATGTGGCTCAAAAGAATGTGAATTTGAGTCTGCATTAAAATTTTTAGCTGGTAGAGCCTCAAGAATTTAGGAAACTCTTCAATGACACTTTTCTTTCTCAAATCTTATTTTTTTAAAAACCAAAACATTTGACTTCCTACTGAAATGGAAAATTTCAAAAAAAGGAACTTGAGTTCATTTCTTCCTCCTTATACATGCTCTATGAACAGTCTTTCTGTAAATCTTTTTTCAGATGGAGGATCGAGTGAAAGAACTAAACCACAAGCTGCAAGAGAAAACACAAAACTTGCATACAGGTAACTCGACCACCACAAGCACGACTCTCTCTACAGGCCCTGGCACCAATACAACAACAACACCTGCTGCTGCTGCTGCTGAAGGGTGTGTTTTCAACAGCATCCACCATGCCAAGGATCTGTCAACGGTGAATAGTATACACCCTCACTGGGAGGGGTCACCTATCAAACATCCAGAGATGAAAGTCGAAAACAAGTCAACAATTGCTGTGGAGCTCCACAGTCCAACAAGCTCAGGGGCATCTCAGGATCAAACTGAACCTGTTCAGCTTATCCAGCTTAAGGAGGATGCTCCAGCTGAGATTGATGGGCAGGTAATTCCAACAAGTGAAGTTGTGGTTCTTGATCCTGATGCCCAATGTGTTCTTTCTGGAGTGGAGAGAAATAGAAAAAATTCCAACAATGAAGGAGGTGTGAGTCCAACAATAAGCCTGGTGAAGCAGAGAATGATCTCATCAAATAAAATGAAAATATAATGAGGGAAGGATGGAATACAGAATTTGAGGAGAGATAATAAAGGATCAAGGATGAAGAGTAACAAAATGATGAATGGAGAATCAAAAGAGATCGCTGTAAGATTTTGGAGAAAGGACACAAATTGATAAATAAGGCTGGAAAGAGTACAAACGAGGATGAATGGAAGAGGTATAGTACAGATGGAGGAAGGAGGACAGAGGTTAGAGCTAAAGAAGGAACAGTTTAGCACAAAGATGGAGGACAAAGGATCCAGAATGTGGTTT
This sequence comes from Elysia crispata, assembly GCA_033675545.1. Taxonomy (NCBI): domain Eukaryota; kingdom Metazoa; phylum Mollusca; class Gastropoda; family Plakobranchidae; genus Elysia; species Elysia crispata. The sequence goes on along the minus strand of JAWDGP010007174.1, from coordinate 665,795 downwards.
CGGAGAGTGAAGGACCATAATTTCTCAGACAATCCTATTGATTTTATTCCTGGTTATGAAATGTTTCAACTCAGTTGGGATATATTTTTTTTTCCTTGTTTTTTATGATGTGCAATATCAAGCAAATAAATTTGTTGATGTGATGAGTATCCTTTTGATGTCATTTGCAGTTTTGATTTTAACCTTTGACTTTATTGGCTCCCCAGAAGACTTGCTGTGTTCACGGCAATAACTATGTCAACACAATTTCTTGTACAATCAGTTATAGGAGCTGCTTCAAATCTTGATTGTTGTGGCCTACTTACTGCAAATTAATGTTGATTATATGTTTAAAACACCTGTCTAGCAGGCAGTACAGTGTTGATTAGATTAAGTCTTAAAGTCAAAGCTAATGGCTTCTAAAATGATAACTTCAAACATTATCTCTACTCTGCACACAGGACATTCTAAAAAGACATTTCACTGCAAAAATGTGTGCATTATAATTTATTTATAATATATAAAGTGTTTCACTAAGCATAATAAAGTGCAATAAAACTGATTAAAAATTGCATTATAATATGTTTCATCAGTATCTCCTTCATTAGCAGTAAAAAAAAAACATAAGTAGGCATACGAACACTGACCTATCGCTTTAAATACAGGTTTAAAAGGTTTACTGAAAATAATGCCATACAACTTTAATTGTATTGCAAGGTTTTAGAATTTATATTATTTTTTTTTTTATTTTTTTTTTAATTTCATTAAATTTTATCACTGTTTTTAACATTTATTATTGTATACACTTGGAGAAACACATTCACCGTCAGACGTTGATGGGATCAATGAGTTAAGAATGATAATTTATGTCAAGGTTACATTCAACAAGAAATGTCTTGGTCAAATTGCATTACCTATGCATATTACTGAGAATAAGCATAGTTTCATATGCTAATTCTCTCAGAACAAAAGAAAAAAAGAAAAAAAATCTGTTTGGACTGAATCATTTGATTAAAAAAAAGTTATTTCGATTATGAAAATATCTTTGTGAAATAGATTTAATTATTTTAGAATGCACGTTTTTTAAAAATTTTGATAGAATAGCCTGAATGGAAATAACAAATGCAGTTGCAATAGCAGTACATGATGTATTAGTGATGAATAACAAATATGCATACTGTTTTAAATTTCATACTCTTATACTTTTTTTTCCTTTGTCTTCCCACCCTAACTCTATGTTGTGCAATAAAATTTAGGTTTTTTTCCATGATTGTGATCAATGTTGATTATGTGTATATGTGATATGTAAAGATTGTATTTATATAGGCCTAACTTCCATGACTGCATCTTTTTTATGGAAAATCCCAGGTCTGTTCTCTTCTATAGAAAGATAAGGGAAAGAAGATTTGCACCTGCTTTTCAAATAAAAAATCTTTTAGGGAGTAGAACAGTTTTAGCTGAAACATTACTTTGGTTTTGTCAGTTCCTGAAAAACAAAAAGTAATATGAATGTTACATTGCAGAAAATAAACAGTACTTTATATATTTATTCCTATTTGTTCTGTAAAATTAATCTTAATTTTTGTCATTATGAATAACTATTTTAACAGGTGTTGGTATCTCAAGAGAGAGAGAGAGAGAGAGAGAGAGAGAGAGAGAGAGAGAGAGAGAGAGAGAGAGAGAGAGAGAGAGAGACAGACAGACAGACAGAGAGAGAGAGAGAGAGAGAGAGAGAGAGAGAGAGAGAGAGAGAGAGATTTGATTACAAGACGAGAGCAATACCAACATGCTCTTTTAATTGGTTCCCCTCACAATGTTTCTTGAGCAGGCAGAAATCTGTGTTATTTTATAGTTTTTTTTTTTTAATCAGGTTCGGTCAAGCCATTCATTAGAAAAGTTAAATGCTTGAAAGCAATTGTCCATCGAAATATGGACTAGCCATTTAAGAGTTAGAATGGAAACGAAATTGTTAAAAGTTAATGATTATCAAATATCATTTGTGCTGCAAGTTATACATGTTACTTTCCCATACAAAATCAAAAGTTTTATTAATTTGTTGCTCTTTTTTTATTTGTTTGATGTTGTTTTTTTGTTTGTTTTTAGTAGTTCTTTTTTTTTTAATTTTGTTAGAGCCCCAAATTTTATCTCAGCAGTCATATGGTTAGCAATCTTATCAGTAAAGATGTCAAAAGGCCAATCGTTTAATCAAATTAGCAAATCAACCATTAGAGGCGTGGATCAGGATTAATGATTTTAACAATGTTTGTTAGTCAATCTTTTAGTAAAAATATCAATTTTATGTTTTTGTCACGGTTTAGACTGTTTTACTTTGAAAAGATCTCATGTTGTTTTTGATTTATTAAGTCCTGCTAAAGATTGACTTCTTTTTTAACTGAATTTCTATCTTTTAATGTGAAGATGTTGCAATAACTAATTTTATAATTAAAGAATTGAAATCTCATTTTATATTTGGCTTTAGTAAAATCTGATTTTGAGGTGAATGAGAGATTGAGCAGTTCATCGCTGTTGCTGATATGACATGGTGTAAAGAATTTGACCTGGGACCTTTTCTTTTTCAAACCTTCCCTCTGTTTCAAAAAAAAAAAAAAAATACGGCAAAACAACATAAACTCCCAATACATGTATTCCAAGCAATCTTCTTTTTCTTTTTAATTTCCTCCATATCTGTAATTGTTAAACTAAGACTTTTTATTGTCTCCATCATTAGCTGCATGTCTTTTTCAATTTTTTGGGGATAAGAAATATGCATGTCTCCATAGCTTGATAATGATTGCAATATTGTTAAACTATGCCCCCCAAAAAGATCATTTTATGCCTGTTATAGCCTTTGCAATGCAAGACAGGAGAAAAAAAATTACTATGAAATCATAAAGCAATGGCGCTCTAGGTTGATCGGGGGACAGAATATCTCTACAGATTTTGTAAACCTCAAAATGAAGGAGTGCCAGTGGCTGAGTCATTGGAGTGTTCAGCTTACAACATGGGTGCTCCAGGTTCAGTCCAAGGCTGGATTATTTGGTGATGAAGTTTGATGAACCGGTCTATCTTTACTCTGATAAAATGACAGTCTGTAAGAAATTTAAAGGATATAGAATAAACAAAGAACTACCAAACTATCTCAAGGTAATAAGGTCATCAATGCGGGAGACCACTGGTACAAGGATAATTTTCAAGCAGTGAATCTTTTTTTTAAATGAATTTTTGTATTTATAAGTATGTATGATTTAGAGGTCATACCGCTTTTCCCCAATTGCTTTATTGCATCACAGACATTGCAACTGCTTAATAGATAATACAATCTATTGTAAGGAAATCAATGGAGGACAAGCTCATTATCAAAATGTTATATAAAGTATAGTAAAAATTGAGACCAGAACATTGCTGTAAGTCAATTTAATTATTTAACAAAATGCAGGAGCTGGAGCAAAGAATTCCCTGAATATATCCTCTTATAGCACTTTTTAGACTCTAAAAATCTAATAACTTGGAGCAGTTCTTTTGCCAGTTTGACTACACCAGTGACTGCACTCATGAATAATCAGGCAAAGAAATCAATGGGGTGAGAGAGAGAGAGAGAGAGAGAGAGAGAGAGACAGACAGACAGACAGACAGACAGACAGACAGACAGACAGACAGACAGACAGACAGAGACAGAGAGAGACAGTGAGATGGAGAGAGAGAGAGAAAGAGAGAGAGAGAGAGAGAGAGAGAGAGAGAGAGAGAGAGAGAGAGAGAGAGAGAGAGACCTCCGAAAGTTACCAATTTCAATAAAACACTAAATGATCTGTTTTTATTTTTCACCACCCGCTTTCTCAACTTCATTAATATAATAGTAGCAAACATCACTTACGGGGTGAGAAGAGTGTCTGTATTTTTTTATTCTTTTGTAGACTCAGCTAATATTGGAAAATCCCAATCTATTTACATATCCTTTTAAACGCTTAATATCATACATTTACTGACAGTACTACAGTATTGTCCACGAAAGCCGGTGCTCAAATTGGGCCGCACCTGACATGCCAAGAGCATAATGGCAAATAAATTGTATGCTCTTACGTTCTAAGTTCTAAATGAGATCCGATCCTAACACTCAATATCTCAAGTCTGGATTCCAACGCAGACCTTCGTATTGCCTGATCAATAATCTACCGATTGAGGCTTACAACAAACCGAAGGGAAAGGCGAATAAATAGATCTGTTTCTTCTATCTAGGCCGACTGACTAGTGTTTCCTTTTGTAGACAAGTAATTGGAAAGTAGAGATTTTAATCAACACAGCAGTGATCTCAGATTTAAAAGCGACCGTTGAAAGATTCGTATAATTTTTCCCCAGAACTGCTTAAATAGATGATGAGCTAAAGGCATCGACGTAATTTGGTAGATCTTAGACGCTTGTTCCCTTTAGTTAGCTTTATTTTGATGAGTGTCAATTGAAGATCCGGATCATATTCTTACGAGATAAGAGGAAAATAAGTGCAAAAGAATCGGCCAATTTAAAAATAAAATGTTACTTGTTTTGAAAAGCAATTTAGTTTTGCTGTGGGTAAAATTACTAGTGATATAAACACCTAAGGTATACGATGGTATAATTGAATGTATTTTACTTAGTTTTTTTTTTTTTTTACGTAATGACTGTTTGGAAACTAGATTGCTATATAGCGTGTTCTTTCTTTTTTTTTTTATTATCATCCTTCTTTTACCAGTTATGATTGTTTTGCTTTTCCAACATTAATACTCGAATAATGTCATTGATTGTGGATGGCCGGATTCTGTGGAAGTAGAGCGTCCGCCCTGATATCTGCAGAAACATTTATCTGGTGAGTTTAAAGCCTCACCTTTCCTCTTCCGCCCTGCCCCACAGCGACTCAGATGTGATTTGCACAAAAGTCTGAGCTTACTGTGTTGAGATCGGGTTATAATCAAATAACAAACAAAAGGAACAATTGCAAGACAAAAAGTACAACGAACTTTCTCTAGAAAACGCACAGTTTTATGATCCGTATTAATATACGTTAAACAGCTTTTCGACGATCGTAAGATTATGATCTTGACATGGGCTACGATATATCTTAAAGTTCTCTGCTCATAAAACCAACCCATATAACGTATTTGAAACCAAGATAGATCAAACAGTGGTGCGAGCTGACTGGGGTTATTTCACTGTGAGACGCGATAAGCTTTATCCAAAACCTCTGTTCTTAGTATTCTGTTATCTTTAAGAGGTAGATTAAATGAATACAATTTAATGAATAAATAAATAGATAGATAGATGGGTAAATGGGTAAATAAATAAATCATTGAATAAATACAAAGTTATATCTCGTCTGATTCATGTAAAAAAACGGAAAAAAATGAGGCACTGGCCTGTATTACTATACCGGTATTCAAAAAAAATTAACGATCGATGGCAGATCATGCCCAAATCATTAGCTTATAACAGTCATCAGAAAGTTCAGTTACGTCTATAAATCCCTGAGGCTATTGTGTCGGGCCATAATGAGAATCTTAAATAAAGTAGGACGAACTTTAGTTTGATTAAATACCGGTGTCATAAAAAACAAAACAAAACAAAAAAAAAAAGGTCGTTATTTTGTTTAAAAACTACTTGTGAAACAAGTCCTTAATCTTAAAAGCAAAGCGTATCGCGCTAAAAGCTTTGTGATTTAAGCAAAACCCATTTCTTCAAGATTTCCAACTTTTCTTTGATCAAAACCGCTTCCGTTTGTAATGATGTGAATTTAAAGGGAGATAAAAGTTGTTTATATAAACTTTCTTATAACAGACGCATCAATTAACGTACTGGAGGGTTTGGTTTTTTTCCCCTCTCATTTGAGATTCTGAGAATGGGGGAACTAAAGAAATGAATGGAAATAGAGGGAGAAATCTTCAACAAGAATTCTACCTCTAGTCGTTTAAGTTTTAAGTCTTAAAGCAAGACAATTTTTTAAGTGAATAAGAGTTTTTGCTTAGTGTAGCACCATCCGAGATAAATCTAATTATCGATTTTTTTAATGTCCGACTTTTCGTGTAGTTTTTGTTTTTTTTTTTTGTTTTTTTGTTTTTTGTTTTACTTAATTAAATTTTATGTGTAATAATTTCACCATCCTCGTTTTAAAAGATTTTCAGTTTGAATAGTAAAATAATATAGAATTAAAGTATTAAAAGAAACCATAAAAAAATAAGTGAATTAGTGAGTTGCCCAGTGTAAGAAATAGAAGTTTTAAGATTTGTGATGACTGAAATTAATTTTGCTTACAAAGCAGCCCATTCGTGCTTTCAAACGTGACCACATTATTTTTTTTTTATTTTTATGTCCAAAATCTGCGACTTACTGCTTTAGCTTCTTTGCTTAAACCTTCCCCGTTTAGTATTTCTAGGAGGCTTCAAAGATTTGATGCAAGCCATTCTCAACTTAAACGAGGGTTAAAAAAAAAAAAAAAAAAAAGAATGAGCGCATTCAATGGGGATGAGGGTATCTTCAAAAATTTATTTTCATTTCGTTTTATATTGTTAAATCTTTTTCTGATTTTATATACAATTAGTTCATCTTTTTCACTTTTTTTCCCTCAAAAAGGGTTGGGGAAGGGCCGTTGTTATTGATTTAGAAAGTCAAAGTATTGAAATACTCCTATAGCTTCTTCTATTAGTTTCTTAGCTTGAAAAATTCTTTAAATCTCGTAGACACATCTCTTCATAAGTCGTCTTTTACTCAAATCAGTGAAAGCAAACAAAGAAAAAAAAATAAATTCAGATAAAAAAAAATGGGTTTCAATATAGATACATCTCAAAATAGTGTTGAGTTTTTTTTGTTTGTTTTTTTTTTTTTTTTTTTTTTTTTTTGGGGGGGGGGTTCTTTTTATGTTATTGCAATTTTTCTGCTTGAGGTAGTCTCATTCTTTCTTGGCGAATACAAATCTCTTTCTCAAAACTCAAAAATAGTATAAAAAAATTAAATAAACAAATAAATCGATTCACAAAACCTGTATTCCTCCCCTTGTTTTCTTCCGATGTCAGATGAAAGAGTTTAAACACGGCTTGACGGGTTTTAGGGGCTGGAGGGGAAGATTGATTGTTGAATCAAAAGATATTTCTGCAACCCCCCCCCCCCCCACACACACACACACACTTTTTTTCTGAAAAGGAAGAGAGAGATAGAGAGATAGGTAGAGAGTGAGATAGAGAGAGAAAGAGAGAGAGAGGGGGGGGGAGAGAGAGAGAGAGAGAGAGAGAGAGAGAGAGAGAGAGAGAGAGAGAGAGAGATCTCAGATAGGTTTTTTGTTTGATGTGACTAAAAACATCGAATGCTATTACCATAAATTTCCAGCCATGTCTGCAAACCTCTAGACCAAAACCACCGAAAAATATTACCACAGCAGACTGCCAGCAACACCGCTAATAACAAAGCCATGAAAAAGCCGCAGTCTAAGAAAATATTGTAAAAAGCTTGACCATCAAGGCATAGAATGGCACACACAGATACATAACTATTCATTATGTAGTCACATTAAAACTTTTTGAGCAGGACATCAATCTGAAAAAAAAAATTAAAAGTTCTCGTGACCACTTTAAAGAGTTTCCATTTTAAATGGCTTCTTTATTTCAAAGGTGAAATCAATTTCTTAATCACCGATGCTAAATCTATAGTCATCAAAAATTCTTTGATTCATATTTAAAATTCACATCATTTTTCCAATGCAATGTATCAATTATCTGCGAGAAACAAACATCATAAAAGAAAAGAGATAAATTAGTACTTTCCAAATGTAAAAATATTTCAAATGTATTCAAACGCTCATTATAAATCTATATTGTTTCGAACTAAAAGTTTGTAGTAGATGAGAACTGTGTTACGGGAATTCATAACTTTCTTTTCTGTTTGAAGATGGCTGTATGATAATGAACGTTCGAAATGGGCTATAAATAGATTTGAATTTTACAAAATTAGCTTACTTTTCTTGAAAGAACAAAAATCAATTAAAATGAAGACGAAACCAAACACGCATCTGACCGGTTCAATAAAGATCATCTTTTTTATTTTTTTTTTAATGCAAAATACCCAGTAAAGGTATTTGGGTAAACCTTATGAATATTTAGCAAGTTGAAAAGTCTATTCAAAAAACTGTCGTGATACCGCTTTCCTTTCACAACTTTCTCCACAATTTACAGAACTCTAAATCTATTTTCTCAAGAACTAGAGTAACTTAGGTTTACAGAAAAGATAATTCATTTAGAGCAACCTCGATTTTAATGAGAGTAATATATGATGTGAGACGATAAAGCTTAGTCACTACGCTCCTTAAGTTGTTTAGAACCAAAAATGACATCATATTGTTCTCCCTATTGCGAGTGACGTGTTTGTTTGATTATTACTTTCAAAAGAAAAATAAGTTATTCATAACAATGATGAGTATATATTTGTGAAATGTGGCGTCAAATCAATGCCCTGTCTTGTAATATTGATCTATTTTTATTCAAAACGTCAAAGTGATTCCTGAAGGGAATGCTCAGTCATTTATCTAGAAAACACATTATTGCATATTCTTTCAAACACTTGGTGTGCAATCTTTCACTTCGAGTAGATTTCAGACAGAAAAAAGAGAATAGATTTAGCATCTAAATGCGTATGATTTTTTTTCCGGGAATTCTTTGCTGCTTTATGTCGCTCAGAAGAATATTATGGGAAACATACTTTTCAGAATGCAGATTTCCTTTGTTACGGTTTGAATAAAGTTATTATTATATTTGATAATGTTTATCCTCCCTTTGTCTGCACAGTATTACAAATATAAATCTAAAATGAACCTAAAAATATCAATGACATTGTTTGCTGTCTTGTGTTGGATCCGCATAGAAATGCTTTCACTTTTTAAGCAACTGAGAGTTCACCACAAAATGGTTTTCAATTTTGATTTCAATCGCGTTAGACTGAAATCACGTCGTGTCAATAAAACGAAAAGTGCATGATTTAGTACTTGCTTGGTGCTTGAAAGAAAATTAAAGAGCTTGGCACGCAAAGAAATACCCGGATAATTGGATCGCCAGTTTACATTGATAACTATGGGGAATAAAACTTTCGCCCGATAAAAAAAAAAGATATGCAAAAAAATTAAGTTCTACAATCCTCTTTCCCGCCCCCTACCCTGTTTATCTTTCTTACAACACTGCCATACAAAATAACTCTTTTTCCAGCTTTTTAACAATACTTTTTAAAACAAAATGGAAGACTTCCGCTTTGCCTGACGGAGGTACATGTTTTGAACCACCGCCCAATTTCTCGCCTCCCCTTTGAGATATCGGCCTCTTAACTTTCATGAACGAGAAACGGCCCGCCCACATTTAGCAAATCAGTACAAAGTCGCTCCGCTCTGTTGTGAAGAGCTCTGTGTTTACTCGTGACGATCTTGTTTCGATTTATTGTTTCATGATGGTTTTTTAAGAAATCTCGTCAGTGGCTACAATGAAATGACCCGCTATGTACGTGTGAGTGCGCACGTTTCTCTGTGTGTGTGTGTGTGTATATGTGTGTGGGGAGAAAAAAGGTGGTGAGGGGAGGGCAAAAAAAACATAAGGTGCTCCTTCACGTAGATCATATATGTAACATAACAAGAGGACATTTTTAAAAAGTTACAAATTTCCCCGCGAATAACTTGTTTGGGTCACGCGATACTTAATTCAGTACAATTTATCTTCATCTCCATTCCTCCCAGTCGCTTTTCTTTAGGTTCTAGCTTTGTCTCTTTGAGTTTCTCTGTTTTTATTCTGTCTTCCTTCGCTCTTAACTGTGGTTGTTTTTCTACTCCCTTCGTCATTCCCTCTTCGCAAAAAAGTCGCATTCTCATCCTTTGGTGAAAGGGTCGGAAAAAGGGTAGGAGAGAAAGAGAAGACCGAGAGAGAGAGAGAGAGAGAGAGAGAGAGAGAGAGAGAGAGAGAGAGAGAGAGAGAGAGAGAGACAGACAGACAGACAGACAGACAGACAGACAGACAGACAGACAGACAGACAGAGGGACACAGAGAGAGACATGCACAGACACACAGAGAGAGAGAGAGAGAGAGAGAGAGAGAGACAGACAGACAGACAGACAGACAGACAGACAGAGACACACACAGACACACCCACAGAGAGAGAATGAGAGAGAGAGACAAAAAGATAGGCAGACAGAGACGAACAGACAACAGACAGACAGAGAGAGAGAAAACAGAGACACAGGTAGAGAGAGAGAGAGAGAGAGAGAGAGAGAGAGAGAGAGAGAGAGAGAGTGAGAGACAGACAGCAGACAGACAGACAGACAGACAGGCAGACAGAGACGAACAGAAATGGACAGGTTTTATTGTTAACAGAACCTAATTTTCCGTCCCCATAATGAAAAGTAATAATGGTCATCTGCTAATTCTTTACTATCCTAATCTATGTAAATCCTGTTAAATCGTTAGTTAGAAGGATATAAATTCTATTTTTTTTAATGCCTTAAAGTACTCTGCTTTTATGATAGCGTCTGTTTAAAAGGATCTATGGGTATTACACAATTAGCTTATATTCTTATCCGGGAATTTCCTAGATCCTAAGTAAAAATAAAAAAAAAAAAACCTGAAGACCTTCAGGAATATTTTATAATTCTTATGTCTTTTTCATTAGGCGTTATTTACATTTTAGCACAAATAGCCATTGTTTGCTTAGAGATCGCCTAGTCCTTTGTACAAAGACAAAATCTTTCCGTGGTTTACAACCTGGTCGAGACAAGTTTTGTCGTCTTGATGGTAAATACCAATTATCAGACTATTTTTCTGGGTGTGAACTGTCATGTGTGTTTGCGAGAGTATGGAGTGAAAGAGAAAGAGAGAGGTGAGAAGAGAAGAGAGGAGAGAAGAGAAAAGAGGGTAGAGGAGGAGAGAGAAAGAGAGACATGGAAGAGAGGAGGATACCAAACGCAGAGAGAGAAGATCAGTGAGAACGCATGAAAGACAGTGAAAGAGAATTTAAAGAAAGAAATAGAGAGTTATAGAAAATATAGAGCGTGAGAGAAATTATGGGATAGTGAGAGAAGAGTAGAGAAACAAAAGTAACGAGAGAGATAAACAGATAAAGTGAAAAAGAAAAAGAGGGAGAGAAACATATAAGGGACGACAGAGATAAAGAGAGAAGATAAGCAGCCTTACCTATTTACAAATGTACTATTTTAGACTTAAAAAAATGAACGTAACATGAAATTTTCTAATAACTTTTAAAGTATTGTAGGTGCTTAAAGAGATTTTTTTTTTAATTCTTATTCAATATATATATTTTTTTTACTTTTCACTTCTTTACTCTTTTATTATGACGGTTTCAAAGTTGGCTGTAAAGCAAAAAAACGACACTTTTTTTTTTTGTTGCAAACCATCTGATTTTTATACAATTATTTCCTTAGAACTTAACTATTATTTACAATGTACAATTGATATTTAATATTTTTTCCTTAACAGAAGCCTGTTCTGAAATATAATTATTTTGGTTGACACCAATAGCACATACAAATAAAGAGGGTTTTTTAAATTTGCTTTTTTTGGTATGTTTTTTTTTTTATTTTTATTTGTTTGTTTGTTTGGTGTTATCTTAAAGGCACGTGAAGGCAGATTTAAAAAGTTCATTACCATATCATGGCCCCAAAAGGATGACGTTGTTGGCATGTCAGGAATACATGTCTTTTCGCAACAAAATCGTGCTTGCATGCCAGGTCCTGCTCCTCTTCCTGAAATCTTTCTCCAAGTCCAAAGCTAGATCTGATTTAAATAGCTGGTCCAGAAACAGAGATACATGTTTCTTTTTAAACGCTGAACTTATAGAAGTTGGTCCCCATAATAACTACTTAATAAGTGCTGGCATAAAAAAAAAAATCAAATATGAGAGTATTTTTATGGGTTGGTTGTAAAAGTGCAAATAGACATGTATCGTGACTTAAATGAAAATGCATATATTATATCGTGACTTAAATGAAAATGCATATCTTAACCAAGCAAGTGGTCGGTCTTAAATATTCCATTGTTAAAACCCTTTATTTTCTGAAAAGAATATCTAAGAATCTATTTATAGATTCTTATTTAAATTCATTACCATAAAGATTTAAATAAACGGGAAGCTACGAATTCCCGCAAGACATTACACCTTTCGGTGTTTTCCCGGAAATTCTAATAATATCCTTCTAATAAGTCGAGGGTGTTTTTAGATAGTCGATGAGATTCCGTAGAGGTTTGTATAGGCAGTCGCTGTGTTTCTTAAAATAGCACAGATGACTGTCTATGGGATCTCTTCGTATGACTCGATTGCTTCACTGCCAGACGAATTTTCAAAGCCGAGACATGGGGGAGAGAGAGAGAGAGAGAGAGAGAGAGAGAGAGAGAGAGAGAGAGGGGGGGGGGGGGGGGGGAAGTTGGGCTAATAGGTTAAGAAAGATTTTACAGACTTAGTATAAATTTGGGTACAGGTAATTAACGCATATGGTACCTGGTAGATGAAAGATGTATTTGTTGTTCTTAAATTTTCTGATTATTCAGCTCAGATAATTATGTCTTACAGTTACACCTATGAATCTGCTTAAAGGCCAAGGTAAATGGGGTCTACAGAGTTTTGATTTTTTTCATTTGATCTTTTAACCTTAACTTTAACCTTAACTCTTAAAAAACGAAAACAATAATCGTCCCATGGTGATTGTAGCGATATTACACGCGTGTGTAGCCTTAGCTCTTCTGGCATTGCTTGGAAACTGACTTGATTCCTCTGTTGACTGCTTCTACTGTTGTGCTGCCAGCTCCTGAACGCCATTTCTCGCCAGTTTTTTTACATCTCTCATCTAAAAACTTTTCAAAGTCAGCTAAACTGAAGTATTTCTTCCCTATCTCTAGACCTGAAACCCTTTCCATGGTACCAGTAATGGCTTGCGGCTTTGAAAAATGTTGGTCTACTCTAGCAGATTTACACACCAGTTTAACTGTTTCGGCTTTGTCTTTCCAAGTTCAATGCACGATGAAGGTTGCTAGATCTAAGTCCTAGGCAAAGAAGATCCGAGGACGAGACCTCAGCGTCATGTGTGCTATTTTAAGAAACACTGCGACTACCTAGGCAAATAACCTCTCCGCAGCTTCATGCAACTTCCTAAACACAACCTAAGTCGAGGGCTGACATCAACAAGTTGATAACTCCACTTCTCATACTTTCGAGAAAATCAAGATATAAAAATCAACTAGATTTTAAGACCTATTTTTAAATCGATACTTTTGACTCTTAATTTTCAAATCACCAGTTTTGGCTACTTAAACCTTTTAGGAACCTTCTTATGTATGTTATTTAGTATAATTTAATTTTTAATTTCATTTCTTTTTTGAAAATTAACTGGAGATGTAAACTTTTTTTTTTATTTGCAGTAAACTTCTTGTCAAATAGGTACATGAAATCAATGCAAAAACTGCACATGTCCATTTTTTTTTTCTTTAAAGAAGCATGTAAATTGATGGGAAAGAAAAAAAAAAGTGTTTAGAACAGCTGGTAAAAATTTCTAGTAGTTTGTACTTAATTGTCTGCAGTTTCAGATTCACTCTCCGACTCCTCAAGAGCTGTTTCTAGATCTCTGTTGCTGTTGGCTGAAACGCTGCTTGGCAATGATTCGAACCAGGGATGGAACTCATCTGGTATTGCTTTGGTTTTGCACAGTTTCAACAGGTCACACTGAGGTCAGCTATTTTTTGTATTGGCGAGAGGAAGTTGGTCTTTGTGGGCAGGTTTGGGTTCAAAGTTTGGGATCGTTCTTCGCGATGGTACACTGACAGCAATCTTGCGATAATTATCATCAAAGTCGTACTTGTAGTATATGGCATTTGGCGCGTGCCTCACATTCCTGATTGACTTAGCTTCCAACCACTCCACGTTGTTTCCCCCATCGTTGTTTCCCCCATAATCAATCTTCCTTGGGTTTTTTATCAGCGTAATGGCAGTGCTCTGTGAATCAAGAAAGTCCCCGTGGCAAAGCATGAACGTTTCACACGGGTATTTCACATTTCTCTCTGATTTCTCGAAAACGCCGAGCCAGTCCGTTACGCAAAACATGTCTGTATGCTTCTTCTCATGTTCTAAAGCTGAGTGCATGGAATTCACTTCCATTTCTGTGTGGCCGCTTTTAAGGAAGTTCTGGGAAATAATTTTGTTATTTTTGTTTTTGCTTGGAAAGCATGGCACAAAATTTTTATCTGACTCTAAGGAAACTTGAATTATAGTCAGTGGAAGAGACAACAGCCATTTGAAAACACGTGTAGAGATTTCATTGCTGTCTCTCTTTACATCTACTTGTGTCCAACAGAAGCATGAGCCAGTAAATGGGTCTTTTCCCTCCCAGATACACAGAGATTCTGCTGTAGTACATAAGGGACACGTTGCTGTGAGGAATTTGTACCATACTTTGCAGATCGAAAGAACATGCTGTGAAAGCAGCACCAGTCTTGGCCCTCTCTCTCTCTCTCTCTCTCTCTCTCTCTCTCTCTCTCTCTCTCTCTCTCTCTCTCTCTCTCTCTCTCTCTCTCTCTCTCTCTCTCTCACTGGATTTTTCGTGTTTACCTCTTTTGTTTCTGTTCAGGTGCTCTTCATACTATGCCTCAAACATTAATTTCCTTTTTTTAACCATTTAAAGCCTCACACTTGCAACATGTGAAGCATTGGTTTTTTAGGTTTAAAGAGGGATAAGTTCTACTCTTCACAACAGTCTATGCGATACACCCTTTCAGATGTTTTTATATTTGAGATTCTATCTTTCCTTTGAGTAGACTTTGCATTCTCCATATTATAGTGACATCTAAACGAGATATCTCTTTTTTTGTATCTTTCCTAGTCTAGTGCAGTTACACAGTCGGAAAACTCTAGATGTATTCTTTTATTTTCTGCAGTAAAATTTCTTCTGTTTTGTTCACTAGATTGGTCTACCCCCTTTTTTGTCTGTTTCCACAAATGCACCACTACTATCTCCTCCTTTTATAGCGTTTTGAATTGGTCCCCAACTGATGCCAAGGGCTTTCTCAAAAAAAAAAAATGCTTTACAAACACGCTCGCTGGCAGCATTAACTTTTTGAAATGAGTACCGGATTGACAGTTCTCGTTTTTTTTTCTTTTTCTGAAATGTCCTAGGCGTGTTGCATCTAATATTTGAAACTGACTCAATATGAAGTCCTTGTTTCTTGTGTATTGTTTGAGACTGCAGTATGTTGCGCATCGGGTCTTTCTTTCTTCTTCTGAAAATTCATCATTGCCTTTTGGCCTTCATTTGGCAGTCTTGAGGATTAGGTTTTTTTCGCTTTCACAATGTTTTCTCGACTTTTGACAATAAAAATGTGACTGCAAGAAGTTGTTGTCTCCGGCTAACAACTTGTTACACCCTAGAAAACGTGCTTTCTTGGAGATATACTCCTGCTGAGTTCGTGTTTGAGCCTGTTTTTGTAACGTCGACAAGTTTGTATTAATTGAGCACGTAGAGAGGAAAAAAGCACGAAAAAAAAAAAAAAAAAACTGGGCGAAAAAGTCGCTTTAAGCATTTTGTGGAGAAATCCACTTGTTGCAATGAGCTTCGAAGTTTTGAAAAAAAAAGGTTTTGAAATATTGTTTTTTCAAAAAACACAGAATTAACTGACTTCTCCTATTCTTAATATGCCATCACTTTTTATATAAACATATTGTGGCCAGTTATCAAGTTTTGTATTACGTTTAAACAAAGCTTATCAAGTTCTAATCATCCATTTCCGAAAAAACAAATCAATGGTGCGGGGGATGATATTTCGCCTAAGACTTTAGAAGTAGAGTGTAAATAATGTTTATTTCATTTCACTTCAGCAGACGATTTTGAGAGAAAGAGAGAGAAAGAGAGAAGGAGGGAGAGAGAGAGAGAGAGAGAGAGAGAGAGAGAGAGAGAGAGAGAGAGAGAGAGAGAGAGAGAGAGAGAGAACACACACACTCTAATTGTAACTGTTGCCAACATCAAATTAGATGATAGGACAGGGATATTGATAATGACGATAGCGACAACGAGAGCCATGATGGTGATAATGAAGTTGGTGATGGTTGATGATGATGATGATGGTGAGGATGACGATGATGAAGTTGTTGATGGTTGATGATGATGATGATGATGATGATAACTATGATAAAGTTGGTGATGGTTGATGATGATGATGATGATGATGATGATGATGATGATGATGATGATGACGATGATGACGATGATGAAGTTGGTGATGGGTGATGATGATGATGATGAAGATGATGAAGTTGATGATGGTTGATGATGATGATAATGATGATGATGATGATAATGATGATGATGATGATGATGATGACGATGATGAAGTTAGTGATGGGTGATGATGATGATAGATAATCAAAATAATTAACCTGCTGATGATGAAAATGGTGGTTTTTAAAGAAGATAATGACGATTCCAATGAAGACGTAGATGATACTGGAGAAGAAGGTGATGGAGATGATGCTGAATGTCATTATGATACTGATACTTAAGATAATGATGGTCATAAGTTTAGTAATGATAACAATGGTAAAGAGTAGGAAGAAGAAAAATATGGCGATGATTGTGACCGTAAAGAAGTGAAGATGATAGTGGCAATCAATACAATAGCAATTCTGATAATGAATACGATAACGCTAGCGATGATATTTCATAGTGCTGCTATAGCGCTAATTTTTGTTTAAAATAAAATGAGAAGTACATATGTATACCAATTAACTGGCTAAGCCTTTAGTCGGTCTCAAAAATTAAAAAAAACAAATCAAAACAAAAACTCATCTCTCTTGCCAAATGCCAAGAAAGATTAATTAATAAAACAAAGCGTAGAACACTAACAATTTATAACAGAATTTTTCTGAGTTTCACTGCGAGTGTGTATGTGAATCTTGGCTAACTCACGAGAAAATTAAAAGTAAAATGTAATAGTGATACGATCTAAAAAAAAAAAAAATATCCATCCCTAATTAACAAAAGGTACAGGAAGGTGAGAAACGATATGAAGTAACACCCAAAATCCACCCTGGACGTGTATGTGGAAGAGCGATACTGAAACTAAAGCCCAAACCGATTCATTATTTTCCATCCCGTGCGGGGAGAGAGGAGAAATCTAAGACAAGTTTTGTAAGCGCGCGGGTTTGTGGTGAGTTCCGAGATGCTGAGCGCTGCAGGACAAATCAGATCTGATTAATGGGCCCGCGGTGAGCACATTCTCATATTTAGATTTTATAGATTCAGTGTGGACCATGAGTCTATAAAAACTGCCCGAGGCTTAGTTGGATTTAACACCTGCAAGAAGTTGATGTCTAAGTAAAGTTAAGTCGGGTATGTATTTTGCTCTTTTTTTGATAATCAAAGAAAAAAAATACTTTATCATGGACCGCATTTTTCGAAACTTTTAGTTCTTAAATAAAGCTTCAGGCAAAGCAATACCTTAAAACGATTTAGGAGAATTTGTCTTAACACTTAGAATACTTGCGGGTTTTAGACTCATTGTCGGTAGTAAAGATAGTGTCTCACAGCAACAAGCAGTACAGATTTGCCGATAGAGGGCGTGCCGATCGCGATAGAATCATTACAGACTATCGGGCGGGCATACTTGCGCATGAATTAGAAGAAAGATAAAGAATAATTATAACAGCTGAAAGCAGGAAAACAATACAAAATTGTATCATGAAATAGCAAAATAGCCAACTCGTAGATTATGCTTTCTTTTTTTTTCTTGTACGTAGCTATGCTTAAATATTTTTGCGGCTTACATTATTTACTACTCGTCGTGAGCATTACATGTTTTTCGTTGTTTTCCTACCCTGCCCCTCTAATAATCCCCCCTCAAACTATTTCCTTTCCATCCACTTCTCCCCCCCCCCCCCCCCCCCTTTTTTTTTCCGCTTAACCGATTTCGAGAAGAGTGGTATGGTGTCAACATTAGTTCCGTAAAACTGTGATATAGTTGGGAGGCGTTAAAAGGTTAGAACAACTTAAGACTAGCTGTCGGCCTTATCTTTGCAACCAGCGTCGATTTTTGAGCCTATTGAGAAAAGGATGAACGTTGGGATGTGGCTATACAAAATACATTTTTGAAAAAAATATTAGAATGAAAAATTAAAAAAATAAATAAAATATATATATATATATATATATATATATATATATATATATAGATATATATAATATAGACTTAAACCATTTCTATAATTGTTGTGCAGAAAACGGGCCGAGGTGCAGGTAGTGGCATAAAAGTTAAACATAAATTGACAACATTATGACTTTTGTTGTGTCCCAAACTTCATTTCTTTTGGTTCATCGTGTGTTTCAAGGAATCACAATAAGCAGAGGTCTATTTTTGTCCTTAATACAGATGCAGATTGGTTTGTTTGTTTTGTTGTTTGATATAGCCCGAACTCAACACGTTGATCTCTGGCCGCTTTGCTTATCAATCTTAACCTTCCACCATTTAGGTCGGGATTGAAAAAAAAACGAGGCGGTTAAATCACCTATCAACGGTATAAGAATTGGTCCCGAGAAGAATCTCTCTCTCTCTCTCTCTCTCTCTCTCTCTCTCTCTCTCTCTCTCTCTCTCTCTCTGTCTCTCTCTCTCTCTCTCTCTCTCTCTCTGTCTCTCTCTCTCTCTCTCTCTGTCTCTCTCTCTGTCTCTCTCTCTCTCTCTCTGTCTCTCTCTCTCTCTCTCTCTCTGTCTCTCTCTCTGTCTCTCTCTCTCTCTCTCTCTCTCTCTCTCTCTCTCTCTCTCTCTCTCTCTCTCTCTCTCTCTCTCTCTCTCTCTCTCTCTCTCTCTCTCTCTCTCTCTCTCTCTCTCTCTCTCTCTCTTTCTGCGGATATCGGACTGGACGCCCTAACCCCACCATCACTGCCGCTCCATCTGCGCTAATCGACTGGGAAATATCACAAGAGAGAGAGAGAGAGAGAGAGAGAGAGAGAGAGAGAGAGAGAGAGAGAGAGGAGAGGGGGGAGGGAGGGAAAGAGAGAAACAGACAGAGACAGGCAGACAGACAGACGGAAGCAGAAACAGGGAGACAGACAGACAGACAGGCAGAAGTAGAAACAGAGAGATAGACAAATTATAAGAGACACAGACAGACAGAGAGATGGCGGGGAAGGGGTTCAAAGATACAAAGGCAGAAGGGCAAATACAGACAGAAATATATTTCTTTTAAATTATTGGCAGCATGGGAAGACCAGATCGTAAAGGGATGCGAAAAAACACAAACAAATAACAGTCCCTAGTTCCACTAACTTTCCCTTTTACCGTATCCACATTGACTGAACCAGTCTTTTGGTTTCATGCAAAAATATTTTCCTGTCTCATGCTCTACAAACATTCCGCTAACTTGAAGTTTCGCCATTTTGACAGTGAAGAGCCGTACTTAGTCCTGCAAGTTAGATCTAGATCTCGATTCTGGCCTCTGTCACTAAATAGAAATAACCTTGAAACAGTGAGCTTTTAAATTTTGATCCCTACAATTTCTCAGAATATTGGCGTGATGTTTTTCTATTTAATAAAAACAAATCATTTTTTGAAGGCTTTTGTTGAATTTTATTGTGAAATGTGGATGGGGAAGGGCTATGCCTTATTGCTAAATTGCTTTCATTTTGGATGCTTCGTTACGGCACCTTGCGTCAAGTCAGTTCCCTTCATTATATGGTAATGAAGAAACAAAAACGATCATACACTACAGGGGTTTGAAACAGTTACTACTTCCGGTTAGGCCGGAAATGATGAAAAGACGCTCAAAATTCGTACGCAATGATTAGATCGTGAAGCGCAGCAAGAGTTCCCAGAAGCTTGAAAATTATTCTTTCAGACCGCTAATAACAAAGAAAAACATAGATACAACATGAGAAAAAAACGGGGAAAAACACTGAAAAAAATAGAAACAGATTTTAACGTTTAACTGTAAGTTACTGAGAATACTTCAGGCTTTGTGAATGTAAGATTTTTTATCATTTTATTTTTTTTTCTTCGCTTTTTCCTCTGCGGGATTGGCACTTTGTTCACAAAGATTATAAGACTAATGCAGAAACTTTCTTTCACACACAAATTGTCAACAAGGAGGTATAAATTATAGCCCGACAGACTTGTAATAAATTAATATGGGAAAGCCACTTCTTGTTTACTTTCCTAATCTATTTAAAGGTCTCTTTAATCTCCTATTAAAGGCCTTTGACTTCCGCAAAAAAATAAAAATGTCTAAATGTGCCGTGCCGTGCAATAATAACGGAAATCGATTAATTTTTTAGTTTCCCAATCTGTTTTAGATCTTTTTAAATTCTTATTAGAAATCTGTGAATTTTCGCATTAAGTGCATAAAAGTACACTACCTGGCGAAATTTCCTAGCTGCGCAGTTATTCAAACATATGATAACGAATGGTTTAAAAAATCTGTGAATAGATTTGGATTTTACAAAATTTGTTGTACGAACATTTTTCAATATTGCATCTCTTCGTGAACTTCTCAAAGTTCACCTTCATCTGATTCGCACATAAGAGTTTACTGTCTCTCTCATCACTTGTCGCAAATATATCCAACACCTGTCTGTGTGTACTTTGTATCGATACAGTTCGCTCCAGTCGATCGATATTATTTTATCTGAATCGAATAGAACCTCGTGAAACATTTATACGACATAAAAACTATGAGGCAGGCAGTAAGTTGGTTTTTAAGCGGGAAGTCAGTGAGTTATTCCGCAGAAATAGAAGTGAAAATGGAGAGGATGTTTTTCTTGGAGGAATTAAAAAAAATGTTTAAGGATACAGAGATATACAGGTCAAAACACAGAGGGAAAAATGTAAGGTGAGAGAGATAAAGAGAGAGAGAGAGAGTGAGAGAGAGAGAGAGAGAGAGAGAGAGATAGAGAGAGAGAAAGAGAGGAGATTCAAAAGGAAATCGTGATGGAAGTTTAAATGATTTTAATATCTAAATAGATGAATATTTTGATTGAAAGACGTAGTGGTTGGTGGGTAAATCGACTGATAGAATGATGAAAAGCTAGATATAATTAAAGATCGTCATATGGAAAATACAGTTGGATAAATAAAGTCATATACAGAATATTCATGTAAACATAAGGGTTGAAAAAAAAAGAGAGAAAAGAAAAAAAAAAGTCAATTAAAATGTATGCCTTTGTTTAGTGTACGCATGTATAGGCGCTAACAGTATAAAGATACCCTTTTATACACAATCATTACAAACGAAAACTTGCAACTGTGCATTAGGTAATAAATGCAATAATAGAAATGCAGTTTGTCCAGTGGATGGTTGGGCTTGAGAGTATTTACTTTGCAGCCCAGACATTTTTCTCCAATTACCGGCTTCCAATAGCAGCTTTAAAGCTCGCGTGGTTAATACTCGTTTTCAATACGCCTATAATTAGCCAGTATTTGTAAGACCTCAATGCACCATTTTTAACTAAACTTATTTTATTTCTTCAATGCACACATACAAAAATCAATACACAAAATCCAAATATATTTGCAATGTATCTTGGATATCGTTCTCTCTCTCTCTCTTACTCACTCTTTTTCTCTCTCTCTCTCTTACTCACTCTCTCTCTATCTCTCTCTCTCCCTCTCTCTCTCTCTTACTCACTCTCTCTCTCTCTTACTCACTCTCTCTCTCTCTTACTCACTCTTTTTCTCTCTCTCTCTCTTACTCACTCTCTCTCTATCTCTCTCTCTCCCTCTCTCTCTTTCTTTTTTTTCTCTTCTCTATCTTTTTCTTTATTTCAAATGTAGTATTTCAGCGCCTTAACCACTTCCTTTCTCACCTAACATGCAGGGCAGGACTGGGAAAATGGTAACATGATTCGAATTTGCGTCACATAGATTCTGTGGCTTTGAGAGAGAGAGAAAGAGAGAGAGAGAGAGAGAGAGAGAGAGAGAAAGAGAGAGAGACAGAGACAGAGACAGACAGACAGACAGACAGAGCTTCGAAGAAATAACAGTTTCCACGCTTGTTGTCACTTTGAATACAGTAACACTATTCTCAGTCCAAAACAAGACTTTATTGTCTTCTGCTTTCCATTTCTTTTTTCTCCTAAGCAGGTTGTGAAGAACTTTCCTTCAAGACAAAGACCAAGCGGAAATCTTACCTAAGTGTATACACTGAGCAACCCCATGGACTTCAACGGGCTTTTCTTGGAAGCTGTGAGCACAACTATTCGTCTAGCTTGCTGCAGTACCGACAACACTAGCGATGTCATGACCACACCCGAAAAGTCCAGCAACTCCAACAACATCAGCAACATTTTCCCCGATGATCTACTCGGACCAAATTCTGACGTCAACCCGGATTTTCCGATGGTCAAAGGCGGAGGTCACGGAGAGGAAAAGGAAAGAATGGACGGTGGTGGGGACACGAAGATGATCAGCGATGACATGAGAAAAATTCTGGAGATTGTCTTCTTCGTGGTCCTCTCTGGAGGGATCAGCATTTTAGGGTGTATTGCGAATGTCATCAACATGGTGGTCTTCTGGAGACAGGTAAATAGGCGGGATGGGGAGTGATAGATCATCAGTCAGTGAAGGGAGGAGAAGAGGAAAAGGCTGTCAATAGATCTGCTTGTGTAAAACGGCGGGAGACAGACACAGAAAAAGAAGCAGAGAGAGGGAAAGAGAAGATAGACACACACACACACACATACAAACAAAAATAGAGGAGACAGAGAAATAGAAAACGTCCCTGAGATTTGTAGCGGGTTATCGTTCTTGAGCCAAATGTTACAAACAATTTTTTAAAGTGTAAAAAAGCCATATTGCCCCTTCTATTTAACAAAGGTTATTGCCTAGTTCTAAACAATTTATTACTTATCTTTGCTCAACAACAACAAAGCCCTATGTGTATCATGTCGCATACATGACTAAGGACAATTTCGCTACAATCGGTTGTTGTCCATAGGGCAAAATTCACTTTTGAAGCAATATTAACGATGGGTCAGAAGTTACAAACTATAACTCCCACTATTCTCTAATTAACTGTTTTTCTAAACTATGTTATGTGACACATAACATAGTTTAGAAAAATAGTTTGTAACTTCTGACCCATCGTTAATATTGCTTCACCACCACCACCACAACCGACCACCACTACTACTACTACTACTACTACTACTTGTTGTTGACTACTACTAATACTACTACTACTACTACTACTACTACTACTACTACTACTACTACTACTACTACTACTACTTTGAAGCAATACTAACGATGGGTCAGAAGTTACTACTACTAACTCCCACTATTCTCTAATTAACTGTTTTTCTAAACTATGTTATGTGTCACCACCTCCACCACCACCACCACCACCACTACTACTACTACTACTACTACTACTACTACTACTACTACTACTACTACTACTACTACTACTACTACTACTACTACTACTACTACTACTACTACTACTACTACTACTACTACTACTACTACTACTACTACTACTACTACTACTACTACTACTACTACTACTACTGCTGCTGCTGCTGCTGCTGCTGCTGCTACTACTACTACTACTACTACTACTACTACTACTACTACTACTACTACTTATTATGTTGGTAATGGTGATCAAAGAACTTGCAATAAGTATTTTCACTGCACCCTCTTGATTTTAATGTATCCCAGGGTTTTAAAGACTCTGTAAACATCAGCTTGTTCGGCCTAGCCATCGCAGACTTTGGCGCTCTCATCACCCTCGTGTGGATGGCCGTGTGTTTCACTCCCTGGTTCCGTTTCTCTGACATCCCGTTCGAATCCACTGATGTACAGTACCCGACAGCAGGTATGATCTTTGCCGCTTTTACGGACTCCGGGTGAGAAATAACATTTGCAGAGAAAAGCTAGATGGCAAAGTCAACGGGCTCCTTGTTTTACTACCAACAGTATTGCATTTTTGATTTTTTTGTAATCGTTATGCAATGTTGGATATTCTAACTAAAAATTAACCTCTAGTTACTGAGCTTGCAAAAGTTACATGGCATTTTGTTATTTTGATATTTTTTTATCTTTATTTAGAAGAATCAGTAGGATTGCTGTACTTTTCTTTTTTTTTTTTCTTTAAGGCGTATTATCGTTCTGGCTTGGAAAGTCACTGCATGGGCCCGCATCACACTGATCAGCCTCTAATTAGTAATAGATTCCAGAAGAATCTTACACGGAAACTGTGGCTTTCCGTCAAGCTAAGGACAATTCTCAGCCAGGGATCGAACCCATGATCTCCTGATTGCTAATTCTACGCTCTATCGACTAAGCCATAAAGCATTCAAATGAAACACCTATTTAAAGATAGATTTTCAAGGACCATGACTTCTGCTAAACTTAACTTCATCCACCAAACCTTTTCCATTTGATAATGTAAATACTGCAAAGTGTAAAATACAATCATGTTTTTCATTATTTTACCTCTGAAACAAATTATTTTAAAAAAGCAAACAAATCAAATCTTTACCCCTCTCTGTCATCGCTCCCTTATCTTTTTGGAGAGTTATTAAACCATAAAATGATAGCTCTTAGTATTATGCTTTTCAGTCTTTCTAAAAAAAAAATTCTTTTATGAGGAAAACAAAATTCATTTTAAATAACACTTCGGAAGCTAAAAAACAGGTCGCTTGAAAAGTGTTATAAAAGAATCTAAATAAAACCTTAACTCGTACAAAAGAACCCATTTCAGCATAAAAAACAACTGATTTTTAAAAACAAATCTTTAACTTTCTCAGTTTTAACTATGGCAAGTTTGTCGACGTATCCCCTGAGGATATTTTAACAAACCCGTTAGAACTTTGAATTCCATTAAAATTATTCTAGCTTAAAGACCGCAATAAATTTTGCTCTACTTACTTTAATAAAACGATTTTTATAAGCGCAATGTTTTCTCCGGAAAAGTTCTGGTGGCCGCAGTCTACTCAGAGCTTCGCTTTAAATTTGAAAATAGCAAACACTTATTTAAATCTTTTTCTTTTTCAATTACACGGACAGTAAACAATATATTTGAAGATGACAATCATTATTTTGTGGCGTCGAAGATTAAACAGGTTATCACTAATTCTAATAGAAAAGTGGCTTTGTATTTGACACAATTATTGATTTAACCCTTGGGGTGGAGAAATTTCTTGAGCGTATGGCTAAAAAAAAAGTATAAGCCTTTCTTTTTGTAATTTTCCATAAAGTTTTCAATTAGACTTTAATGTTACAGAACGCTAAATTACTTCAGAAATTCCGATTCATAAGCTGCCAAACGTTTTACTATAGACTTCACAATCAACGGAAGTTATTGCTTTTCAAGAAATATGATTACCACGAAGTGTTTATAGCAAAAATTTCCTTAACCATTTTAAAATTCTCAAAATAAAAGTCAAAATTTTTTGTTTTGACTTTTAAGCATTTACATTTTGTCAATTCAGTCCTTGGCTGGTACAATTATAAGATAATACTGATAAAGATCTGACGATATACCTTTGTTTTGCTTCCAAGCAGAAAACTTTTAAAAATTGGTATGAAGCATTATGTTTTTGAAGCTCTTCATAAAATTTATATTTAAGATTGACTTACAAAAATTTGCCAGTCTTTGTATTTTTTTATTGAACAAAACTAAAAGAAAAGAATGAAAGAAAAGTAAGATTGGAAATCTCTGAAAAGAAAAAACCAAGGAAGAACTCTGGCAGCATTGTTTATTGTGTAATAACGCGTGAACCTTTTTAAGTCTTATGGGCTTTCTGTGGCTGGTTTTATCATAAATTAAGGAAAAACGGACTCATTAACCTGTGGGTTTTATCCAAAGTGCTGGTCAGTTTAGTTGAGTTTAGGACGTCACTTTTGCGGAGTTGTAAGACTTGCTTGGGTCGTTAAAAATAAGAGCATGGCTTTCTGGATGAAATCTAACGACCTGTCAACTGTCAATAAGATTTTTAAATCGAGATCTGGAAGAATTAGGACATAATATGGCCAAAAGCATAATTTTCAGCTGTGGTTTGTATTGAATAAGAAAGATTATTATTTTAGCTATCACTGAGAATAAATTTTGAAAATCGCAACTTGACATGGATAGAATTCGAGTATTGACAGTTCAATAAATTATTGTTCAACAGAGAGAGAGAGAGAGAGAGAGAGAGAGAGAGAGAGAGAGAGAGAGAGAGAGAGATAGGTAGAGAGAGAGATAGAGAGAGAGCGATGTTGACAAAACAAAAGTCTCCTGAGGACTCTCCGAATTCATGTATTAAAGAAAACCATAATGAGTCTTATATATATATATATATATATATATATATATAAAAGGCAATTAAACATGAAAGGTACGAAAGCATGAAAGAGATATTCAAGAAACATTTGCTGACAAAGAGGGCCAATAAGGCCAAGAAGAAGAAAAAATATTAAGACGTTACTGGTTAAACAGAATGTGCTTGAAACATATAAGGAAAGCAAGATGTATATAGAGTTGCAATGACAAAAATCACGTATGAATGGGATACGAAAAGGAGATGAAGATCTAATGATTTGTTTATCATTGTATGAGAAATGAATGGAGCGATAATAAAGGAAAATATCGATTCAAGAATTTGGTTGTAGAATAACGGCCAATTTCTTCCTCTTTGCTATCTTAACTCATTTGCCATTGTGTCTTACGTGAATAAAATTAATATCAATCACTGTAGAAAAAAAACAACATTCAAATTATTTCTACTTTCCTTCCTCTCCCCAATATCCTTTTTTTCCACAATCTATGATCCTAACACCCCTTACCCCCATCCACGCCGTGGTATTCTAGGCTGGCCTCATATGTTCTTTGCTCGCAGCACCAGCCTCATCACCGCGTTTATCACCTTCGAGCGGTGTCTGTGTATCGCTCTTCCCCTCAAGGTGAAGACAATCATCACGCCGACACGGACACGCTACATCATCGCCCTCATCTTCTTCTTCATCGGTGCCAGCGTGCTGCCCATCTATTACGCTATCGACATCGGAGAGGTCTTCGTGGAGGACCGCAACAAGACGCTCTACGCCATCGTGTACCGACCCGGTGGCAAGGACGTTGAAAGCGTCTGCTTCGCACTTACTGAATTCGCCCAGCTCAGTTCGTTCGTCCTGGTCATTGTCTTCACCGCCATCCTCATCCGGAACTTGCTCAAGAAAAGTAAGTGGCGCGCAGAAGTAACCGGGCGAGGAAGAAGAGGAGGTGGTTTAGGTCAGGCGGGAGCTGGAGGAGAATTTTCCAGCACCCAGACCATCACGGAAGGGGAGAGAACTGGAGCGCCTTCCCGGGCTGATAAATCCGCGAGTCGAGACAGGCGAGTTATGGTTCTTGTTCTGTCCATCGCTTGCATCTTCATCGCCTGTTTCCTGCCCAGCGCCACCAATCTTGTTTTGATCATTCTCCTCCCCGACTACACCATCACCGGCCGCTACAAGAACACGTTCCAGGTGACTGGCGCCATCTGCAACACGTGCGAGTCGATCAACAGTTCCGTGAACATCTTCGTCTACTACAACATGAGCTCGCGCTACAGGGCCGAGTTCAGGAGGCTGTTTGGCATGGAGCGCTACGTCACCGGGATAGACGGCCCTGCTTCGATTGGGACTGACCAGAGTGCACAGCCCGGAGTCTAGACAAGGTCAAGGCTGATAGCATAAAGCGCCATTAAAAAAAATCTTGATATTTGCAGACTAAACTAAAATATGCTTTTGTCACGGGTTACGATACATCGTTATATATCTATTAATTGGAATGTTGGCTTGTATGTCGTAGCAGTTCTCAAAGCACAGTTTCAAACCACAAATAAATAAAAAAAAAAATGTGTATAAAAAGTAAAGAGCAATTCTGATTAAATAAAAATGCAAACATAAGAGACGGAAATAAGTATCTGCCGCGTCCATATGAACAATTGTCTCGGCAGCAGGAACGAAACAAAAGCGCAGGATGGTTACCAAAAGATCTCAAAATTATTGATAATTTATAAAGCTTTCCACAGCTTTTATGTCATCGACCAAAGTAGTATTTTTTTTTCCAAGTTGACACAAAAAGATTCTTTCAGTTTAAAAAAAAAGGTTTGCAAACAAGTAAAATTGAACCACCAAATCTCAACAAAATTAATGGGTTTTTTTCCCTCCCTGAAGAAAACAAATTTATGTCTCTGTGAAGAAAATACCATATAATTTTTGTTACTTCAAATGACAGAAATAATATCCAATGTGATTATTGTTTATTCATTCGAGCTCTGAAGTAGCCAAGGCTACATTGTCTCAATAAAACAAAATACATAACCTGTGTTCACATCCTGTGGTTGACATCGCTGATAATACTCAAAATTTATACTCACTTTTCTCTATTTACAAAGCTGATCCGACAATAAAAGTCGTTGTTTGCAAAAGTAAAATTTCTCTCTCTTTTTTTTAGTCAATTGAATGTCCTTTTTTTTTTTTTTTTGGTCAGTAGCCCTTGTTTAAGTACCTTCTAAATCTCAGTCTTTTGTGTTTATAAAATTATGTCGGAAGTAATACACCAGATGCTGCGGAGAGATTTCAGTCACATTAATGTGGCTTACCACGTCTTTTGCCGAGAATGCTTACCACGGACGTATATAGAGCAAGAAACAATAATAAAGAACTAAAAAAAAAATACATGAGTTCGTTTGGCACCCAGAAAAATAATCAAGATGCAACTTTAACAATGAAAAAAAATTTTTTGGGCTTCTTGTCCTCTATCCAATCCTTTTCCCTTTCTCTCCTCCTCCTCCTCCTCCCCCTCCACCTCCTCCTCCACCTCCTTCTCCTCCTCCTCCTCCTCCTCCTCCTCCTTCTTCTTCTTCTTCTTCTTCTTCTTCTTCTTCTTCTTCTTCTTCTTCTTCTTCTTCTTCTTCTTCTTCTTCTTCTTCTTCTTCTTCTTCTTCTTCTTCTTCTTCTTCTTCTTCTTCTTCTTCTTCTTCTCCTTCTTTATAGTAGTAGTAGTAGTAGTAGTAGTAGTAGTAGTAGTAGTAGTAGTAGTAGTAGTAGTAGTAGTAATAGTAGTAGTAGAAGAGCCGCAGCAGCAGTAGCAGTAGCAACAGCAGCAGCAGCAGCAGCAGCAGTAGTAGTAGTAGTAGTAGTAATAGTAGTAGTAGTAGTAGTAGTAGTAGTAGTAGTAGTAGTAGTAGTAGTAGTAGTAGTAGTAGTAGTAGTAGTAGTAGTAGTAGTAGTAGTAGTAGTAGCAGCAGCAGCAGCAGCAGCAGCCCGAAATCCAAAGCTGGGATCGATGAATAAATGAAACCGAAGAAGCTTTAGCATAAAGTAGATTATCGTTAAACAGTGGATCTGTAGTTCAGTAGATGCTCTATATACTTAATAGCTCACCCAAAAAGTCTTTTACGAAATGAAAAGGTTTTTTATTTCTTTTTAAGAAACTTTCTGTTCGAGTAATCAGTTTAAAAAATGTAATGGGATTCATGGAATGAAAATATAATAGAGTTTATAGGTTGTTTTGAAAATAGAAGGAAGGCTCGCTAATGAGGCCTAAATCAAGACTAGTAAAGCTTGAGACGAGTCGGTTTGCATTTAAAACTAGAACATGTTGGTCTATAATATATTCTCATTCTTAGGATACATTTAAATCAACACAATACATTTTACAGGATGCTTGTGCAAAATTTTAAAAAGGAAATGGAGGGTAGAGAAAAGAGTTATAATCCACGCACCAGAATCTACTAAACATAGCAAATAAGGAACACATCAGTTTAGGAGACTTTAAAAGTAAAACATATTTCCTCTCAAGATCCTTACGGGAAAAAAATAATAATGACAATCAACAAAAAGTAAGATGCCACGCATCTAACTTAGTATTTCGTTATTTGAGGAGCAACAAATATCAACTTTGAAGGCGATAAATTTGAATATAATTGATTTCTTACAGGATACATTCACAACAGATCAAGATGAGAATTCTAGATAAGTGTGCAAGGATTTTATACTTATTGAGCACAAGAGAGAGAGAGAGAGAGAGAGAGAGAGAGAGAGAGAGAGAGAGAGAGAGAGAGAGAGAGAGAGAGAGAGAGAGAGAGAGAGAGAGAGAGAGAGAGAGAGAGAGAGAGAGAGAGAGAGAGAGAGAGAGAGAGAGAGGGAGTCTTGGGAGACCTAAAATCATGAGAAATTTGACACGTTGGTTGCGCAAAACACGCTGTTGGGAGAACACTGCTCTGAAGATCAACGGTACAACCAGTACTCTACTTTATGCCAAGTCTTCTTCGGTTTCGTTTGTTCGCCGATCCCAGTTTTGGATTTCGGGCTAGCTCCTGTCAAGTCTGGAACATTGGTTTGTTTTGCGGAACTCTTCTGTAATAAGAGAAAAGAAACGAACGGGCTAAACCAAACAAAAAAAACAAAACACCAAAACAATGAAACAAAATAGAAAAAAGAAGCTTACGAAACATAAGCCGGCATCATACGTGGTCAATGAACATAAGAAATGTAGTAATGTTTGATCATTATATTTAGTTTACAAAATTTCCTGAAATTGTCAGCGTTGTAAATTGCGACTAACACTGAATCTAGGAAGAGCTCTAAAACTGGCATTTTCATTATTGCCTGCCAGAAGTTTTGATCACGACATAGGGGTAAAAAAATAATTTGCAGGGTTGTTTGCCTTCTAAAGCAATCAATCATTTAAAAACTTTACAAAGTTATAACGCAGCTAATTACATACCAAAAAAAAAAAAAATACTCAAAAATAGTAGATTGAATAGACCTACTTTGTCATTATTCTCTGTTATTATCTTAAAGTGTTCAAATTCCTTGAGACTTACATTTCAATAAGGACAGTTTTGTTTCAAACAAAATGTTCTTTTGTTTTTTGTCCTATAAATTTCGGCCCGGTTTGACATTCTTTCTAGGGGATTCATTATAATCTAGGCTTAGTTATATAAAGACCACACCATGATCATTGCGTCAAATATTTATTCGGACTTGGAGCTTTTTATTTTTCTTCGCTTACAGAACCAGTCTCTACCGGGCAAAGAGTTGTTAATGTGCTTGAGATGTAGAGGTGTTAAAATTAAATGGATTGTACGAATTCCCGATATATCGTACCCCATAGTTGAGACCCGTTATCTATTTTATAAAAGGCAACGTTGATTTCTTTCGACGCTGTCTTTTCCAAAACTGCTTCATGTAGAGTAATGAAGTTTACTGGACTTTGATCTGCCATTAGCAAGCTGTACTTTGGTCAATAAAAGCTAGAGAAAAATTTTCGACTTATAGTTAGAAAGTTATTGAAAATGAGAAGATGTGGACATGAGAAGATTTTCATAAATCTTTTAAAGTTCTGTACACTTTTAAGCTGTGAATAGCTCTGGAGGATATTTATTTTCCTTCCTTTTGTGAAGCTTCGTTTTCTTAAACCTAGATATGTTGCCCATTCGTTCATTTAAACGAGGAATCATGCTCTTTATAAATAAGTACATTTATTTGCTTTACGATGCATCGATGGCTATGCAAAAAACATAGGTCTAAGATCGTTGAAAAGCTGTTTTTATTATATTAATAGTGCCAGAAGCTGAATTTGTTTTTCATATTCATAACTTTTTTGATACGATCCTTGCGACCGTCGTAGAATTCCCATATGTTTGATGATAACCACTTTAAAGAGACTCCAATCAAAGGGTAACATTATACATGTACTACGAGCATTCCGCTCTGGAATCTTACAGACAGATTTTATTTCCACATCAAGAAAAACAAAGCTATGCGTTATAAAAACTCCCAAAACACAGAAGAGAGCCGTAGGAAGTATAAAATTTCAATGATTTTTATTTGCTTTGGAAATTAGTCATCTTTTCAAAGACATGGGAACATTTTGTATTACTGAAAATATAATAATTATTACAACATGGTTCAGTACAGAAAAAAAATATATATAACTTTTCAATTGACTATTTATTGGTCTTGGTCTCTATCTCTCTCTCTGTCTGTCTCTCTGTCTGTCTGTCTGTCTGTCTGTCTGTCTGTCTGTCTGTCTGTCTGTCTGTCTCTCTCTCTCTCTCTCTCTCTCTCTCTCTCTCTCTCTCTCTCTCTCTCTCTCTCTCTCTCTCTCTCTCTCTCTCTCTCTCTCTCTCTCTCTCTTTCTCTCACTTCTTTCTACACGTATCTTTAAGCACCCAGTTTCTCTCTTTCTTTCTCGTTCCTTCATGTGTACAGCTTTTTGTTTCGTTTCTTACTTTTCCTCTCTTTCACTTTTCCGCCGCTCTCTGTTTCCCTCATCTATTCATGTAACTCTATCCACTCCCCCCCCCCCTCCTCCCCGCCCCTCTCTCTACTATAGGTCTATTTGTGCCCTCTCTTCTATACCTGCCTCTGTCTCTCTTCACTTTTCAGCCTTTCTCCATTTCCCTTATCTTTCAATGTTATTTTCTCTATCCATCTCTCTTCCTCTCTACTATTATATATAGACCTGGTACTTGTGCCCTCATCTCTCTTCCAAACCTACCTCTGTCTCTCCTTATCTTTCTTTTATCATTATTATTTGCTTTTTTTTTTTTCAAACAAGCTTTATATTTTTTTCTTTTAATAGATGATATTCCTAAAAAAAAAGGTCAGCCACAGTTACGCCCTTGATTAACTGGCACTCTTAGACCAAAGATTAAAGGGATACATAGGCCTAGCCAACAGCGGCTCGTGCCTTCAAAAACATGTCAAGCAAACTGGAAGTTTTAGGTTTCGATGGCAATGAAAGTATAATCAATATTGAATTCAGCGACCTAATGGCTGCACAGAATATGAATAAAAATTTACAAGACTTTCATAATTAATTTGTATATTGAGAACGTTAGAGAAAACGGAAGAAAGAAAAGAGATTAATCAACTCTAATGCAGTGACGATAATAATGTTTCTTACTTGATTTGAGAGGTGATATCGTTCGTTCTATTACTTATATAAGAGCTGATTAAAAAAAAATCACTAGGCTGGTGCGGATTTCCAGCTTTTCTTCCTGGCTTGAACTGAAAGACCTGTCGACAATTAATCTTCTTTATTCATAATGAACATTGAGCGACATTTTGTTACAATCAGACATTAACATAACTAAATGATTGTATCAGTTAAGTTAAGTTAAAATGGATTTACACAATGAAAAATTCCAACAATTCAAGCCCAACACATTTAAGTGTCTTGCAACAGTTACTGAAAAGTTACAATGCAAACTTTACAGTGCAACAACGTTCAACAGATTAGCATAAGAATCTTGGGAGCTATAATGAAAGAAGTGACTGTTTACAAAAGAGAAAGTTTAGAAGGGGTAAGTGTAGAGAACTAGGGATGACAACTTGACCGGCAGCCCCAAAGAGTGCCTCACTCTTCCGTGTTTTCAGTATACCGTATTGCCGGTTTCTACTCAAATTAAACAATTTTTTTTAATTCACACCTTGTTTAAAAAAAAAAAAGATTAAAAAGTAAACTATTATATAATTATTAATATTAACACTTATTAAAGATTCAAACTCTTGACAAAATCGACGTAGAGACCATAAAGGCTTATATGTAATAATTGAATTCATAAAAGAGAATTTGGCTTAAGATATGACAAAAATTGGCCAAGTCTCGAACGGCCCGACTTGGCTTGTATATGAAGACAAAGGAATCCTGATGGTCAAAGTCCAATTCTCGTAGTACAAATTCTAGTCTAGAGCGGTCGGGATCGGGCAATTCCGTTTTCCCGCCTTGGTGAATGCTAGATCTATTTCTTAGCAGGACTTGACACAGAAATCAGATATCAGAATCAATGTGTCGCTGCTCGAGCTGTGACACGACTCGCAGAATACAATAAATCAGTCGCTCGGTGCGCAGGAAGGCCAGTGCCGCCAGTTTACCTTATAATTCTATATTTTAACCTCTGGCGTGTAGGTTCTACAGTAGATGTATTTGCTTCTTAATTTTTTACACATTACATGTAGTTTATTTATTGATTTTATCTTTTTTTGGCAACTAATGACTTCTCGGATACAATACAAAATTGCCTCTATTGTCTACAAAAGCCTAAATGAAGATTTGTTCCCTGCCTATCTTAAAGATATTTTCAAATCGTAATGTACCAACAGTATCTTAAGATCTTCGGCTAAGAAGATTTTGCTAAATAATAAGATGTTATTTGAAAACATTCGATCATAGGACCCTTCCTTATGGTGGTGCGGAAGTGTGGAATAGCCTTCCATTCCACATCCAAAATGCTGATTCCTTGTCATCATTTAAGTCGCAGCTCAAAACTCACATCTATCACCAGTGTATCTAAAATTTTCTTTTTGACGTACCTCATAAAGTTATGGCATTACATACATTGATGCTATTGCTCTATGTTATATTGAGAAGGTTTAATACGATTATGCGTCCCTTCTACTTTGTTTCTAATGATTTCTTTACATTTTATATGGTCGTTATGATATTATACTCCATACGGAGGTAGGGCAAGGTAATTTTTAATAAAGATTTTAAAGAGAAATAGAAGAAGTCTTAAATGTGAAATCATACCTCTTGAAAACATTGTATTGTATTGCCTAGAACATGATCATATTACTTTTGGTGTCAAATACTTTTGTAAAGACGAAGATGCAGCCCACATGAAGTGCTACAAAATCACACGTTAGAGTTTACATTGGATATTTTAGTAGCCAAGCAGTTCAATGCCGAGCACCCCAATTATTTGCGCTTCTTCTTTTCAGTGTTCACTCATATAAAAACTTATTCCAGTTATTTTCAGGCTAACATGGTTTTACACGTTCAAGGAAACCGCCACCAAGGTGACTCACGATACCCAGGCCAAGGCAAACAATGTACTGCTATGGCAATGGTAGCTGTGGCCTACAAAAAGACCAAAAATATGACTCAATGGATGACCTCTGACGTGGACTTTTTGCTAGACTGTGGGGATCAACTGTACACAAAGACCTCAGCATTACATAATCTCACATTTCCCATGCCAACTGACATAAGTGAGCCTATTTCAATTCATGAGATTAAATTCAAAGTAAACATTGTCAAATCACTTAGTGGTGTTTTTAGTCTTGACTTGCCAAACAATGATGACTTCTTTACCGCTCTTTTTAATGCTCATGATGCTGCTATTTTAACATTTGGCCAAGTGTTTTCATCCTATGCAGTGGGTGTTTTAAAAGAACATGACGGTATTTACATATTTGATTCTCACAGTCGTGATAGGATGGGTTGTGTGTATGCGATGGGTTTGCATGTGTGACCAAATATAATACAATAGAAGATGTTTACAGTTTACTATGCAGATGTCCCAATCGGTTGGTCTATCAAGAGAATGTCTATTTGAAGTTGTTTCGGTTGATGTAGATGATATAATATTCAGTACAGCGAACCAATTCCATGGAAGGGCTAATTCTGTTCATGATAATGACTCAGATGATGACGTATTGCCTCTAGCTTATTTAGCTAGCAATAGAACTCACACAGCGCTCCCAAACAATCAGATACTGGGTGATCATTGTGATGATTCAGATAAAGTTAGATTTCCATTAGCTCAATTGGTTGGAAAAATAGCTAACGACACGTTTCCTACTCAACAGCTGCTAGAAGTATTTAGCAATGATTCTGAGGATGAAGATTTGCCCTTAACTCAGTTAGCCAGAAACAGGTCGAAGAATTTTCCCCAAATGCAACAAGCACAGGGAATAGAAGAAAGTGAATCTCATTTTCATGTGTCGTTAGGCCATGTTGAGCAAAATCAACTGGCTGAAATGGAAGAGACACTTACAGAAGATGAAAATGACAAGGATTTCATTCCCACAATCGAAGATTGCTCAGAATCAGACATCAGTTCAGATGATGCCATGCCAAGTAAACCAGAAGTTATTACGAGAAAAAATCGGATTTTACTTAAAACTTCAACTCCAAGAAGAACAAAACTCATCTCTTCTGCAATTATTGAAATAAGTGATTTTGAATCGCATACAGATCTAATAGATTTTGGCCTTAGGTACATGGATGATGCTCAGAAATACTCCATGTCTGATTGTTCCGATACCTCTTATACATCCCAACTGTCTGATAGTGCTGGACAATCTGCACTAACTAGTCCCTGTCCTGTTACAGTTAGGCAAAGCAGAAAACGGAAGAGGAACGTCGGAGATTGGAAGGGAAACGTAAACAAATGGCTGAGAAACGCTGGTGAGTCGTATGTTGCAAAATCTGGACAGATAAAAAGAAAAAGAGAAATCAAAATGGGATGTGGCGTGAATTGCAGAAACAAATGCAGAAAAAAGATAACTGGAGATGAACGGCAGTCAATCTTTCACGGTTTTTGGAGCACATGCTGCTTGTCAACGCAGAGGGAGTACCTCTGTAAAGTTGTAGAGAAGGTGGAAAAGAAAACTGCAAAAACAATGTCTACTTCTAGACGTGAGATTACTTATTTGTACAATCTGGAAATTGGTGAAAAGAAGGTGAAAGTTTGCAAGAAAATGTTTCTAGACACACTTAATATTACGGACATAGTTGTTTTTACTGTTCTGAGCAATAAAACAGAGATTGGCACATGCGGCATAGGAAAAAGAGGGAAACATACTGGATGGGGTAAAGAATCGGAAAAGGATCAAATAATCAGCATATCAACAGCTTTCCTCGCATGAAAAGCCATTATGCTCGTACAGATAGCGAAAGAGAATACTTAGATAGCTCTTTAAGTCTGCAAAAGATATACGAGCTCTACGTGGATATTCGGGAGAAAGAAGGATGCACAACGCCAGCTTCCGAATCCACATACAGATCGGTTTTCAACTTTGAATTCAATCTTTCATTCCATAGAAGAATGAAAGACAGATGTGATATTTGTGCAGGGCACGAGAACCTTCTCACAGGTACTGATATGGCTGAGTATCGCGACCACTTAAAGTTGAAAGATGAGAGTCGCAACTACAAAGCAAGAGAAAAGGATAATGTGAAGAAAGATCCATAATTATATGAGTGCTGCTGTCTTTGACCTTCAGGAGGTGCTTCAATGCCCAACCAGTGGGGAATCCTCTTGTTACTATAAACGGAAACTGACTGTCTATAACCTCACAGTATATGATTATAGAAAGGGTCAAGGCCACTGCAGTGTTTGGTCAGAGGTGGATGCTATGAGAGGCTCCAATGAAATCGCCTCGTGTGTTTTTAGCTACCTTAACGAACTTAGAAACCAACAAGTCAAAAATATTATTTTGTTTTCCGATAGTTGCGGAAGACAAAATAGGAACAAAAACTTTTTGTCTATGCTATGGTATGCTCTGGGAACGATGATATATAGATCAATTGAACACGTGTTCTTTGTGTCAGGTCACAGTCAAAAAGAAGGAGATAGCGTGCACTCTACAATTGAGCGAAGCAGTAGAAATATTGCTGTTTACACATCAAACCAATGGGCTCAGCAAATGCGATCTGCAAAACGAAAGCGCTCAAGATACATTGTTAAAGAACTGGACAAAAGAGACTTTTATAATTTTAAAAAAGTTGCAGAATTGCTTAGGAACTTTGAACTCGACACACAGAAAGGTAAAATCAGGTGGCTGAAAGTCAAACGGTTTAAATTGACAGCTGAACAACCTAACATTGTTTCGGTGTATTATGACTAGGGAGAAAATTGCAGAAAACTAAACCTATCACAAAAGCTGAGAACATTGTCAAATGTTCCTGAACCAAACACAGTGAGGCTGGAAAATGTATCTCTTACATCGTATCCCCTACAAAAAGATAAATACTCAGATTTAATGCAGCTGTGGGACAGGCTCATCATTCCACATCCGCATCATTCTTTTTTCAAAGAACTTCCCCACATCAAATAGCTTACATAATGTCTGCAAAATTTTATTTTAAATGGGATTTGCTGAGCCAGTAACTTGGTTATTTTTACAAGTCATCGACAGTTATGTCTTTAGTCTGACCCTACACTCCTTTTTTCATTTTGTTTACGAAAGGCACTTCATTTGTCATGTCAACGTTCGCCCAAAAGCATTGGCATTTTTTTATGACACTATCAATCTGTTTGACTAAGATGGTTTTAACTGTTTAAGAGTTGTCTTTCTCTATTTGTAGTTTTAGAATACTTACTTTTTGTGTGCAATTCGTTTAAGGTATAAGAGCCCAAAAATCAAATAGCATTGTCAAAAATAATTTAGCCTAACATAAACTATCTGTTTGCTCAATCAAAATAAGATCATAATTATGAAGTCAAACTTTGAGTGATCAATCAATCATATGAGTAAGATAAAACTGTATAATAATTATGCCATTTCTGCAACAGATTATTTTCTTTTAATGTAAGAAAGACCAAGCAGACGTCTTCATTATAGTTTTATTTTAATGAAAAACCGAATTTTTTTTATTACATTGACACCTACTTTTATTTTAGATTATGATTATGCTTCTTTATCATCCTTGCTGAAACAGCCACGATCAAACGAATCGTTTTGTCGGGTGATTTTTTTTTTAATAATATGAAATTAACGGATCTGACCTTTGAAGATCATTTTTTTACGCCCATCAATGAAATCGCCTCTTCATGAGATTGAGCATTTTCATGAGTGGTGTGATAAAAAATAACAAAAGTTGTCACACTTATAGGTTTTATTAATATGAACTGAATAAAGATTTTAATTTCTTCGTATTAAAGACAATAATAAAGGCTGGAGGTTGCATTATGGAAATCAAAACAGTTTATGGCAATCAATAGTCTAAAGTCACTTAAATGCCTACCGGTAGTAGATGTACAATTATACGTGTTTGAAGAAGGCTAGGGTTCGGATTACTTCCAAAAGATAAAATTAATACGATCATTATCAATTTTCGATTAATAATCATTGTAAGTCATCAATAAAGTACAGCCATTGCTGCTTAACCACAGAAATACTATTGTAAGTGGAGATACAATAGTTTTATATACATTTTTTCTGCCCTAAAGGCATTGTAAGTCGAGTTACCCTAGTATTATTTACACTTTTTAGGCAGATTTTTTTAAGTGACTTAAAATTGCATTAAAATGCAACAAGTTATGAAATAAATACATTTATAAATGTAGTTTTATGTCTATGAGCAATTACATATTTAAAAATAAAGGGACAGGGGTAAAAAGTAAAAACGTTAAACGGTTTTCCTCGTTTTTCTCGAAACTACCATTTTGGACTTACAATAGTATTATTTCCGAGCGGCGAGATATAAAATTCATTGTTTTACGTCTCTCAACAGTAATCTCTACTTTTAAAACTAAGCCCACGCTGTGTTTGCCAATCGTTCAAGGAAGGTAACTCTCGCTGAAATTTATCAGGGACATCGTCTATTTAAGTTAAAAGCGGCTTAGAAAAGTAATAATTGACAGAAGAGTTTTATTGATTTAAAAAAAAAACTTCTTTTTTTTATGAAGCATATTTGCACCCACACGAAAAAACAAACAAACAAAAAACAAAAAAAAAGAATAAAAACAAAACGAAAAACGAACCAACCAAACAAACAAAAACAAAAATGCCTCCCCAGCACGATACAAGAATCCCAAGTTTGGGAAGAGTTAACACAAATCGAAGTGATGCAGTGTGACAAAAAACAACCAGTGCTGCTCTGACGTCACCTCTTATGCAGATTTCGAGACAGGAAGTCCTTAAGGTGGGTTGTATAATATTAATCACTTTACTCGAACAGTTTATTTTCTTTGTATAAAATCATGTTTGTTAGGTTTTTTTTTACTTGATTCAAAAGATCTATGTACATTTATCAACTTAATTATAAAGTTTATAACTCACTCTTTTTTTTTTTATCTTCATGTCCGTTTCAAAATAATCCTATTAATCAGTCTTCTTCTGTAACTGTGTGTCGCTATTTCTTCCATTTCTTTCTGGTTCTTCCTCTTTCATTCTCTATTTTATTACGCGTCTTCCGACATGTGTTTCCATCTGTATTTTTATGTCTCTAATTTATCTCTTTACAACATGTGGATGCTTCCGGAAGAATGAGAAAAATTATGGTTCATGAAAGGCGTATCAATGATCCTAACAAATTAATACTTAACATCTTTTCCCCACCGTCACAGCAATGGCTAAAACTGGTGTACATACTACGAGTCACTTTGCTCGAACAGTTTATTGTCTTTGTATAGTAAAATGATTCAGTTCGTTATATTAAATGGTTCGCTATCTCCATCGTTCTTTGTATTTAACCCACTCTGCCCCTTCCCTCTCTCTTTCTCTCTCTCTGTCTGTCTTTCGCTCTTTCTTTTTTTCTTTGTGTCTCTTCCTACACTTAAAATAACCATTTTTTCTTTTCTTTTCCATGTGTCTATGTCAATATTAACTTTATCTCTAAATGTATGTCTCACTTCCTTTGTTCTCTTTAATTTTTTTTCCTTTTCCACTCTCTCTCTCTCTCTCTCTCTCTCTCTCTCTCTCTCTCTCTCTATCTATCTATCTATCTATCTATCTATCTATCTATTTATCTATCTCTTTCTTCTTTGCCTCTCTTTCTTTACTTTTAATACATAAATTTTACCTTTTTTGATTTGTTTATATCAGTTTATTACTAAATACTATTACTACAGGCATACAAAAAAAAAAGCATTTTGTATGTTATTTCTTTTCATAATTTTCTACATGAGTTGTTAATTTTGCATTTCATCAGTTACTTTCTTCTAAACGTGAGGCCGCATTAGATTCCTAAACGTATTTAAAAGAGTTCATGCGCTAACTGAGGAATAAATTCGTGAGGCTATTATTTTCTCTCTACTCTTCCTGGTTCTCCTCTTTCACATTAGCTCTCTTTCTGTATCTCTAACTCTCTAACTCTCTCTCTCTCTCTCTCTCTCTCTCTCTCTCTCTCTCTCTCTCTCTCTCTCTCTCTCTCTCTCACTCATTCTGTCTATGTCAGTATATAACTCACTTTTTCACTAAAACTCACTTTTTCACTGTAATACCTCTGCGTCCTTGTTTTTTTTCCTTTTTTCACATTATTTTCCTTCCACGCGCGCTCTCTCTCTCTCTCCCTCTCTTCCTCTCTCTCCTTCTCTCTCTCTCTCTCTCTCTCTCTCTCTCTCTCTCTCTCTCTCTCTCTCTCTCTCTCTCTCTCTCTTCTTTGCGCATCTTCTCTTATTTTTTTTTATTATTATTATTCAAATCTTTCTGTCCATATCTAAATCAGTTTATCACTCAGACTTCCTGTGTAATTGTGTGTCGCTATTTCTTCCGTCTCTTTCTGGTTCTTTCTCATTCATTTATTTATTCTCTCTCTCTCACTCTCTCTCTCTCTCTCTCTCTCTCTCTCTCTCTCTCTCTCTCTCTCTTCTTTGCGCATCTTCTCTTATTTTTTTTTATTATTATTATTCAAATCTTTCTGTCCATATCTAAATCAGTTTATCACTCAGACTTCCTGTGTAATTGTGTGTCGCTATTTCTTCCGTCTCTTTCTGGATCTTTCTCATTCATTTATTTATTCTCTCTCTCTCTCACTCTCTCTCTCTCTCTCTCTCTCTCTCTCTCTCTCTCTCTCTCTCTCTCTCTCTCTCTCTCTCTCTCTCTCTCTCTCTCTCTCTCTCTTTCTCTCCCTTTCTTTCACTCATCTTTGCGCCTCTTCTTTTATTTATCGATATTTTTTTTAAACTTAATGTCCGTTTTTAAATCAACATTTTAATCAGCTTCTCACACAATAAATGGGGTTGATTGATGTTAAATGCGCTGGAG
Source organism: Elysia crispata (assembly GCA_033675545.1). Classification (NCBI taxonomy): domain Eukaryota; kingdom Metazoa; phylum Mollusca; class Gastropoda; family Plakobranchidae; genus Elysia; species Elysia crispata. The sequence continues at coordinate 624,090 of JAWDGP010007174.1, read as the reverse complement.
AAGTCTTAAAACATAAGACGAATACTTGTCCGAGGTTTGTCTAAGTGCGGATATATATTATTTAACACATGTATAATTGCGTCATCCACGCATCTTTTTGCATTATAAGCATAATGCTAGGGATCCAAGAAATTCTCGACGATTTTGTTAATAAGAGCCAAAATAATTTTTTTTAAAACTTTCAAAACCCAAAATGTTAGAGCGACAGGACGTAGATATTTCATGTTATGTACAGGGTGTTTTTAGGGCACTGGAACGATACATGATGTTTCCCATACTTTTGGTACTGTACATTCCCTAAGAGATATATTAAAAATGGATAAACTTGACGCCGAAAAATTCCTCAGCACAACGTTTTAGGATACTTAGTCTTACACCATCTGGCCCAGAGGTTTTAGTTGGTTTCATTCTTTTTAATGCATTGTATATCTCATCTTATTTCAAAACAATCCTTTTATTTACGCTCCGAGGTCTTTCTCCCAGTTTAATTTTTATCTCCTCTCTTTCGTTCTCAAAATCATGACAATCGAACCTTGCATAAAATTTCTTTCAATCATTGCAATATTCAATATTTTCTTTCCTCGTCTTGTAATCTTATTCTTTCTTTTGGGAACACTCATCATATCCATTACTCTCCCAATTCTTTTCGTATCGTGACTTCCTGAATTTAGTTTCTATGTTTTTTTTTTTGTTTTTGTTTTTTTTGTCAAACAGAGAAGCAGTAAAAGTTACAAATGTAAAAAAAAAAAAAAGCCGACATTTAACAACGCGATCATAAAAATAATGATCAATCAGGTAAGATAAAACATGAAAAGACACGCGGAAAAACAATAACAAAAACAATAACAACATAACAACAACAACAACAACAACAATAACAACAACAACGACGACGACGACGACGACAACAACAACAATAACAACAAAAAAAGCAATGACGAATAATTCTTGAACCCCTTCATAACTTTCGCGTGTTAAGTTAAGTTATTTAAAATCAGAATTATTTTATTTTGCCGATTCCTTCTCTTTCTATCTCACCCCCCCCCCCTCTCTCTCTCTCTCTCTCTCTCTCTCTCTCTCTCTCTCTCTCTCTCTCTCTCTCTCTCTCTCTCTCACTCACTCACTCTCTCCTTTTCTATCTGTCTCTCTCCGTTTCTGTCTTTCTCTGTCTCTCTCTTTCTCCCTTTCTTTCTCTCTCTCTGTCTGTCTCTGTCTGTCTCTATCTCTCTCTCTCTCTCTCTCTCTCTCTCTCTCTCTCTCTCTCTCTCTCTCTCTCTCTCTCTCTCCCAGACTAACAAAATGAAAAATAAGGGGAAAAAAGGGATTTGCCTTGAGACCGGACAGTTTTTCTATGATCGATTTCTAAAAGACATACATAAAGGAAAAAAAAGTTTATTAGTTAAGAAATTTAAACATCATTATCTTCGGTGAATGGAATTTTTTTTTTTTTTTACTTTAGTTTAAATTGTTAGTAACAACCACAACAGAGGCAGTCATGGTCAGAGAGAAATATAAACAAAACCCCCAGGGGTGTTGACAACGTGAACAAATTCACTTGTAGATACAAAGGACAGCTATTTAAAGTCATTCAGTCATTGCGTAGAGTTACATATCTTAAAACTCGTACACGGTTTTAACTGAATTGAAAGATTCATCCAATTATGTTTTATAACAAAGGAATATGTTTTTTTATTATTTAATGTTCGGTAAGAAATGCAGTTTGTGGGTAAATTTCACGGATTTTTACCTTTATAAAATAGATATTAAACAAAATTATCAGAAAATGCGTGGCAAGTAAACCGCATGAAGAAAGTGTGTCACTGTTGACTTAAATAGATCAGGAAAGATTGAACTTTGCCTGGCAAGGCAACTTCGCCAGGAACTGGCTCCAAGCCCTAACGGTGTTAAGACCCGTAAAACGGCCAAGGTCCACATGCTATGACGGCACGCGCCTGTCGTCATTTTATGCTTTGGGTCTGATGTGGTTCCTCCCATAAAACACCGGGATGCACACTTGTGTGCATCACTTTGGTGCTTGCATGCTGGCAGGGAAGTTTTGTCGTGGGTTGTGTGAGAAGCACAACCTGCTCAGAGGTACCGGCGACTTGGGTACTTCGTCGATGTGGTGTCGGTGGGCCGGCTATCCTGAGAGTGTCTATATGGCGGAGGTTCAGAGCTGAAACCCTTCACCCCCTGCAATCTTTTGACATATCTCCCATTATAGGGAGCCGAATATCTTCCTTTATAGGAAAATGTTTTTTTTTTTGTTTGTATTTTACTTTGAAAGGGGCATTATCCATTAAATATACAACACCCTCCCTTTTATTTATTGTTTTTCACGGCAGAGAAATTTCACATAATTTTCCATTACTTCCCTTACGCATTGTGAACTTGTGACTGGCACGTCATACATCTGTTTATCAGTACTAAAATCGTGACAGACTCTGCCTCGATGAGACAGTAAGTCAATAGCGACACATAGAAATATTAAGTAATAATAGATATAGTCCGAGACATCAAGGTAAAATTAATGTATCAAAAGTATAGGAAGATGGGCAAAGAATAAAGAGATAGCGAGATAGATAGATAGATAGATAGATAGATAGATAGATAGATAGATAGATAGATAGATAGAGAGAGAGAGAGAGAGAGAGATAGAGATTGAAAGTGGGAAAAGCATTCACACGTTTCAAAGACAAACGTTAGAGACACAATCATAAAGACTCAAAAACAATGTCGGCCGACGCAATAGAAAATAAAAAATGAGCGATGAAAATACTAATAAAAAGCCGATGATTGAAAGATGTCCAACAAATATTAAATTGTAATCATGTAACAGATGTAAGGTATCGAGAGAAAAACTGGCTTCTTAAAAGAGCGGTAATGTAAAGCCAGGACACTTTGACAATGAGGTTGAAACGATGAAGTATCGCTGGTAAATATTGATTCAAAGACCAAAATATAGAAAAGATTAATATTGGCAGAGAACTAAATGAAGAGAGACTAATAAACTGCCATGAACACATCTATCAAAAATAAAAAAAAAAAAAAATTCGAAAATCCCAGGATAGGGTCAAAGAAAAGAGAGATAGTTAGATGGATAGAGAGATGGAAAGAGAGAGAGAGAGAGAGAGAGAGAGAGAAGGAGAGAGAAAGAGAGAGGGAGAGAGACAGAGAGAGAGAGAAAGACAGAGAAAGAGACAGAGAAAGAGAGAGGGAGAGAGACAGAGAGAGAGAGAAAGACAGAGAAAGAGACAGAGAACGAGAGAATGAAACAGAGAGAACCGGAAAGAAATGGAAGAAATAGAGACACACAGTTACAGAGGAAGACCGATTTATAGGCTGATTTGGAAACGAACATACAGATAAAAAAATAATAGTCAAAAATGAGAGAAGAGGCGCAAAGAAGAGACAAAGAAAAAAAAGAGAGACAGAGACAGAGAGAGAGAGAGAGAGAGAGAGAGAGAGAGAGAGAGAGAGAGAGAGAGAGAGAGAGAGAGAGAGAGAGCGTAGAAGGGAAATAAAGTGAAGAAAAGAAAGAAATACTGACGCACAGGTATAGAGAAACACTTAGTAATATACAGACTTAGACAAATCGACGGAGAGAGAGAAAGATTGAGAAAAAGTCAGAGAGAGAGAGAGAGAGAGAGGGAGAGCGAAAGAGAGAGACAGAGAGAAGAAGAGAAAGAGATATTGAGTTTTCGTGGAAGGGAAATAACCCGAAATAAGAAAGAGTCACAAAGAAACAAAAAGGAAAAGAGAGCGAACAAGAGAGAGAGAGAGAGAGGGGGGGGGGAGGGAAGATAGAGAGAGACAGACAGACAGAGAACGTCGAAGGGAAATAAAGTGAAGAAAAGAAAGAAATACGAATGCATATGTATAGAGAAACACATTTAGACTTAGACGGATCGACGGAGAGAGAGAGAGATAGATATAATTATGAAGAGAGAGAGAGACAGAGAGAGAGAGAGAGAGAGAGAGAGAGAGAGAGAGAGAGAGAGAGAGAGAGAGGGAGTGGAAGAGGAAGAACCAGAAATAGAAGAAAGATATTGCCCCACACAATTACATAGCAACAGTGAGTTATAAACTGACATTGACAGAGACGGAAATATAAATAAAAAATATATATGGACCTTGAGAGAAAAGAGGTGGAGAAAAAGATAGTGAGATAGAGAATTTGAGATCGAGAGAGATACAGAGACAGTGAGAGAAAGAAAGAGAGAGTAAGAGAGATAGAGATACAGAAAGAGACCTAGCGTGAAGAAGGAGAACCAAGAAGAATAGAAAGAAATAGCCTCATGAATTAATCACTCAAAAAGGGCATGAACTCTACTAACACCGTGTAGGAATCTAATGTGGCCTTACGTTTAGAAGAAAGTAACTGTGGAAATGCAAAATGAACGACAACTCATGTATAAAAATTATGAAAAAAAACCCATACAAAATGCGTCTTTTTTGTTTCCCTAAGTCGTAAATTGTATTAAATTTAATAATCAAGTTGTTGACTCCACTTACATCTTTTAAATCAAGTAGCAAATCGATCAAACAAATTAAATATAACCATCTCAATCATGATTTTATACAAAGACAATAAACTAATTGTGCAAAGTGATCTGCATTATATATTTTAGTTGCAGCCTCTTGAGCGGTGGAAGGAATAAAGGTTTGAAATTAAAGCTTGAAAACTATCCGAATAAATGGTAACAAAATCCTGTCAATAGGGCAGACCAAGACCCGACGATCCCAATCTCCTCCTTTAACCGCCTTTTTTTTTTTTTTTTAAATTTTAGCCTGCCTGATAAAAAATGCTTATAACAGAGTCCATATACTGTGGCTAACCATTACTTCCACTTGACCAGGTCACTGAGGCCTAGTCTGAATCATAGTTCGACATTCTACACACTGCACCAGACTGCTTTATCTGCTGGTCTTCGCTTTAAAAAAAAATTTGTTTGTCATCCACCTTCAACGGTGGCAGTACGGATAGAGCAAAGTGTGAGATCATAAATTAATCTCTCTCTCTCTCTCTCTCTCTCTCTCTCTCTCTCTCTCTCTCTCTCTCTCTCTCCCTCCCTCCCTCCCTCTCTCTCTCTCTCTCTCTCTCTCTCTCTCTCTCTCTATCTATCTCTATCTCTCAAATTCTTCACCATTTTCCTCAGACTAGCACGACTGGAAAATAAACACGAAGACTCTTCACAATTGACTCTGCATTAGGATTTTTTTTATTTGCATGGCAAGTACACTCCCGACTTGATAGTCAAATTAATCACGCACAAAAAAAAGGAAATAAAATGAGTAATGTAGTACATTATATTGCAACCCTCAATGGTGATATTACAAAGAAGAAATGATGATAATAATAACAACAACAATAATAATAATAATAATAATAATAATAATAATAATAATAATAATAATAATAATAAATAAGATAGCCCACAAAACAAAAATTATGATTGCAAATGATCAAAATATAAGATTCATAACAATGACAGTAATTACAATAAACAAAAACAAATAAAAGTGATAACAATCAAAATCAAATAGCCCTTGATCCTAATTAACTTCAAAATTGATACAAGAAAAAATATTACATTACTTCTTGTTATTTTTTTTTATTACTTCAATAACAGTATAAGTGAAATTAAGTCTTTACTTTAAACAAACAATAACATATAAAAATTATAAATGTGCTAGTATGTCTGCGCAGAATTAAACATAAACAGTAGCAAACCAAGAAAATTTGTACCAAGCTACCACAGTTTAACAATTGCCAAGAAGTAAAACACAAAATTTAAATCCCTACAAATCTGTAAAAAGTTATAACAAACTACATATTTATTTGGCTTAGCAGTTTTAAAGCATACAGAAAAAGGGAATAACCCCCCCCCCCCTCCCAAAAAAAAACAAAAAACAAAAAAAAACTCACTTTTAGGTGAACACTACTCTTTTTGTTTAAGATTTAAGTGAATGGTGTAAACAATACTTTGCTATAAATATCTTTTTTTTTAATCAGAATTATATGGTGAAAAACAGTAATGACATTGGGGGGGGGGGGGAACTGAGTGATGATAAACCCATTCCACTAGAAGCAGCAATCTCAAGGCCTAAGTGATAGCGCAACACGATTTAGTTTAAAATTCTGGTGTGATCTTATGAAAATTGGAAAATCTAAAATCTTATAATAAAATACAAACATTTGTTTAAGTTAAAAAAAACAACAAAAAACTAGAAAAATGATTTCAGAACAAAAAGCAAGCAACAAAACATGAAAAAACATAAAAAGAAAAAATTAGGCTCAAGTTAATAAATGAATTTTATATATATATATATATATATATATATATATATATATATAGGAAAAAAAATAAAAAAAAATAGAACAAGAACCCTTTCCCCTTACCCTAAGAAACACAAATTTGCAAGCTCATAAACAGACCATGAGTTTTGACATCAAGTCCCAGGACAGGATTTTGCTTTTTGCAGAGGGAAAGATAAATGTAAAGTATACAAGAAAAAGACATAATTTAAACATAATACAAAGGAAATATGTTTCTCTGCTGAACAATAAAATAGAGAAATTTGTAATGAAGCAAACCCAAATACCTCACCTTCTACAGAGCCATAAATGGATCCAAACAAATAAAAAACCAGTTGTTCATATTCAGTGAGAATTTCAACTGAATTCTTTGAAAGCTAAAGGAAGAAAAATAACTGAAATAGATTTTAAAAAAAAGAAAAGAAAAATTTAAAGGTAAAAATGAAGTGGTCACTCGGCCATGCAAAGCTTTAAATATAATATTCTATCTACCGAGAGCTAGACAGTAGGTCACATGATGAAACATATGAACAATGAACAACAAAGTAAGAAATTGGTTGAGCTATGGGTATGCAACCTTTCCCCCATTTGTCAAATGTCAGAAACTATGCTACAACATACTTACTCAATTGCCTCCTGCAGCTCTTTTCTGAATATGATCTTCAGTCAGAAACTGATACTTTTTACAAAATCAATAGATTGTGTTAAATAAATTGAATTTTCTGTATATATAATTACATCAGGCTTCATTTTTTAGATAAATGAAAAAAATTTGCTCAGAACTACCTCTCATCTTATGAATGGTGCGTTTCTTTGTTTAAAATATCTGTTCACAATTCAGTGCTCTCAGTCCGTTTTTGCAATTATCAAACATAAGAACCTGCAGGGCATGTCAGAACTCAAAATATTGAGTTTCCAAACTCACTTTACAACAGTGTGAGGCTCAAACACTCCAAAAAGTTCTCTATGGATATCAGGGCAGACGCTTTAACTTTGCAGCCATCAGACCTCCACCCATTCAACAGATATTAGCAGAGATGTTCATGCATGATAAGATACTGCGACGGGTAAATGCTTATTTGGGCTACGCAGAATCGAAGACAACAATCTAGTTGAATTGTTTTACACTAAAACTATGGGTCACTGGTTAAAACTCTTGTTCATGCTTTACATTTACATTCCAAATTTAGAGAAATCTATAAAATAGGGCTCCATCAAACTACTGCAACCAAACTAACACAAATAGACATTAAAAAAATCTACCTAATGGAATATTGAAAGAGGATATTACATGAGCATTTGAGACTGAAATTTAGAGAGGGATTTTCAACTTTTCCTTTAAGTGGTTTAAGTAATTTCTAAATACAACATGAACAAATACAAACAGACAGTACTTGATCCAGTGCTGCAGTATATTCATTTATTTGTTTGTACTATCTTAATTTAGTTTATCAAATAAAATATGAAACAGCACCGGAAGATGAATGATGTGGAAGCTTACAGTAATTTGTTTACTAGGTGATAATTGATCTTACTTAAAGGAAACAAACTTTTCAGTACAACTAATACTGTGTGTGTTGTCCACAAAACAAGTTTAGCATCGATTTTCAATATACCAAAGGTCACACCACAAGACGAAAGATTTCCTATGTCAGTGTAAAATTATTTGATGTATATTATTATACAATTATTTGAAACTGTACTGTTTTGGGTAGATTTTTTTTTGTCTTTCATGACAATACTCTGCTTAAGAATTTAGGTAAAACTTCATCATACAGTTTGCAATGAAGTAAAGTGCTATGTATATTGCTCACTTCATAATTTATGAAACATGCAGTAATTCTCTTGGAGTCATGCAGAAACAGCTAAACAAGAATACTTTATATTCTAGCTGATTGAGTTACTATACTAATAGCACAGTTCAAAACCAAGAATTTTTTTTTATGTAAATACACTACAGCTTCCCTATGCATTCAAAAAACCACACAGAAGATACAATTTACAAAAATTTCCACTCCACTCTTGCAAAAACACAGCACATGGAATTGTAGAGAAGACTAGAAAGCTTTGTTGAAATTGATAAATGGGAATGTGAAGACAAATAGAACTAACACAATGCAATATGCAAGTAAAAACAAAATTTTCACGTATGTCTGATCACCCATAACCTCGCCATTCAATTCAATCCTCTTCAATTAAAGAGCTAATGCAGAAACTTTTCAATATTTAAATCTGCTTCCCCACTCCAAAGGACATTGTTCTCTTTTGGGCCTCCAAGATTGAATGAGAAAAATCAGCACACAATGCCAATATTCACAGTTTTTCTTTAATTTTACAAAGAGAAATGGAATGATCACGCAGTATCTCTGATGCTGTCTCATAAAGCCTATAAATTTAAAGTAAAAAAAAAAAATCAAAGAGGTTGCTACTTATCAGAACGGTGACAATTGTGAATTAATAAAAAAAAAATATATTTGCATCTAATCACTAGTCTTCGTAATTCCAGAGTAATTCTTTTTTTTTTTCTTTTCAACTCTCTTTTGTTCAGTTAGGCATTAATACCAGCTTGAACAGTTGAAGAAACAGAAAATGTTGTATAAGCAGAAAAATGAAATAATCTCATTACAAACATAAATTTAAAAAAAAAGATAACAAAAAGGGTTATTATCAAAGATTAATCAATATATCTTTTTACATATAATATCTCATTTATAGCACTTTCCTGTTCAAGACAAAAGGTTTAATGAGGATATATAACATAAGTGTAATAAAAAATATATATTGCAAAGACAAGAAATACTTAGAAAGCAACAGAAGGAATAAAATAAAAAAAAAAAAAAAACATTAAAAATCACAGAACATACTAAATAAAAAATAATCATTCAAACTAAACAATAAAAATTATAGAAGAAATTGAGTCATTTAGGCACTATTTGGTAACTGACTAATCTCGGTGTGAAAAAATGCTTAGATTCTAACAAGCCCGTAGCAAAAGTATGACAGCAAATGAGCTAAGGCTTTTAAGCAATCACAAACTGAACATTGAATAAAATAAATTTGAAATTTGACTTGACAAGGAAACAAGCTGAAAATTGTACATACTGAAAAAAGACAAATCAAGAAATTCTTGACTGTGTATTATTTCAAAATTACAAGAATGAGAAGGAACTGATAAAGTGTAAGTTTAAATTGCTTATTTCAATTATCTCATTTGCTTAAAATCTAAATAGAAGTGATGTACGGATCTTTTTCCACTCTCCCATATTTGACTCAGCTTGCCTTATGCCATAAAGAAATATCTCTATCAATGCTTTTACGCTATCATCATTTATGGTTAAAATATTAATACTCAAAAAGAATCTTATTGCAATGCTTCATTTTGTCCAATCTCAAGTATTTAATTAGTTTGAGTCACGGATTTCATCAATCCAAAATTGTCCAACATTAGAAAATGCTTTTTAATGCTTAGCCTAGCTACTCTAAAAATATTGTAAATATCACACCTATCAAAAAATTAATTACAGACAAAAATACACCTTGTATTCTTAACACTTGGTAAGCCTTAAACAGCCCATGCCATTTTCTCATAAATTTTTAATTTCAGTTGCAATTTCATTTAAATACAGTAAAGTTTAGGCTTTAGACTTCAATCAATGTATGACGGTCACCATTTTCAGTACGCTTTTTAAACTGTACTCGAACCAAATTCTCTCCAATGCAATTAAGTAAACACAGCTATGTTCATTGGAATTACAAAGCTATGCAACTTTGGTAGGCTAAAGACTTCTACCTACAATTTGGAAGATTTACTTTCAAAACTAAATTGAGCAAGAAATGGCTTTTACCATAATTATAGAGCAGAAACGAGCAAGAAATGGCTTTTACCATAATTATAGAGCAGAAACTGAACAATGTGTAACAAAAATCGATTTGAAGAACAATACCTGAAATTTGAATGGAAGCCCAAAGTGGAGGCCATCTCAGAAAAAAAAAAGACATTATGTGTAGCATGCATCCCTATTTGAACAAGAGTGTTTATGTTCAGACAATACAGTTAAATTTCTAAGCTCGTCAATGAAGACAAGTGGATTTTGTATAGTATCATAACAAATAAAATCAAAATGTTTTGCAATGTTTATTATCCGGGAAAAAGTTTTTAAAAAATCAAAGAAATTGGCAAAAAAGGGGTTAAAAAATCCAGAAAAGGAATTGATCCCACTCTTAATGATCTAACTGCTAGAAATTTAAATTTGACCAAAAATTCTTTCCGAGAAGATTTTCACAGTTGTTTTTTTTTTTTTCATTATGTCAAGACATAAAAATTAAATGTGATTACAGAATTATGGCAATCATAATTTCCCTCACACAAAGTTCATAAAAATGAATTGCTCTAAATATAAAACTTTAAAAATTGAGTTATTTCATTCACTGTGATTAGATGAATACAATTTTTTTCGTGTCTCACTTATCAGCTTTAGAAAAAAGTCCACTTAAATTCTTTGCACTTTCACATCTATTGGTAAAAAAAAATTCTCTGTACAAAATACCTGGAGAAATGATGAACATTTTTGTGGTAAAGTTGCTCATTAAAATAAATTTACTTTCATTTGAAATCGCAAAATATTACAAAAAAAAACAAAAAACTTTTTGCACCATCTAGATTGAACTACATGTATTTGCTTTATTTATCAAAAAAAAAAAAAAAAGAAAAATCTATAAGCTATTATTTTAAGATGGGACTAATGCTGACTTGTATCTACAATCAAAATCTCACCATAAAGAAGCGGAGTTTACATAACAACCACACCCATACACGCACACAACACATTAATTGTGTAGTTCAGTGATGGGGATGAAACTATGCAGTTGGGTTCCATCAAAATGTACGATCAATGTGAAAATTTAACACCATTCAATGCATCTTCACACATTTCTTTTCAATAGAAATAAAAAATGACCAAATATGGCATGAAGTCATCTAGGCATTATCAAACTGAGCTACGAGATCAAAAGCAAGAAAAACCAAAAGCGTTTATCTGACCCCAAATGGCAAAAATAGCTTTATATGAATACATGCAAAATTTGATAAAACACAAATCTTTATAAGCCCAAAATACAATTTTCTATGATACATCAAGAATCTATGTAACTGACACATGACAAACGCATTTGTTTGAACAATTCTTTAACAATTTTTTATGGGACCTAAAGTTCATTGAAAACAAAGGGTCTGAACAACAGTCTAATGAGCAAGTAAGATGCTTTTTAACATCATCCTGGAAAATAAACAATGTGAAACAATTTAAATGAAATTGCAATCTATGTCTTAAAAAAGGATGCTGTGATAAACACTGCTTAAAATAGAAAAAGAAATGAGCTAATGAATCAGAACAAAAGAACAATAGTATTGCAAGTTTTCAAACAAACATTTTTATTGTAAGTAGGCACCACGGAACCAAAGGCCTGCAACAAGAATGAAATGAAAAAAAAAAATCCAAACCAAATTAAGAACAAAAAAACAACAAAAAAACGAAAAAAAACAACAATGACTGCAGTACTTGTGAGTGTTAAATGTTTTTTCTTTATGAATACTTTCTTTTTAAATTTCATATATCCTTTATTGAACATTAGGCTGGACATACCAATTCACATATAATAACAAAATTTTTTACTTGTTCAATCTTTATCATTGCAAATGCACATCTCGTGTACCAAACAACACAATAAACAAAAATAAAATAAATTAATCAATATAAGACCAAAACTTTCAAAATTATTCTTTGAAGTAAACGTGAACAAAAACAAAATTAAAACAAAACAAAACAATAAATTCTTTGTTCTTGGCAAATTTGGCTTCAAACCATATAAGTTAATATATCATTTGATCCATAAAGATTTTTTGTTGAAAAAAAAATTGAAAAAAAAAAAAAATCTAAAATGCAACAGCAGAATAGACAAGAAAAAAAAATATTCAAGATCCATCAGACTTGAAAGGTAATCTTGGCGACTTAATCAAAAGGATCATCTATAAACCTAATGAAAAATTGATAGGTATGCACTGCTGAACTGAGCCACAGTGCTGGAGCTTCATCAACTAACAGAATTCTGCTACAAACTCAACTTTGATCTACCTTCTTTGATACTCACGGATGATTTAAAAAAAAAAAAATTCTTATACAACAGACCAGTGGAATCTGCTTTAAAATTTAAGATTTCAATTCTCTAACTATATTTTCAAATAGGGATATGAATGCTCGTATTATACAATTTTTTTCCAAACAAATTATTGCTAGCTACTCAGTCTGATACATGTTCACTCCAGCAAATACAATTAATTGGCTTCATAAATTTCATAGCACCATTGAGGTAAAAACATCGACATATGTTCAAATATCTTCCACTCGTTTCCGATTTTATCATGGAGTTCAGCTTGCCTTTTTCTTCATATTTTTTGTGACCTTTAGTTACTTTAAAAAAAAGTACAACAAGAGTCTATGGACGTTAAGTATAGCTTTTTTAACCCATAAATTTTGTAAATATAGTATAGCTGTAGGGGCTTGCAATTTTAAACAATCCAGTTCTTTTAAATTTTTTCCAAGTTTACACTTTACAATATTTTTTTGCTCAATCATTCATCATTCAACAATGACACACAACACTTATAACTTTATTATGAAGAGATATCACATAGGTCAACCTCTGTGAATGGAGAAACGAATTAATATAGGAAAAGTGAACAAGATGCAAGTTTTTGCAAAAATAAAAAATTAATAAACAAAAAAATAATCACCGATTAAACATCAGAATACAAGTGTGAATCACACAAGACACACGCCAGTCCCTAAAAAGGGCAGAAATCAAGCATATTATTTATATCTTTAAAACGTCTTATAACATCATTTTGAATTACACATCATCATACAACCACAAAGCAAGAGGCAGCCATTGGCCACCTATCTCTGTTTTTAAATTGAATGGTAACATTAAAAAAAATTTCTGAATATCTGCTAGGTCTCTCTCCTCCTCCTCTTTGTCTTTGAAATCACCGTGGGTATCATTCAAGGACTTTGAGGTACGTGACAGGAACCTTTCCGCGCTGTGAACCTCGTTCCGCCATCAGCCAATCAGGGTCCAGACCAGGTGCTTTATACACCATTATGAGCTGAAAGAGAAATGCAAGAGACAAAGGGATGAGAGAAAGGCCAAATGTCAGAACCAATGATAAAAATAGACATTCGATTCTTAAAAAAAAAAAAAAAAGGCATGTTGAGTGCGTATATACATGCACTTCTGAGAAATAACAAAATGACTTAGATCTAAGTCATGGTAACTTTGATATTTTTAATTTACAAATAACATCTATTTTGGACACTCTTTAAAAGGACAATATTTGCACAAAGGATTCAATTTTTCTGAGCTGACACTGAAGACATGTTAAGCAATTTTGGCACTATTTTTTTTTAAATGTATGTTTTTGTGCTCAAATTCTAGGTGGTAGTGATCAGACACTATATCAGGCAGCCCATTACGCCATACACTACTGCTCAGTTAATAAAACTAATGTGTATAGAAAGATTGAACTGTAGACTGGCTCTTGATAATATGAGTCGATGATTGTATAAGAAGCAAGAAATACACGAGGGAAGAGTACTTTGCAAAATCTTAGCCAATGAACAACAACTATACAGTAATATGAGTAATTTGGACTTATTATCCAGCATATAGTATCTAAAAATACACATTTCAAAGACACATGTGTACTTCACTCAAAGCTGTTAGAAGGGTTGGAATGAATTGTAAAAAAAAAAAAAAAGGAAAAACCTTGCTGCCTGTCTTGACTTTCATGCAATTGTTCTGACAATCCAATGTTTTTTTATAGCATTACAAAAAAAATTATCCACAATATATGTTGCACTTCTTTTCAATCAATACTTCAAAATTCTGACTCAGTGCCACATGGGAAAATTTTGAGACAAAACAAAAAAATAAATAGGACTCCTAGATCTAAAACTACATTATATGAAGCCAACAACAATAAAGAGGGTTTTTAAAAAAGTGGAGCAAAAAAAAAAAAAAAAAGAAAAGAAAACGACAAACCCATAGCAAATTTCCAAGCAAGCAAAATGCACATGCCGTGTAAAAGAGAAAAGCAACTGCAGCACAAGTTACCACACATAAAAAAGTGCATATAAAATTATATTTACTATCAATATCATTGCAACAGAATGACAGTAATAAATCCATTCAAATATTACTATATGTACGTATGTGTTTTTAGTAATGGAATAGTTAACTCAAAAAGCATAAATTACAATATACAATATAAATACTCGAAAAATATACTATACAATCCTATTTTCTGTAAAGTTTTCATAGAAGCATAACTGATAACTTTAACAATGCACCTGGAGCTCAAAATGGCTTTTAAAGAATAAGTATACTCCAGTGCCTTATGAAAAAAAATTCTATAATGCATGTTTTTTATGACTTCCATTCAAGGCATGTTGTTCAAAACCCTACAGTGTTGTGTTTAAATATTGCTTAGTTTTAATCTTTGAGAGACAAAAGAATAGAATACTAAGACCCCCATGAACAAAGATTATTTCTCAGCTAAAACTAATGCTCAAACCGCCAACTTATCAGTTTAACAAATAGAATTAAAGAAACACAGATCGTATAAAATTCTCTGGGCAATCCAGAGGGAAATTTTGTGCTGCTATTTTGTTTTGTTATTTTACTTGATGTAGATGGACTCATTGATCAGCTTCATCTTGCTTCTTTCAAACCTTTTTGCATTTTTTTTTTTTAATTTACACTCTCCCTCACCCCACCATTAAAAAACAGTTGACAATTTGTCAGTATGAAAGAACATAACAACGGGGAATATTCCTCCTCATAGTTATTGATGATATCAGTGCATTTTTTTAAGTGAATAGCCATATCTCTTGTTTTAATGACAATTAACATTTAGCCTCGTTATTTCTGCATTAATATTTTAATAATTATGAAGCAAAAAGCTAACTGTTACAGTTTCTTTGCATTACTTTTAATGACATGATCATTTTTATTATTATTATTATTATTATTATTATTATTATTATTATTATTATTATTATTATTATTATTATTATTATTATTATTATTATTATCAGAATCATCATTACCTTTGTTTTAACTCTCGAATGCCCTTTAGATTTTTTATTATTTTTTATATTTTTTTAAAATATCATCTTAATTAATTTTAGCACAATTTAACAACTCTATGAAATACAAATTCAAACATCTGAGGGTCTCTCAAGAACCACCTTATGAACATAACTGTTTTCCATTTCTATCAAAAGCTTTCACTTATTTTATCATTTGACTTTTATGAGTTAAAGACTTTTTGTTTACAGTTATGTTTGAAAAAGTATTAAAAAGGGTAAGGTTCACAAAAAAAAGTTAGACCCTATCCCAATCAATTATTGTTTGTGTGCAGCTGTTACAATGTGTGAAAGCACTCTTGATCACGGGGCTTGGTGGAAAGGAAGAAAAAAACAACAACAACAACCAACTCATATGAGGACAACACAACGCTAATAGCTTTAGGAGGCCAAGATGTGGGACAACACACAAACTTTAAGCAGAACCTTACAAGCACATACACTCTCTTTTCCTTGACCTATTTTCAGTCCCTCCGCTCATCTCCAGATTGATTTATTACCATTTCAATCTTTTACCTACAATTTTTGCACTTTTTCCTCTACTACTTATTTCGTTCTGTTCTATTCACTTGTACTTCTGAGAAAATTATTTTTCAACTTGGGGGAAAAAAAGAGAGATTTCAGATCCAGCATTACACTTTACTTTGATTAATTTGTTGTTAAATTGTAGTGGAGACCACATATACATGTTTCCAAAAGAGAGAACATGACTTTATTTTGAAATGTGAACATCTGCAATTCTCTAAAATAGAAGATGCTCTTAGGAAAAGCCTCGCTCATTTCAGATGAAGCATTGATACATATGCCAGTGTCACTGGACACAAAGAAATCACGTAGAGTGTTATTAGAGTCCACAGCAGCCCAAAATGTTACTTTTAGTTTCAGGCCCAAAAAAAATCCAAACCTAATCAGAAAATGTCATGCTCTAAGGGATGTATATCTGTATACAATAGTTGGTAGGTTTGGTTAAAGCCGATCTATGATGTTAAGTTGTGGTTAACCAATTCTATACTTCGTTACAAGAGCTTATCCATGCTTTTAGGCAGTTTAAGCCATTCTTTTTATACATAATGACATCAGCCGCGACAGAGGTGTTACTTTGTAAAAAAAAAAAAGTTTAGTTACAGTAAGCCCAGCCATGTCATTAAAGATTCTTACGGCCCTTCCTATGCTGTTACCTCATCAGCCAGTAGAGACAACTCTGAACTATCTGCAGCATCATAATCGTAGAGTGCTTTTGCTTGGCGCTTCTCTACCGGCGTGGCAGCCGTCACTTCGATAGACGGGGGCGCCGAGGGGGTCAGAGGCCCGCCAGCCGGGGATGTTGACGCCAGGTTGTTGTTGGATGAGGAAAGAGCCACGCCACCGCTACTACCACCACCGCTACCCCCACCACCAGAGCCCACTGGGAAACTGCAAGCACAAAACATGGAGGCGTAGTAGGAAGGAGTTGTGGGTTGGTTGGTGGGTGATGTTACAAAGATTGCGAAGGGAATATGGGACTGCCGACAGCTAACACCTACATAATTGACCGATAGCTCGTTTGATTCGTGATGTCCCTAATCAAATCTCAGAGCTTTCAAAATCCCTTCACTATCTTGATGGCATCATTCCCTTTTGACTTAAATCCACCAAACTGTCTAATTTTATTTTAAGAAAAAAAAACAACAACTCAGCAGTCTTCTATTTAGATTGCTCCAACTCATAACCACTTAAAAGGTGAGCTCAGGATTTAACCTCGATGACTGACCAAGATTAAAGTGCCTGAATGAAGACTCAACAAAAAAAAATAAAGAGGCAACAAGTAAGAACAGATGGGCCTTTCTTACTTATATTGATAACTACTATAAATGTTCCATCATGTTCTATGAATGATAGAAAACACAGTTCCTCACCACCACAGAATTTCGCATCAAACAGAGTTAAGGGAAAGATTATGCCAACTTTCCTAAGGTAAAAACCCAGGGCATTATGGTGAACTGAGCTTTCTTGGAACAGAAATAGGGCTTTGATTATTTTTCAATAATGGAAAACGTCTGGTGGAACAACAAATACAAAGAAAAGCACTAAAATTAAAAAAAAATGGACAATATCCTTTTTTTTTCCTTTTGGGGGGTTTGGGCTGGAGATCATCTCCTGGATGACAATACACAAATCTATGCAACTTTGATTAAAAACCTAATAATACAGCAACATCCAAAACATTTTCTGCTAGTATGAGACTGACAAC
Source organism: Elysia crispata (assembly GCA_033675545.1). Classification (NCBI taxonomy): domain Eukaryota; kingdom Metazoa; phylum Mollusca; class Gastropoda; family Plakobranchidae; genus Elysia; species Elysia crispata. The sequence goes on along the minus strand of JAWDGP010007174.1, from coordinate 606,338 downwards.
CCAGAGACTGGCAAACCTGGAAAAGTTTGCACCAAAAAGTGAGATGCAAGCCAAAAAAAAACAACACATATCAAGGAAAAATATGAAACCATTAACCAAATTATGGGATATAAAGCTTAAGACAATGATGATTCCATACAAAAGAGGGAGGGTTACAACTAACACAGCTCCTTGACCTTACCGTATGCAATTTGCATAGATGCCTTATCTTGAAAGATGATATTATAGGGTTGTAGCACATCCAACTGCTTTGACAAACACATAAGTTTATAACAATAAGCTGAAAGATATGGCCCCCAAAAAAGGATGGAAAATGGGAAGAGACTTATGATACTGAAATATCAAACATCAAACATTATGTAGACAAAGAGATCCAGCTGAAGCCTTAAATCATGCCCACATCAATTGGCTGCATTTACAAAATGAAGATACAGAAACAATTTAAAATAATTGGGCAAAAAAGCAAGGTCACAAAGAAAGCAAGGCTGAGACAACAATACAAAACTTTGCTCAACATTTGCTCTTTCACCTCAGAGAATGACTTATTTAAAGCTCTAAATCGTCTGATTCGAATGTATGTCCAACTTATTTATTTTATGAGACAATATGCTTGAATCAGCCAGAGAGAGAGAGAGAGAGAGAGAGAGAGAGATCTCTCTATCTATCTATCTGTCTATCTATCTATCTATCTATCTATCTATCTATCTATCTATCTGCCTGTCTGTCTGTCTGTCTGTCTGTCTGTCTGTCTATCTATCTATCTGTGTACACACTATGCATTAGCATTTATCATCGTTATGTTTGAGAAAAAAATTGTTTTTGGCTTTAAAAAAAGGAGATGAGTACATAAAAAAATACATACAGAACACTAAATAATGGAACTTGTAATAATGCAATTGCATGACAACTTAAGGATTAAAGGCTAGAAGCACTGTAAGCCAGATAGGGTTAGGGGGCGGCACAGCTAAAACAGATTTTAGACAGGATAGACGAGGATTAAGCAACAGAAGATTGTAGTTGTGTAAAAAAAAAAAAAAAGAGGAAGAGAGAGGGGGGAATTTGTAAGAAAAGAGAAGAGAATGAGAAAAAAAAAGAAAAGAAAACAAGAAAGGTGGCAGTTTAAGATGATATGGTAAAAAGGAACAGTAAGAGGGGGAAACAAAAAGTCAAGTGGATAAAGGAGTAGAAATATGGTACAGCAAAATCATTAATAAAACAAACCATTATAAAAGATATCCTCTCCTCATAATTTACTAGGTAAGATTCAGAAAGTGAAGTGACTTTAAAAATACTTCATCTACAAGACACACTCATCAGTCACTCAGCCTCATGGATTATATAAGGAGTTATTTGCTGGTTCCACAGAGTTCTAATCTAACCACATCAAAACAAGTGTACAATCATGATATGCCGAGAGGAAAACCCAACAATAGCTACCAACTACAAAGAGAGAGTTTTAAATATCAAAATAATTGAAAGCTGTCAATTCTATAAAAAGAAGATATACATGAAAAAAGTGGGTAATGAAATATTAATAGAACAAGAGGTATAGGATAATTTCAATTGTTTTTGGCAATATTCTTTTCATTTAACATTTTTATGAAACTAATGATAGGCGTAATCCTAAATATAAAATATTACCTAAACTATTTGGAAGAATTTCCAACGTCCTTGTTTAAAAAAAAAATAAAAAAAAAAAAAAAGAAAAGAAAAAAAGGGGGTAACAAATCAGAGGAAATCTGATAGGTTGGCAGCTATTCATATTGGGCCGGCAGCTATTCATATTGGGCCTAACACACAAAACTGGATAAAGTTCAGATCTGGTATGCATGTACATAAAACAAATACACATGTACACAGATAACTATACACTAGCTGATTCACAATATGGAAAGGAAAGTTTTTAAATCTTACTTGAAATTCGTTGGCGTGCTGCTGTGCAGTGAGCAATGGGGAGGGGAGATAAATGGTTAATGAAAATTAAGAGGAAACCAGATTAATTTTTGCACCATTTCTGAAATAAGCAGGGTTTTCAGTTTGCAATGCAGCCAAAATAATGGAGATAAGAAAATGGAAACCAAAATCATCAAAGCAAAAACCTTGACCCAAACTGGGATTTCCCGATATGTGCAATAACTGCAGGTATGCAAAAAAAAATTTTAAAAAATAAGGTGCAAAGTCCATAGAGCAAAGAGAAAAAGATTTTGGAAACAGAGGCAGAGGTCTGTAAACTTCTGCAGCAGTTGCCCCTGCATCATCGCCTCTGACCCGATTTTCTATCTTGACCAATAGGTAAGGCCTCTACAAGATTACCTGCCTTTAAGCATCGCTCTCATGGGCACCTCGCTTTGGCACAGTGTGGTCATTGGTATATTCAATAGTCACCTCCCTGATTGCAAGGTGGGAAAGTGGTTGACAATGTGACTGCATTATCCACGAATGATGGAGGGTTTTTTTGAATTGCTTAATCTGATCAATTTCAAAAGTGAACACTGACCTAAAAAACCTAATATATAAAAAATTAAAAAAAAAAAAAAAAAAAAAAAGAAAGAAAGAAAAACATTCTTCTGCCCTCCTTATCTTCTTGCAAATGCAAATATTGCCTCCTCTCTCTACAGCACAAGAAGAAAGAAGCCAGTCAATTTTTTTTTTTATTTATGATTATTAAGAGCTGGGGTTGCCATTAACCATGACCAATAAACTAACTGTCTAAGCCTAAATTGGTTTTAGTGCAACTCATAATATTTCTATTTTTCAATGGCCCTTATGGAGAGAGAGTTCTATTGCTAATCTGTGAGAAAGAGAGGGGAATTACAATACTCTTCCAGATAACCTCAAGCTTGAACTTTGCCTACTAAAAGTAGACTGAAATTGGCATGCTATCACTGTACAAAAAAGCTCTACAGGACACGCATAAAACATTTATAGTTATGATTACTCCTCATGACATCTATGGATAGATACAATTGGAAGAAATAATTACGCATTTCACCTTTTGGGCTGTTTCTTTAACTCAGAAAAATGTTTTTAAAAAAAAATATGATAAAAATAAAACAGACCAGAAATCTTTTAAAAGTTTGTATAATTTCAGTTTTAAAAAAAAGGTTTGAAAAGCTCTGATCACATCTAAATGGAAAAGGAAAATCTGTTGCGTTGCTCATCACGGTGCCATTTACCAAATGCTATGGAAGAGATAAACAAATTCCTGCAATAGTCAGGAGTTTTGACTGGTACATGGTACCAAGAGCTGGGGTTAATTTTGTCGCTCGGCAAATCATTCTTCTCCACAGCACACTAAGAGACTTTAAATAAATTAAAACTGCTCTGAGGTCCCTCGAGTGCTGAGATAGACATAATTATATAAAAAAGGCAGAGTTTTTAATTGTGTTACATATTTTATGTTTCAGCAAATAAAAATATTAAATTACTTTCTTTTTAAACTTTGCTTTTTCTATTTCTTATATAAAAAAAAGTTTTGTTTTTATTCTAATAATAACTCGACCGTGGACAACGTTTTCCCTTAATTGAATTAATCGCACATTTAAAAGTGTGAAAAAAATATGAAAAAAAAAATACAAAAGAGGAAACGGATTAAGGAAACGAAATAACACTTTTTCAAATGAACTATGAGTGGGCGGGAATCAAGGTACAAATGAAAGGGTGTGGATGCAATTCAGGAAAAAAGAAACTGGAGAAAGGCTTGGGATAAAGCAAAGCCAGAAAAACGCTAATTTTGTGTAATGATGGAAAGATGGATGCAACTTTCTTCAAGAACTAATGAGGCTATAGTCACAGATAGGAAAAAAATTGACGCAAGAAAAACACTTGAACCATCTTCTAACTCAGCAACTACTACCAGAACGCTATTGCCGCCTATGCTGTTCTCATGACTGATTGATCACACTTCTGAACTTTCAAACATTGATTGATATTATACTATACTAAGCTTAGTTTATAGTCTACCATACAAAGCATTCCCACAGCCTCATATACAATGCAGCTCTTGTAACCTTTACAAAATTTATCAGAAAAACCAATGTTTCAGAGAAATTTAAGATAGATTCAGTTTATCTACACATTCATTGTTTGTTCAGAGAGGAGGAACTGAAAAATCGCCCATTCAAAAATGCCACATGTCCTCCAGATTTTTTAATCAGCACCTACAACAATCTAAAATGAACAAAATTGCATGTTAGTAATTTTCAATGATTCAAAGCATTACAACAATAATTGTAAGCATTGATTTAAAGAGTAACTACAGCAGTAAAACAACCTTGATTCTGGGACTTTACAAGCGTTTTCAACACTAACTGCTAGATCCACTGTTTTGTCATTAATTACTAAAAAAAAACAAAAAAAAAAACTTTGATCTTAGCATTATACAGCTACCTTTAAATTCTATAAGCTGTACATTTGCACAGCTAAAATCCCTTCAAACTACAAGAAATAATTATAGCCAAAACTACACTGTTTCTGAGATCATAATTCTAGGGCTAAAAAAAGCAGGCATAGAGATTGTTATGAAAGACTCATATCCCACTTCTAAAATTAAAGAAAAGGCTTGCATTTCTTATTTAATGGTCAGTTAAGCAAGATTTTTTTTCTTAAGCCAAGCAGTGAGTGGTATGAAAAAACAGTTGAGCTAAGTTTCCAACCTTAAATATTTCATTGGTAAAAAAATATGTGCAGGAATACGATTTGATCTTATTAAAAATGAAAAGAAAAAGCAAATAAACCTATCACAAAAAAACAGTGTAAAACAGGCATTAATTTTTATTTCTTCAATACCTTAAGAAAATGAGCTTTCCCTAAAGATATTGCCTGAGTTCTTTGAATCGAACTTGCAGCAGATCATGTTTTTACATTGCCGAGAGATAGACTTCACATTAAAATGATCCCTATTATTTTCGAATCGTGTAGAATACTCTTCTAACTTTATAACATGGAGGAAAAGACAAGTCTTGGAATATAGACCTTTACATACTTATTGAATAAAATAAAAAAACAGTGGAAAAGGCAACCTTTCAATTTATCATCACCAGACTCTAAGGGAACGAAGATGGTACAACTTTAAGACTGAGTTAAAATATAGACAAAGAGAAACAAAAACCTCAATTATGGACTTCAAAGGAATGTATCTACTGTTACTGCAAGAAAATAAGTGATCACACAGTCATAAGTGTCCTTTGGTAAAGTAACAGGTAAAAAGACTGTCCTCATCAAACAGAAGGGAGACAAACCAATTCGGCACAAGAGCCAAGACAAAGCAGTTTGTCCATCACAAAGGGGGAAAATCGCAGGGCATGCCACAACACTCCACAGCCTAGATGTCAATCCGGCCACACTAGACTTACTTAGAAGAACCAATCTTTGAACTGGTAAACAACACAACTGGGTCTCTTCTTTTCTCTGACACAGACCTGTTTGAGCACCATATGACTGTTTTATATAGCTAAATCAATTTTAAAATATGCAAGAGGCAGCAGAGGGCCACAACACTGATTTTGATTTTTCAACTCATGTTTTAAAAAGAAAAGAATTAAAAATCCCAAACAACCTTCAAATATAATATATCCAAATATTGGTAGCTTTTTTTGTTAAATAAGCATAGACCACTACTACTGTCAATGTTTCCAAAGAGCAGAGAGCCTGTAAGTCATTGGTTCTTAATTGCAATAAATGCTGGGGCAACTTGGGGAAGAATTGAATTGAAGATCCATAAAAGACCGAGATTTAAAAAAAAATGAAGTCAATGAGATGATGGTATTGCAAATTACGATTCTTTCCTTCAAAAAATTACTAGCCATTTTCTTAAAAGTGACTGAAGGATTTGACTGATTAATGAAAAAACAAAAGTAATGAGTGCTAAATAATCCCATATGCTTGCAATAAAAAAGCACTAATATTTGACAAAGCACAAAACATAACAGACTAGCAAGGAAAAATAAATCCGAGGAATGCATTCATTTCATATAATTACTGATATCTATGTGTTTATTTCATTCCCACATATGTGCTCATTTGATATGTTGTCTCTTGAAAGAAAACAAAAGAAAAGGGGAATTAAGAGCAACCAGTATTCCTGCAGAGCTAGTTCTATGATTAAAAACAATATCCCACTTTGATTAAAAAAAATTGATAAATACCCAGCAACAAAAGACCATGAAATACACAAAATATTGTATTTCCCCAAAATAAGAGCCAATCCGCAGATAACAAACAAATGAGTTTGTTAAATTGAAAAACATTAATGGGTGTTCACCTTCCCAGCTGCCTCTGGAGGTCAGCCATGTATTGCTGACACTGGGCGTAAAACGTCATCTGTGCTTCGATGAAGTCATTCAGACAGCGCAGGTGATGAGTCTGAGGAACACAAGGAGTTCAACATCCCATTAATCACGGGCTGATTACATGCTAGAAAAAAGAACTTTTACTTAAGTGAGTGACTGATTGGTTAATAATCTGTTTTGAGATCATCGCTGACATATTGCTTCGTAAATGTCGCCCATTTTGAAGTTATGACATTCAAGTCCCTGAGGTCAGACCATTTCGGGCAAGGTAGAAATCAATGGATGCAAAAATAAGACAAGTATTGACGGAAAATAGGACAAAAAAAAGAGGGACTCAAATGGCAAACTATTTTGTCAGTTGCATTGGTATAAATATTTGCCTAGTTTGTAGTTATTTCTTTTGTCAACGTTATGCTGCACATGCAACAAAGAAAGCTTAAAGTAAAATAAATCTGACAATCAGGTAATTTTCTTTCACACTTATCAATTAAATTTAACTAAATAATTATTTTGCAATTTCAGTACACTGCTTTAAAAACATAACCTCTCCTCATTGATCACTGAGCCATTAAAGGTCCAGTGGGATAAAAAGGGATTCTAAAAATAGGGCACTTGCCAGAAGAGGGCTTACTTAAAAATTGGGGTTGATGGTTGGAATAAAAGATAAAAACCAGTCTGTACAGTAAAACTACACTGTATTCCCAGTTTGAAAACTTTCTGTTAAAAAAAAAATTATATTGAGGCACAGGATAAGCATTTTAGAAATGCATAGACTCCACCAAACTCAAAGATTGATTGATACGTAGAGCTGAGTTCATCCACTAAGCCCCATCTCCCCTTCTCCCCACCTCAACTAAGGAAACCAGAATGCTACTTAGAGCAGATGTGCAAAAGAAAAATCTTCAAAATAAGATGGTAGAAGCACATCTCACTTAACACAGGACTCGAGGTTCTTGCAAAAGAAGGGTTTGATACAAGGAGATAGGGCTAAAAAGTTCCTTTTTCGAGGAGAGGCAAATAATTTTATCAGTCAATGGTTACTGGGAAGATAAAGGAGAAGAAGTGGTCATCTGAAACAATCTGACGATTAATAGTAATACTGAGAGAAGTATTGCAGGCTGGAAAACAAGAGCCTTGACAAGTCTAATAGCTTTGGTACATCTGCAATAGTGGAGGAATGTTCATGTCCATTATGCCTCTTTGCAAATAGAATTACGGAAAGATTCCCTTGAGAAATCATTGCAGATACTAGAGCGAGAATTACATCACTTAACTATTAGCCAGCTTTTGGTTTGAAAAAAAAGGGGGTGGGGGAGGGGGCAGCATAAAAAAAATGAAAATTGAAACTCACATGAGCGCTGTTGATTCCTTCCAGAAGTATTTTGGTGATTTCTGCCTGACGGTCAAATTCCGACTGGGCTACGCGTAGGTCTGCCTCAGCCTATAATCAGATGGATAAAAAAAGAGGAGACGATAAGAGGTAAGAATTACAGGGTTAACTTCATTATACCATGACTGATTGTTCAAGTTTGCTGAAAATTAGTGTTTACCAGAGAAAAGTATAATAAAACTTATCCGCTAGTTCAGTTCAGGGCTCAAAATGACAAAATCTGTTTTGAATTTTGACTAAGGGCCAGATTTTCATTTTAGTCCCTCTAGTCGAGTTGTGAAAGCTTAAAAAAAATCGGAGATAGATATGCTGTTGATAAACTCTGTCCACTCATTAAAGGTAAGAATTTATCATATCTATGTTCGATCGACCAACTCATGGGACAAGCAGGAGAGGAATCAAAGTTATATGCAATGAAATAGCATTTGATAAATTGTTTTCTCTACTATAAATCTGGTCTATTCTTAGTTTTTCTAAAAAAAAAAACCCAAAAAACATGGGTTTGCTGCCGACGACATTTAAAAAAAAATAATTATATCTTGCAGTTTATTTTTATAGGATAGTATTATCCTTTGCCAAAAAAAAAAAAATCCAAAAGGTAACAGTTTTTCTTAAATTCTTAAACTCAATTCTTTCTAAGCATATCACGCTGAATGAGAAAAGCCCCAAAGCATAAAGCAAGGACATGCTGTATGCTATAATTATATCTCTCCCTGTGACAACACCATGTATATTTCTCGAAACCTACTCCACGTTAAGCATGGTAAGGCTCATTGGGCGAGGATAATTAGCGTCTAGATCCAAATATTTTTCGATAGACCTCGTCCACTACTACAAGAAAATTAAGTGCTTCCTGAACAAATCTATTTCTTGCCAAGCAGGCATGACAAAGTTGAATCAGTGAGGCCCCAAATGCACTTTAAAAAGTTGCTAAATGGATAGTGTTTATGTGAACCATCATAATTATCCACCCACCCTCTCAATCTTAACTTTTTCACCACTTTCTCTACCCCTCCTATCTCTTATAATGAATGTCCCCTTCTCGTCATCCCTCTTTTTCCTTGCTTCTCGACCAATTATTATATCAGAAATCAATAATAATAATAATAATAATAATAATAATAATAATAATAATAATAATAATAATAATAATAATGATGATGATGATGATGATGATGATGATGATGATGATGATGATAATGATAATAATAATAACAATAATAATAATAATAATAATAATAATAATAATAATAATAATAATAATAATAATAATAATAATAATAATAATAATAATAATAATAATAATAATAATATTAATAATAATGATGATGATGATGTTAAAATGGTAACAACAATGAAAATTAACCCAAAACGCTATGAAGTATGTTTATTATTAGTCTGGTCGCAAATCCGTTCAGTAAAACTGGAAATGATTACAAGACCCAAAGTAAACTGTTGGTTAAAATAACTGGTTGAAATAATTTCATTTTTTGTAAGTCATTGTGGTTTGGCGTGCACAAAATTTAAAAAAAAAAAAAAAAAAAAAGAACCAAGATTACAAAAAAAAAAATAAATAAATAAAAAAGGTTAATAACTTACAACAAAACAAACAAAAAAAAAAAAAAAAACAACATACCAATTCTGAAAAAAAAAAAAAATAAACACACCGAGGAGACAAAAAGGGAATTAAAAAAAAAATAATAGTAATGAACTGTTGCCTGCAAACACACACATAAAAAACCTCAAGAAAATCGATGAAGTAAGCATGCAAGAGGTAAATAAAGACGCAGTCATTTCGTGTTGAGAATACCATGCATTCATTCATTATGAAGATTATATGTCACAGTGCAACTGGAAATTCCCAAAAGATTGTCATAACGCGTACTCTAGTAAATAGGTTTGTAGAAACTTGAAGTTTCGATGGAACATGGATGCCGGTATACAACACTGTGTGACTCGATTTTTTTTTTTTTTTTTTTTTTTTGGGGGGGGAGGGGAATTCGACCGATAACGATATTGATCAATAAAATCACAACATGAAAATTAAAATTATCATGAAAGAACCTTGAATGACGAGATTATGGCAAAACTTTGCGCTAACCAGTTGTATATCGCGATAATCACTAGAAGTCAACTAACCTACGCTATCGATAGCACGATGCGTTCAAAGGTCCATAACTCCGAACAAGAAGAGAGAACGTATATTATCTTTTAAGAAGATAAAAGAAAGATTTATGAGACTTGATCTAAGATTTATAAAAGTATATTTTGTAGCAGATCCAGCTTTAAACTTTTTTGTTGTTGTTGTTGTTTTTTGTTTTGTAAGTTCACGAGCCTCTTCCAGTGTTGTTAATGAGGACTATTTTAGAGATTTCATGTCAATGAAGGTCACTTTTCATGACTGAATTAAAACAGACATGAAATGCATTTTTTTTTCGTATCTTTGTATCATGCAATCATCCAAACGTCGTTCGTTTATACTTTTCCCACTTCCCCTATACCACTTGCAAAACTGTTAGAATACAATTTAAAGGTCTATGAGGTAACTCAAGCTCAGGAGATTTAATTTTGTTGAATGCATCCGTTCACGCGGACGAATTTTCGCTCGCAGGTTGTGCATTTCTCGAATATTTTACAGAATAAATATACAGGCACACACAGACACAAATATCTATTAAAAAAAATTGTAAAAATTTCATACAAACACGCGTAGTTTTTTCAAGTTTAAGAGCACGTTTTCGACTCAGACACCATAGACATCCCAGATGCTCTACACTCATGACCAGCCTTTTTTTTTAAATACATATTTGTATTTGAAACCGCTCATGACTGTTTGATTTCAGACCTGCTCTCTAAGCATATAACCAAACCCCTACTCCAGTTAGACTGATCAAGGGTGAGAAGAATTTAAAAGGGCTGTGTGTGAAAGCCGGGTCAGGTGAAAGGACCCAAAACCGCTAGGAAAAGTTCCTGAACATTTCAGGCAGGGTGTGCGCTTTAGCTTATGACCACGCCCTCTCGATGTCCAAACAGATTTTCAGACCATTAACAAGTTAGAGACGGAGAGGAAGCTGTATTACTGCACACATTCCTCGCACGGGATACGGTAACCTGGTATTACATGTAATCATTTCAAATCAAATTAGGGTCGGGCTACGTATAGCGCACGATTCGAACTTAAATTACTCAGGGTTTAAGTCGAGCCTGCTATCGATCGACCGTGCCAGCCTGCAAACCTATAAACTATAAGCAGAAAGGATAGATAAATATGTATCCATCCACTCTGCGATAAGCTACGAAGCTGCACACACAAACGCAGCTGGTCGCTGGTGGCTAATGGGATCAATAGATTAAAACATACCCTTTCGGTGACTCATCCAGCATACAGAGACATTCTGTTCCGATTTCCAAAGCGACGTGTTTTCTAGAGACACAAGTTTAGATTGAACAATTGCACTATTGGCGAGAGGAGTTTGGTTGCCATTAATATTAAGCACACCTGCTGATTATGTGTGAGTGTGAGACTGGATGCTGAGAGAGAGAGAGAGAGAGAGAGAGAGAGAGAGAGAGAGAGAGAGAGAGAGAGAGCCAGAGAGAATGGGGGAGAACGACAAGACAGAATAATATGAAACGGGATGGAGAAAGAAGGGGGAGAGGCGAGAAAAGAAAAAAAAAACATATAGACAAAAACATTGCATGAATGAAATTATACCAAAATAAATTAAGTTGAAAAGATAGAAGAAAAAGAAATTTGTGGGAGAGAGAGAGAGAGCGAGAAATGGGGAGCGAGAGGGTGAGAAAGAGCGAGAGCTAGAGAGTGTGAGAGAGAGAGAGAGAGAGAGAGAGAGAGAAAGAGAGACAGAGAGAAAGAGATGGAGAAAGAGAGAGAGAGAGAGAAAGAGATGGAGAAAGAGAGACAGAGAGAAGAAACAGCTGGCAGACATGAGAGAGAGACAGAGAGAGAGAGAAAAAGGAACGGCTGGCAGACATACGTTTAAAGGGACAGGCCACAAAGCGATCGGAGAAATAAACACCTACTAATCTTTATTTACAGAGGTCGATGCAAATTCTCACTAATCTCCCTCTCAGTCTCAGCCAACCAGCCCAGCCCGGTGACGCATACTCACGCAGAATCTATAGCCCATCAGACGGCCTGTTTACACGATAATTGTTCTGCAATATCAAGTTACACGACAGACGTGTATAGAACACTCTCTCTCTCTCTCTCTCTCTCTCTATATATATATATATATATATATATATATATATATATATATATATATATCTCACACTCTCTTTCTCTCTGTCAGTCTCTCCCTACATTAGTCTACAATACTGAAACGAGCAAGGCAAATTTATCATTTAAAATAAATCCCAACGAACAAGAATCAATCTTTCCATTACGTGAAGGCAAAAAAAAATATACACACACAAAGATAAAGCCAGGCGATTACATGGGGAAAAAAAGGAAATGATTTTTTTAAGTCATGTTATGAACGGAGAAAATTATATATATATATATATATATATATATATATATATATATAGTAACATATATAAAATAAACGGGACCAAATATCGACTCGTTGCTTGAGATGAGTTTTCACACGTCTTCAATGAATGTCATTCCTGACTAACTCATTCTTTTCTGAAGACAGATCAACCTCTGCGTCTATGAAAAGATCGCTATCATGTTCATGCAACAAGCCAATACGTCGTTAAGAGTGGATTAAAAAAAAATAAATAAAATGTAATAAGAAAGTCAAATAGCAAGGAACAACATGCAAAGCTGCCAACCCAAAGGGATAAAAATCGGGAATATGGAATGTTAAGAAGAAAAAAAAAAAACAACGAAAGAAACTGAGACTTCAACAAAAAATTTAGCACGGGTTAGCAGCTGCAAATTTTACTTTTTACCGAAGAGACTGAGATACAGAGGGCACTTACTTTGGCAATATCGTCCTTTGCGTGTGGAGTACGCACAGAAGCAGAAAGAGATGGAAGAGTTCGGGGAGGGGAAAAGGGGGAAGAGTATAGTGGGGCAGGGGGAAGGGGAACATAAGAGAAGAAAGCAGGTTAGTTTAGAGTTTGGATCAATGTTATTCATGACAATAATTATTAAAAAAAAATAATAATAAAAAAAACTAACCTTTAACCGGCAGTTAGATCAATTACAATATTGGCTGGCTTTTCGATTAGTAATAATATAATTATAGTGTACATGTATAATTATGCGATACAGATCTTATGAAATCAGCGCACCACAGATGGCTTCTTGTCGTGCAGTTGTTCTTAAAGCCATGTTTGTGGCAATGAACTTCAAAAATAAAAAAAAGAAAAATTCTGACTCATTGTGAAAACGGTTAGCATGCCTCATTTTATAATGCATTCTTTTTTTTTCTTTTGGAATTAGTTTTCGATTGTTTTTTGTGGCCCTACAGTTCGTAAAAATATATTAAGCTGAAAAATAAAGACAGAAGGCGACCTTTTTTTTTTCATCTATACCCAGGTAATACACCAGTGGGCCTCCGAACAAACTTCCCTCAAGGAGCTGAATTGAAATGTGCTTAGAACTGTTGCCCGCTGGGTCAATAAAAGATTTTGCCCGATGCACAATAAATCGTTTTATGTAATTGCAAAGCTAGGGCCAACCCGACCCAGTTGTCTGCTGAACAGGTGTGTGAAATATTCCATAATTACAAAAACAAATGGTATATATATATATTGATACTGATATTCATTTAAGTCTTATTCTTGTACATATTAGTATTCATTTTAAGACTTATTCTTGTTTTCTCTTGATAAATATATAGATACAGATATAAACCAAATCTGTTCCAAACTATCCCTTGCAACACTCGCACAATTGCTTCACTTTATAATTCAATTGTAATTACAATATTGAACGAGAGTAACGTTGTTCAGGTAAATATCATATTGAAAAGTAACACTTCCACATTTCATGCAAAAAAAAAAAAAAAAGTTTATTTGCAAGCATCTGACTCTGATTTCGTACTTTTGAAAGACACCAAATTTACCAGTCGAGAAATTAAAATCCCTTCATATTAGTCGGGGCAGGAATCCGTTAACGTTAGTTAACAGACTCGCATATATCGAACTTTTTCAACGAATTATACATCGAACGAGCAAAACGACTTCATAGCATAATTTGATTCCTCCGTAATGTAACACACGTGGTCCTAGTCAGAGATCTTTCGTTAGTTCTAAATCTCATGTGTGTGTGTGTGTGTGTTTTTTTTTTTTTAAACTCTTGTACCAAGACAGTAAGGAAAGAAGTTTTAAGTTTGAATTAAAGACAGAGAAATTTTAAAAGATCTGGCAAACAGGTTGATTTTTTTTTCTTAAATTGATGCTCTCCAACTAACACTGTGGCGCATGCGCATGATAGCCGAAAACTTAGGAGATTTGGCACATTATGACAAAAATGAACTTGATCAATTTATCTAGTGAGCGGGTAGGGAAGATGGAACTGGGTGTTTGATGCTATGCATAAGTTGACCTGAGAAGAAAATCGAATGTCAATCTACGCAATAAATGCAAGAAACGACAGCCCAAAAAAACACTAATGTGTACCTTTCGACTCTCTTTTGAATCTAGAAAAAAAAGCTCTGGGCTTTTTTTGTCTTCTTAAAGAGATAAAAATAGCATAGAAACATCGGCAGATCGAATCAGGTAAATGTGAAAAGTTGAAAAATAGTGGGTTGACAGTGATCTTGGAGAGAAAGTTATAAAAAAAAAAAATAAATAAAAAAATAACTCTTATGTCTTTTGCTAACCCACAACTTAAAAAAGAAAACTATTTAAAATGACTAGGGCTACTTGGAAAATTTCAAGTTAAAAAAAATGGATAGAAAAGGATTGGCTGTATTAAAAGATAGTTTTCTATATGTTAGGTACAGATAAGTCTGACGCTTATTTGGAATGGCAGAAAAACAAAAATTGAAAAAAACAAAAAAAAACAACACTCTTCTGGCTCTAAAACAACACCGTGAAGCAAATCTCAAACAACAGAAAACTACACATCTCCAAGATTCACCAGCCTTACGTCAAGATTGTTTGAAATAATGAGTCTTTCCAAGTGCCAAAAAACGATGTGCAGCAAAGAGATTTCTTAGGGATATAACTAAAAGTGATACCAGCCTCAATTAATCCGTCAGAAGAAAAAAATTGTCCATCAATATGCGACATTTCGAAACCTTCCCAACCCATGCCTTTTACCTTTCTTTCATTAAGTAACGCGCATTAAATTTTCATCTTCACACATCATAAAGATTTTCAAAAGTCCTTTACAGAGCCTTGAAAGGCCATGACACTGTTGCATATTTTACATTTAATTGTGGTAAGAACTGGACTGGGACCTTTCCCAAAATATGCTCATATTCACAATTAATCCAGCCAATAAAGTTTTATTGGGACCATTTTTTTTTTTTGTCCTGAAAGCTAATTGTCTATTAAAAAACAACAACAAAACAATACGCTATAAAAAAAACAACACATTTATATACATGATATAAAAATTATAAGTATATATGATATATACAATGTTATACAACTTGGAATGTTAAGCAAAGATATAATTAGAATAATTGCATTTACATGCTTACAAGATTATTTGTTGTCATTCATTATTTAAAAAAATAAGCCATTTAGGTGGTTGTTTTTTTACATAATTGAAAAGTAATCCACTAAAAAGAATTTATCTTTACCTGGAAAAAATCCAAAAAACAATAGACTTTTTTATTATCAATCACTCAGAATCAAGCCAAGTATATCACATATAAAGAATGGGATTATCATTTTAAGGATCACAAATGCAAGATTTTCTACGAAAAAGAAGCTTGAAGCATCTTGCGAGAAAATGGCTTCGAAAATCACCACTAAAACGGAATAAATTGAAACTAGAAAGAAAAAACTTGTAAATGTGCTATGAGGGTCGTAGATACAATTCGAAATTGTTAAATGCAGGACAAAGCTTGGCTACATTGTTACGAGCACACAAGTACAAGTTACAACAAATTGTCTGAAACATTCAGTGACATATATTGTGAATTGGAAAAGCCTGAATTTCTATCAATTGAGAAATATTTTCAAGTTCCAGGAGGTTCAAATTCAATTTCAGTGGATTACAATGATTTTAAGTGAATGAAGTGTTGTCCCACAGAGTACTGTTTAGGCAGTCTAAGCTATGAAGTTAGAACACCGATACATACTGACCAAGTGAAGCACAATACAGACAACATATACCCAAAAAAGGCAATGCATGGTGACATTAAGAAGATAAAGCAGAGATTAAATTTGCCATCTAATCCAAAGTTCATAAATAAAACTGCAAGGTCAACTTGTTAGAATTGAAGATAGATGTTTTCTGAGTGGAAATGTGTTTCTTACAGAATTTTTAAGCAAAAAAAAGAAAGCCTTTGTTGTAGTTTTCAACTGGGAAAAGAGAGAGAGAGAGAGAGAGAGAGGGTTTTGAAAATGTATGTATGTTTGGTTTTCTTAAGCCTTGTTAGAATAAGTACCACCACTACCCAAAATCGGGGCTTATTTCCTCGAAAATTTGCCAATATTCTTCACAAGTATTTTCTTTATCTTTTTTCTTCCTTTGTGGCAGATTCTAAGCCCGCTTTGATCTTCATTGTATGAAACAATTAAACAATTCAAATCGCAAAAATTTACTCAAGTCCAGAAATGCTCAATATGAAAATGAATTAAAAAAAAAAAAAAAAAAAAGAAGGGAAACAAGAAACTCCAATGAATTGAGAACAGTTTTAAATTACATTACGGGACGTTTGACCAGATTTATCCCTATATGTGATCCAGGGCAGTCCAACCATTAGGAACTTGGGAACTTGAAATATCAATGTGCGAGGGCTCTTCTTAGTATAATTTTCTCCTTCTATGTCAGCCTCACACTGGTTACAAGGCTGTGAGTGTGAGCATAAGAAAAGG
This sequence comes from Elysia crispata, assembly GCA_033675545.1. Lineage (NCBI taxonomy): Eukaryota > Metazoa > Mollusca > Gastropoda > Plakobranchidae > Elysia > Elysia crispata. Next base: position 589,688 of record JAWDGP010007174.1, on the reverse strand, counting down.
TACTAGTGAACCAGCAAGAAGATCTCTATCACTAGTAAAACAAAACACAGACCAATGAAACATCCACACAAGCGGAAGAAGCTTTCCATTTGATGACAACAATAACCACATTTTAGCATTTCAGAGCTTAGTTTTGCATACTCTCTTTGTATGAAAATGGTAGCAAAAGACAACAACCTTTGTGGGAGAATGGCAGATCTTGTATGACTGGATGTCCGATGAAACACAAACATGCCGTATAGATGACTTGGATTTTCAAATACCCACATGTAAAGTACATGTATTTTCAATGCATAACAAAATAATCTTTGTACTTTTTTTTGTTCCTCTTTACTTGATATTTAAAGATCCAGCTCTTTAAATGATTTTTTACTATCACAGGTAATTTTTTTTTAAATGTTCAAAGTTAAAAAAAAAAAAAAGGAAAAGTGAAATTCCTTTGAAGATCGATTAATTTCCTTCAAAGTCTCTTGCTAAGTAAGGATTTGATCCACCTAACTGTTCTGTGTCTTCAGGATTAAAATCACAACTGATATTAAATTTGGCTCATTTCGCTACACTGTTTCACCATTGTAACCCAGGATGAGATATGAAGCATCTAGCTTCATAGTACTCAACTAAAGAATACTTTTAAGATTTGAAAAAAATATAAATATAAAAGTCTACAATGCATCTTCGCAAAATTTCGGACACTAGTTTAATTTGCATTCAATTATTTGAAGAAAAACTAGACAATTCTAAAAAGAATTATATCCTCTAAATTAGAATATTCCTTGCAAACAGTTCACTGTTCTCTAGAAGATGAAGATGATTCAGCTACACTGTAGCGTGAATATTTGGAAGGTGTACAACTGTGAGACAACAATAATAATCATCATACGATGCTGACACTGTAACAGTGAGCAGACAACATGACAGTCAAACAGACAAAACTTGGGTCCGAACCTCTAACATAGCATATGGATGGCTTGGGGCTGCCTGATGATGATGACAGCAGTTTCACATTTCAAGGATAATTAATGAACATCAAGCAAAGCATGCACATCCAAACATAAACAGCCAGGGTGGAAACAAAAACAAAACGAAACATTAAAACAAAAATATCGAACCGGCCGACCATGACCACGTTCACCAAAGCCAGCATAAGAAAAGAGAAAGAGAAAAATGGGAAAGGGAGTGAGGAAAAGGTATAAAGATAAATATTTTTGAAAAAATACATATCGTCTTGTAAAAGTTTTTTCTTTTCCAATTTTGATAGAAAATAAATGTAGGGCTATAGATAATAGGAAATTGACTTGACAGGTTGAGGAATAGGTAGCAAAAACACTTTCCTCTATCACCATTTAATAAGAAGAGGGGAAAAATATGCAGATTAAAATCCACTGAGCTTCTGAGACAAATGAATGCAGATTTTGCAGGAAACTCTTTGTTGGATTAGTACCTCATAAAGTTAGATAAGATGAATAGGGCATGCATTGCAGATAAAAAGTTTCACCTGGCAAATAATTAATGCTCACTATTGCTGGAAGGTAATGAAAATGGATACAACCCTGCATCAAATTTATCGACCGATGAACAACTAAAACCAGATTTGAAGCTGGCCAGTTTTGCTCCTTTATTGCCAAATGCCAAAAACTTTTTTTTTTGGCCTATAACATTTCTACTGTCCATTTTTTATGAAGCACACCAAGAAATAGATACAAATATTGCATTGTGTAGATAGGGGAAGAATCATAAAACTGAAATAATCATCAATAATTAAAAAAAAAAAAAAGAACGCTAAGAGTATGGAAAAAGTGAAATCTACCACAAAAACACTAACACATCGTCATATACTCTCACTTCAAATTAATTTGACAAAGACAACCTCTTGCTCAAATACAAAAAAAATTGTGGCCAATGCAATCAAATATTTCATTTCATTTAATGGACACGAACTAACAGGCCAGTGCAGGCATATGACGATTATTTTAGTGAAAAATTCTGAAAACTCGATCCAATTTGATTTAACAAAGTGGATCTTTTGTTTGTCGGATGTTGCAATCAATTATTGTCTCCAATGTTTGAAATAGAGTGTAAAAATATTGTCCTTGATAGAACCGTAATCCTTATTATGACAAATCCGTTGCAAGCAGTTTTAAAACAAAAAGCTGTAGCAAGCTGTTTATCAGGCTGCAGTACATGAAGGTTGAATAATATTGAAAAGTAAATGAAAAAAAAAAATGTTGGAAAGAGTTTTGCAAATTTTCAAGCCAATGCATAAAAGTATGTTGCTTTTAACACTGAATTAACAAATGTCCTGACAAACGAATATTTAGACAGTCAGCTTAGATTCAAAGTGTCTAATTATTTATTGAGTGAGACAATTTTGCTTACCTAAAATATGTCAAAAAAAACAAAAAAAAAAACACTATAGAAAAAAAAAAAACAGCCATAACACCAAGCACGCACCAACAAAGCAACAAGACTTCACATACAAAAAAAGTAAAAAATATATTGTACACTTGTAATATATTGAAGAACGCACCCACAGACAGAGAAAAAAAAAGGAAAAAGTGGAAGAAAATTCAAAGAAATAACAACATAAAATTGAGCAACACATGATGAGACTACTATCTGCAGTGGTGGGACCACTACTCACGAACCTTGGTAGTACTAACATTAGTCTGGCCCTCCTTTAACATTATAAAGGAGTCGAAAGAAAAAGAAAAAAAAAGAAAAAAGATGGGAGTGAATGGAGAATTGCAAGAATCAGTGGCCAAGAAAAATTTTTAAAAATCTCTTTTTTTACAAGGAGCTATCGTAATGCTTATATTATAATTTTTGAAAAACAATGTTTTGTTTACATAACTTGCAAAATCAACATTTTAGTTCAAAAGGTAAGTTTTCTTACAAAGAGTTTGGTTAGTAAGTCTTTATCAAATTTTGTGCAGGTTTATCTTTTATAGACATTTTCTTTTTCCTTTTTTGCCATTTTGATAAAAAGGTTTGGAAAAAAAAAATAATTTTTTTCAATTAAACACAGTGGCAATGAAGTTATATGAAGTAAGTTCAAATACAAGTGATAAAATCACATGATAATCAGATGCTTGAAGAAAATATATAACTCTTTGTGCCATTAGGAATACAACCTTTGCTGAATATCTTATGATATGTAACTACAGATTAAAAAAAAAATAGAAGCAACTTATGCAATTATAGGAGTCAGAATAATAAACGAAAAACCTGCACACACAATGAAGTCAATTCCTTTTGAAAAGGATTCACATGATCATTCTTGGCGTGGAGTTAATATTTGTTTCAAATATTTCTTTTTCCAGCTGACGATTTATCTCTGCTTAATCAAGATGGTTAAATGGTCTAAATTTTCTTTTATACAGAAGAACGTTGAATAAAACTAAATATACTGTACACATAGAGTGGAAACATGTACATTAAATGTGTAAAAAATATTTAAAAAGAGGTTCAAACATGAGTAGTAAGCAAATGATATCAGAATGAGTCATATCCGAAAATGTATTCCACTGGATCATACCTCCAAATATTTGGTAAGTGAGACTTAGAAGAAAATAATTTGTTTAAGAATCACTCTCAAACTGGATCTGACAAAAAAATGACCATCTGCTTGAAAATTGTGAGATATAAAAGGAAGACAAACCTGGCTCTGTGAAGTTGCTGATTTCGCTTTTCTCAGGCGGCTTTTACATGCGTCGAGGTCTAAGCGTTTGGTCTCAAGGATTTTCTTTTCTTTCTGGAATGACAAAAAAAAAGGGTACATAAATATTCTTTGTAAAGAATTGCCAGTTATCTGCTTTGAATCCAAAATATAAAAAGCCAATCTTCAGATATAAATTTGAAACAAGGGCTTATGAAAAAAAATTTGCCACCTTCAAACATAATGTAAATTATAAAAAAAAATTGGATATTTCTTTCTCCAATCTATATTATACAGTGCATTGGCCCTATTTGTATTCTTAGCATATATTAAAAATGCTTTTGGCTGATTCAACTTAAATCCATACTCATTTTAACTCATGGCATCCTCAAGCAGCTGCTGAGCGTTGTTTTTTTTTTTTTGGGTATGAATGAGGCTTGATCTTTATTGTATTGCCAGCTTTCACCTTGTTCAGTTGCATTTCAAGAGAAATGTGTTTTTATTAAGAGTCCTTTTCCATAATACTACAATTTATAGGCTTATCTCCACTTCAGCAGGCTGATGTCATATATTTTTCTATCGCTACATGCTTGATTGACTATTTGATAATTTGGTCACTTTGAGATGGTCTAAGATATCTCTGAGCACACCAGGTAGTGTAACTCTAAAAGGTCTGGTCCTAAACTCATTGGAGAATGGATTGGAGGGAGTACAAAGTAAAAAAAAATATGCACACCGCAGACATTCAAATACCAAACCACAGAAGTCCTTCTTTGAAAGCATTTTCTCTTTCTTCCCAACCTTTTTACCTATTTCCATCTTGGATATTATTTTTGTAGGGAAGGTGATTTATTCCAACTGATATGAATCCTTTATTTCAATCTAAGTTCTTAATATAAGAATATACATGTGCATAAACTACTGAGTGTTTTCACGCAGACATGCTGTCTCAATACTAAGATAGCAAACGGTATGAAATTTTGTACCAGTATAGTTTTCATATCCCCTTCTAAGAAGTTGGAGAGTGGCTGTAGAAAGTTGTTGGCAGTGCTCGTGATAAAGTCTCGCTCAGCGTTTCCTATCTGGAGCTGGGCTTGACCACACTTGACCAAGGCATTGCCTGAAGTAGAGCATTGTCTAAAATGAATTTCCTCTTTCAATAATAAAAAAATCTGTGTTGAGTCAAATGATTTTTAACATTTAAAACAAAAAAATTTTTTAAACACAAAAAGAAAGTAACCCTTTCACTGTATATCTAGAGACGATTTGGCAAATTGTTCTCTAATAAAGACACAATTCAATACTGCGGGATAGAGGATAAGGCTCTCCTCAGACTTTAAAAAAAAAACAGTTGGATTGTGAAGGTGTAAATTGCCATCAGTTTCCCTGCAGTCAAATGTGTTTAAAAATCCTACCAGATCTTAAGCTGGTGTTTAATCATTTTGCCACCTTTTCTATGAAATAAACGTAATGTACAGGATATTACTGCTGGGTTTTTTTTATAATATTTAAAAAAAATATCTAGTCCACTAATGTACTATTGCCTTTAATTTAAGAAGTTCAAATAGATTGAATTTGCCTGGAGGGCTCTCTCAGATTTTATGGAGAAACTACAGACCTTTACAAAGAACTAAATGATGCCATTTCATGATTTATCATCGATTTTTTATTTGGTTTAGTTTCTACATCCAATTTTAAAACTGCAATAAAAAGTATATTGTTTGTTCTTCTTTATTTTCCTGCTACTCTTTAATATGAGAGACATCGTATGTTCAGGTGAAAAGACATACAAATGCAGCATAGAAACAGACATGGAACCTCAGAAAGCATCTATCACTCTTTTGATTGTACTTTACGAGTAACAATTTTTGCTAAAAAAAAATTTACAAGACAGCAGAATCTATTAGAAAAATAATTCTTTTGTAATACCATAAGAGGTGCCTGGACCAAATTCGTTGCCTGCATCAACCATTGCATTACCAATCACTTCATACTGGGTGATTCTGTCTTTCTTTTTTCTGTCCAATTTTTCATACAGCAAGTCTTCCATTCGCTGGTCTGAAGATGAAATCAAGCATGCAGTACTTTTCTTTTGAAACTATTTTGCAGTTTGTCTATGAGGGAAAAGAGTTTGACTTTCTTAAAGTGTTAAAGGAAAAAAAAAAGGACAGCCTAAAATATTACAACAGATATTTACATCATATTTAGCTCACCTTGTGTAAGAACACAAAATATATCATGAAGAAATTTTAAAAAATTGATAAAAAAAATTACAATTTTTTTTTGTTAATTCTTAATTTGAAGATGAAAATTATAGCGGAAATAAAATACAAATTTTAAAATTACGGTTGATCCCCCATGAAATGTATACTTCAATAAGAGATGACTCACTAGGATTTGGCTGTAGGAGAGTTGATGTCTGTTTGAGTATTGTTTCAGTCCATAGTTTTGTCTTGTCAGATCTCTGCATCAGATTCTCAAAGTGAGCATCTAATTCTGTCTTCTCCGCTGTCCCAAGCTTTTCTTCTGTGAACTGATTTTATTAAAAAAAAAAAACCATTATGAAAAGCAACTAAATTTTATTCTAAGAGCAAACCAAAAGCCATCAATATATTATATTACTACTAGATCTCATTCAGCCCACGTGGGTCTCATGTCTCTGATATCATTTTATTTCAAAGGTGTTTGTATTGAAAACAAAGTGTTTTTTTGGTTTTTTTTAGAAGTTTTTGAATGGTGCAAATTGTAAGAAATTATAATGATTCTCATGTCTCTGAAATCACATTCAATTCAAAGGTGTTGGTATTGAACACAAAGCGTTTTTTGTAAAGTTTCTGAATGGTGCAAATTGTGTTAAATTATCACGATTCTCTGAAAAGACTGTGGAATTATTTACTTTTTACTATATAATATAATATGGATAGCAAGACTTAGTCAAAAAAATGTTGATATATATATGTTGATATTTGAGAATAATAATCCTAATTTGATCTTATTTTCTAGTGTTATTGCACTGTGAAGCAAATGATAAAATGATACATAATTTTTTTATTTTTATTTTTAATCACAATCACTTAAGAAAAAAGATGCATTTGAGAGAAGAGAGAGAGAGAGAGAGAGAGAGAGAGAGAGAGAGAGAGAGAGAGAGAGACACACACAGACAGAGACAGACAGACAGAGATCAATCTAGTTGATTCATGAACATTCATAATGATAATCATATTAGCAGAAAATGAAAATTTATTGCAAAACGCCAAAAGCACATAGTTTAAAACTGATCCAGATTTACTTTTACAATAAACAAAAAATATATTTCTTCTCAGAAAAGTGTAGATCTAACTTCTAGAATCTGACTCAATCTCAAACTGACATGACTTATAAATCTTGTTTGGCTAATCAATATTCGCAAGATAGTCAACCTGTTCTCTCCCATCTAAACGTTTAGGTTTAAACTTAAATATGCCTGAAATAACAAAAGATGATTCTAAAAATTGTTTCCAAATGATCTTGATTAGATCAAATTAGTTGCCCCGTTTCAAAAAAAAAAAACAAAAAAAAATACATAAAAATCTACAAAGGAAAGAAAGGCTGAGTTCAGGCTGGTTGCTGTGGAAGAAATAAAATCAAGATCGATTTATAAGAAGATCCAATATAGATAAAGTTAGTATCTATGTCAATATACTTTGCCCTGGCATATAATTTCAAAATCATTTCTGTGAATCCTAGAAACACCTTCACAACATACAATGATACTTTCAGATCTACGTCTGGGTCTAGATCTAGAAAAGAAATAGGTGAGTTTGCATGACAGACTCACGGGATCGTTTACATTACAGAACTAGTTCTAGATCGTAATAAATTTACTACTAATTTCAATTTACCTGGACAGCCCTATTAAAAACTGTGGACGCTCCACCAGCAACCTTCTTAAAACGAGCGTTAAGCGAATTAAGATCCATTGTTTTGATATTATAAAGAAGGAGTTGTTCTAATTATTGAGAGAAACAATCGATTTCAATGAACGACGTCCACACTGGTCTACTTCCGTGTTAGATCTATATGCAACAAAGTGGTAATGGTGTACTTTAAAGCTAAAAGAGCTTGTTTATTATTGGTACTTCAAGCTGATGTTTCTTCGTACTAAAACTTGAGTATTTTCTATCACTTTGACCCTACTCAAACAAAAATTGAATTTAACAAGACAGTTGGATGAAAAATTTTCAGGCTTTATTAAAAAAATATAATATAAAGAGAGGCTATCACAGCATTATAAATAAAAAAAGTGATGTACTTTGTTTTAATTAGGTCCAAGGTTCACAATACTATATTTAGCGCTGGAATACATGAGGCTTTAAGGAGCTGTTGCAAAGGTGGTAATTTTTTTTTCATGATTCACAGCTGAAGGGCATTGAAGCGTGAGTTTCATTTTGTTTTTAATTTGCTTATGAATACTTAGCTGGCTCCATCGAGCAATATTGATGGTACGAAGAAAACTAGGTACGAAGTTTGCTTGTTAATGCTTTATTTAAAATTATTGATATTTTTTTTTAAAGATCTGTAATAATGAAATGCTTGGACTCGATTGAATATTTTGTATAATGGGACAATCATAATAATTTTCTTATTTTCGGAATTTTTTTTACCCCTCAAAAACAGTAAAATATTTGCTGCGGACCAATGTAAGTTGCCAAGAGGTTGTTGATTAATGGCGGCCAAAATGCAGTTACCAACACTTCAACAGTATTCATTGCGTCTCATCAATTTGAGAGCCTCAGTTTGAGAGGAAAGCATTGCATCTTTCGAGACACCAGTGGGTTTTATTCATTATTAGTTAATAAATATTTATCGGGCTTAGTGAACAATCAAGTGGAATAAAATTATAAAAATTAATTACTCTTGTATATAGATCTAGATATAGCACAACATTTATACACGAGCCCAACGTCTCACATAAAGGTTATGAGATAATGTTTGGATCTGTCTCATGATTTTTTTTTCTTTGCTGTGAGCTAATAGCTAATGTAAAATACTTCAAAGACCTATATCTTATAAATGTAACATATTCTCGCCCAGCTTTATGTATAAGGTTTTAAAAACAAATTTGTCATCACAGTTATGCCTTTATTTTTAGGAATTAATACAAAACTGCAATTTTACTAATGTATATTATGCAGTTAGAAAATAATTGTCATCCTCACCTTAACAATTAAAGTAAAAATATCAATATTATGAATGTGTTGTTTTAAATTGAACATGAAAATGATTCTTTTCTTTTCAAAGGTTTTAGTTTAGAGTAATCAAATCATATGACTCAACGACAAATATCATGTAATACTTTATGGCTTCTTTAGAACTTAAACATGCTTTGGATTTCTTGGTTAACTTACAAAACATAACTTAGAAATATTGATTTTTTTTTTCAAGAATTTCAATCAAGTCATATGACTCAATGACAAATATCATGTAATATTTTATGGCTTCTTTAGAACTTAAACATACTTTTGATTTCTTGGTTAACTTACAATACATAACTTAGAACTATTGATTTTTTCAAGGATGAAATCTTTTTGTAATATTTTTACTTGTAAAGCATTAAACATTAAAAAAAAAAACGTTCATAATCGTATTGAATTTAAGATGGATGCCTCTGATTGTGGGGTGTTATGTCAACACCCTGGATGCTGGGCAACTAGACGGAGGCAAGAGAAGGGTTTGGCAAGGTCTCTGCCACCTCTCAAAATTGATGACGACAGCTCTGATGATGAAATCAGTAAGAGTCTCTGCTTTCATAAAAATTGTATTATCAGATTCTAGATGTACAATATGGCAACTGGAGCGACTTGTTTAGTTGAACTTTTGATGAAGCTTGTTCTGTTAAAGATAATGTCAGACCCTTTTTAGGTTCAGAAGAAACTCTCCAGGTAGCATTAAGTTGAAAAGACTTCAAACCAACCCTTAAATCATTATTAAGTTATATTATTCTACCCTATACCGATGTTCTGTTTTGGAAATAAAGCCTCATGGAATGTCTTTAAAGATTAGTTTTTTTATAGAAAATCTGCTAGATATTAACTCTTTGTATTCAGCTCGCCACACTTGCTGTGTACGGACTAAAATATTCTAATTCGGTCATTTAATAGAAGCCAATCCAACTTATAGAAGCCAGATGTTGAGATTACTGGCTTTCAATTTGGTGCTTATTTTCAGTAATGAGGGAAGAACTGCTCTTTTTTTAACAGTTTTTCTCTTAAATTAGTTATATCGCTGCTAGCCTGTTCTTGTGAACAGCTGATCTTAGTAAACACTGAGAATAGGCCTCAGCACTATACAAGCTATGAAGTGCAAAAGACAATCAGAAAGTGGATAGACCGTGATGAATCTAATTCTTGATTTAGTGCTGATTCAGACTACGATAATAGTGAAAAACAATTATGAAAGAAGCAGGATTCAAAGTCAAAAACAATTGTGCATATCAAATTAAAATAAATTTTTTATATATGATGACTGTAAAGTTCTTTAGTTTGATATTTGTTTTGTGAGACTTGAATAACTTTTAACAAAGTTATGGTGCATAGTTTATCACCAATCCAGCCTAAATTTGGACCCAAAATTAGCTTTGTAAAAAACGCGGATTTTGCCTCAGTATACAAAGAGTTAATGTAAATCTGGTGTTTCACTCCTTTTAATCAACCTTTTCTTTCTCTTTTTTGACCTACATGGGAATGGGGATAAGTTTTGGTCTTAGGATCTTTCTAAACATTCTAGGGATCAATATTTGTTTTCTGATTTTTTTTTTCAATTTGGCTTGGTTTGCCATCAAAGTAAGGTTTGATGATTGCAACTAAGTAAAAGTGTCAAAGGCAATGATTCAAGAGTTCAAATGTGTTAAAGGGACTTAATTTAAGTCTAGTTAAGACAGATCTGACAATGATCATTTTCAGAAGTGTTAATATTCAGACCATTTCAATCTTTTGAGGGATACAAACCTGTTGTTTTCTTTCTGTAATCTAATGTTAGACTCTTTATACATGTCCTTTGCGATTGTGGGGAAATGTTTCTTTTTCTTGATTAAAAATTACAACATCGGACTTATCAAGACTGGCCACAAAGTGCTTGTTAAACATGATTTAAAATCACTTTAAAAATTACCATAGTATAACATATTGTTTTACACAGCATTTTACAAGATAGCTTTCTTCCTTTCTTACAAATATGAAAGTACAAAGACATAAGAAATAGAAAAACAAGAAAAAAAACAACTTCAGTTCAAAACAAAACTTGATACCGGCATATGAAATGAGCATGTTAGGGAAACAATTCTTTACAAATACATGTACATTGTTTGTTACTAATAACTTTGACTGTGCTTTTCTTTGAGCAAATGTATATTAAATAATGGAGGAGAGTTTGTTCTGAAAAATGAGATAAAGTTTTAAAACAGCAGTCATAGAAATCTGTAAAAATGTTAAATCGTAGGTAAATTAGTAACTCATTTAGTTTATTTTTGTGTGCAGAACTTCCAACCCAGAGTGTCTGCAACCTGTTGGAGGATTATGGAGAGAGCCCCATGGATCGCTATCCTCTCTCTACAGGTGGCAGACCATCACACAGTGTGGAGGGACCTGGGATGATTCCCAGATTCTCACCACATTCATTCCACTCAAGGTGGAGAGTGTTATTATACTTTTTTTTTAAGCTGTAAATAGCTTCCTAGAATCTGTAATCGAGAGTATGGTAATCTATTTTTGATTTGAATGACACTACATGTTATCAATGAGATAATGCTCAACTAATATCTTTAATTTCTGTGATTTTTTTGCGTGGGTTGACTACCATTTTATGAATTTGTTAAACTCCTTTAATTAAAATAAGATTATAATTAGAATGCTTTCGAACTAAGGAATTGGAAGTTTAATATAAACAGGCTAGTGTTAGATACAAACATTACATCTTATGATTTGTTTGAATATAATAATACATTTATTATTTTTCAGTTGTAATTTTTACTCCTAAAGACTCATACTCACATCGAAAATGAAGGCTTTTCAATTCAACTCTAAGATCATTATTGATTTAAATAAAGACCTAAAACAGTTTTTTCTGTGATGAGTAACCAACTTATTTACCAAGTAAAATATGTAGTTATGGGTACTAATAATGAGCTTGACAACTCTTTCCTCTCTTCTACTGGAGCTCGCAGTGGCCACAGACAAAAAGGCAAAAAAGAGAATCAACTGGATATAATGAGCCTATTTGTTTTGAAAAAGAGAATTATCACCATCCAAAAAGATTTTGATCGTGGTCAATTTTAAATGCTATCTATATATAACAATCATTTCTCTCTTAGCTTGAAGCTTGGTGCCCCACACAACACAACAGCCAGCATTCTGTGTAAACAGACTCGGTCAACCAAACGACCTGTGAAGCGGAACCCCCGTCTCCGCCTGGTGGAGGTAAAATAATCATCTTTCTTTTTTTTATATTTATCAGTGAAATTAAATTGAATTATCATCTGTATAATATTTGTGCAATTGGAGAGGTTTAAAGACAATGTTATTAAGTCATTTGATGAGCAATTAGATATATTTAATCATTATAAATTCTAAAATGTGTGTAATAGCATCATCAAAAGCATCACAGAAATCAAAATCAATAGAGAAACAATAATACCACTTGCCATCATATGATATCTATTTTGTAGTGCTAATGCCTCATGCATCACTGATCCAAATAGTATTTATCACCACGCTTGCACACAATCTTCACCAACCTATAAAATATTATTAACACCCTTGGTTATCATAGCCATAACTTCAGTTAAAACAATTATTATCATCCCTGCCTCCATATTCATAGATCTTACAATCTTAATGTGTAAACCTATTCCCTTTTTTCACAGGTACAAGAGGTTTTTGACAGGGATGACCTGCGCGCCCAGTGGGACGAAACTTTTGTCACCAAGCAGTATTATGTGTGGATGCCGAATCCAGGAAAACATCGTAAACGTTTGCCCAGAGAGTAAGTTCATTTTGTTCTAGTTTTTAAGGCTGCACACATTGCTGCCTCCTTGTTGTGAAAAACTTGGATGGTATCAGGCAACTTTAGAAATGACAAGCAGCCAAGTTAAAAATTCTCACAATAGAACTGGCAGCTTGGACAATGATGGTAACTGCAAAAGAAACAATGTTGTTTTTTTTTATATTTTTATCCTTAAACACTTATGAGGAATGGCTCTTTGATAATCAAGAGGTATTTTGAGCGATGGAAAAATGGCTTAAAATCTTTGTTATGCAGAATTAATCTCAATGATCAAAGTTAAATTTAATGAATATGATGCACCTCTTATTGCATTCTGCTTCTGCAGCACATTTCCAAAAGATAAAAGGTTCAAACTTATAGGCTGTGTTGTTGGATATCATACTCATTTACAAGCATTCATATGCATAACCAAAACTAGATATAGGATTATTATTTATGACTTGTTCTACAAGTTGGAAACTAAGCTGATTTAAATTTAATAAGATAACTTGAAGGGTTCTGCCATATACAATGTTATATTTACAAAATGTACTGTGAAACATTTTCCACAGGTACAAAGATGATACAGGAGTGTCCACAGCACAGACAAACCCAGTTCTGATGAAAGATTTGACTGAGTGTATGATTCCCTCTGAGATTGAACAGAAAAGGGAAGAAACCATTTTAGTAAGTTACTCAGTATAGATCTTATGACCACTTCTGAGGACAAAATCTAACATTCCCTGCATGAATTCACATACAAAAAGATTGATGCTGTTTGTTCATAGTAGAAATATTGTCTCGTGACCAGTTCAAATGAATCACATTGATGCATGTATGTAATTTTTATTTTATGTTGTCTTGTGTCGTTAGTTCTAAATCAGGAAAGTAGAGAGGGGAGCAAGGATACTTTTTCCTTCTCCTGCCTCTACATTACAAATACATGTAATATTTTATTTATGTTGTCTTGTATCTGCCACTTCAGATAAAGAGTGAATATACCATTATAATGGTGCCTAAATTTTCTCTCAATCTTTTCCATCCTCTAAATAAAAACTCTAACATTATCTTTGTTTTTGTTCATCTGATAAACAGTTTTTCAAGTTATTCAGCAGAAAGGAATAAAAACAATGTATGCTTTTGGAATTTTAAACAGTGATCTGATAAGTGGCATAGTAAAATAACAAAAACAAAAAGAGGAAAAATTGTATACCCATGGAGAAATTCTCTCTTCAGGGTTTTAACTTTTTTCATATAACCATGGTTTTTCTTTCTCCCAGTTTGATGAATTTCCTGTGTTGAAGGTATGAGAAAATTCTGAAATCTAACTTTTGTTTGGGTTTTCTTACTTACAGCCCCTTTATGATTTAACTAAACTTTATGACTCCAAAATGTTATGATGAGTCAGGGAGTTTTAATTTGTGTGTCTGTGTGTAGGGAAGAAAAGGGAATATTAAAACAATAGTAAATAAAATGTTAGTTACAAATGTTTTACAAAATAGGTTTGATCAAGCATAAACACTGTACCATTTCTATTTATGCATGTATAAAATGAGAAAGTTTTTCTTCATTGTTACTTGATAATTTATTTTTCAGCATCGTAGAACAATTATCACTTGGCTCATTTTTAGCAATTTGGAGACTAATGTTTGTTTTTTTTTCTTTACTAATATTACTACATGTAAAATTCTAATTTTTCTCTATCCATACTTCAGCTGTTTCAGATCGTTTCTCAATAATTCAATGGGCTTGGTTGTGCTTATGAATCCATTTTTTGACTTGGTTTCATTGCAGACTATTAAAAATTTTAAATTTTCTTTAAACCTTTGCTTTTGCCAATTCATATATTTATAATTATTTATTTTCTGGCGAAGCTGCTTTATATTTTAAGCCAATATTGAAGTTAATATTTTTTTAATATTTTGTTCAAGCTATCTTTCTATCAATGTTATTTGGTATGGCCTCAAAAAGCTATTATTTTCTTATGATTTGTTTTTATTTCAAGAACTTCTCTCTCTATGGTTTGCCCTATGTTTCAAGGAACTCTTTTTCCTGTAACAAAAAAAAAATGGATACTGATTGTGCTTTTTTTTTTCTATACTGGTATTAATTATTTTGACTGAGCCCAGTATGCTCCTTTCTTTTCAAATAAACCACTTGCATACATTTTTATTTTTATTTTTCTTCAATTTGCTTTAGTTTTCTATTTGCTGCATGTTTTATGTATATGCTAATACGATATTAGCTTTACACTATAATTATGTATCACTTTATATCACTTACCACTTTATTCTATCTTTAGGTAAAAACTGCTTAACTCTTTGAATCTGAGCGGCTGCAGAGTACACCCGATCTAGTTTCAATTTTGGACGAGCGGCCGCTAGATAGACTCTTTATAGAGGCTTTTATTCTATACCATCAATTTCAAAATTTTATAAAAAAAATTGAGTGTCAGACATATAGAATCAATTTTTTGTTTTCCATAAAATTTATTCAATTACCTTCAATATAATATGCTACACTATGTAGTATCTATTTATAACAATTACACTGTAAGGAAATAAAATTAACAACGCCTGTACTGAACAGCACCTCTTTTTAAGGCCTCCGTCCAAATGTGAATTTGGGGCACCGACTCAAAGAGTTAAGAGCAAATAAATCTTTCTTTTTAAACATAAATGAGTAACAAAATGGCTTGGTCCGAAGAATGAATTTCAGGTGCTTTGGTTGTATTTATTGAACTATTCCTGAAATGTTCAAAGTGGTTTAGATTTAAATTTTTTCCTGCAAGAAGAAAAGTGGTAAAACTGTGAAACAAACTTCGTCTGCAATGATTAAATTTCGTGGTTGTTTAAATAGCACATCATTTTATCTTCCTAGAAACAACAGCTGATTCTATTTTTTTTCAAAACGATGCTTGGAATTTAACAATGGCTCTAAGACTATTTTTCTTATCTTAACAAATAATAAACTGAAAAACTTTTAGAGGCATTTAGATGCATATGTCAGTAACGTACAGAAATCCAGTGAAAGTTTTTTTTGCCTATGAATATGAAACCTATGCAGCCTGCACTGATGGCACAATCAGCGAAAGAATGAGATGGAGTAAAAAATGAGCAAAAAAGTTCTCGTTGCCAATGAATCTTTAATGTATATTAAACATTTTCTAGGATTCATTTGCAGGGTTAGGAAAAAATGTAATTTTACTTTCAGAAAAATTTAAAACCATCAACCTTTCAAAAATGGTAGGCTGTATTTCATTGTATTTATCTTTTCGTCCATAATTATTATTTTTTTTTAAATATAAATCGAGTTACAAACACTTTTTTTTCTTCAAAGAATCAGTTTCTGTATCAGTTCTGCTTTTTATCCTTCTTTTTTTTTTTTTTGAGAACACCTGTGACAAATTCATTTAGCACTGTTTAAAAAATTATCTTATTTTTTCCACTTTGAGATTTTGTCCTTTTCCTGCATTTCCACTCAAGTTGATTTATTCCTGATCTTGATCCTGAATAATTCATTTTCTTTTTTCCTATCGTTCTTTTTCTATTTTTTGATACTTAAGGGATATTTTTTATGTTTGACTCAATGGGAGTTATTCGTTGAGAAAATGACTATCTTGAAAATTATTACAACAGTATCGGAAAAGATAGTTTTGTTAAATAGAGGAGCATGCACATTTTGCAAGAAATAGCTTAATATGTTTGTCTGAGTGTAGTTTGCAAATGGTAATACATCCTCGAAAAGTATTATTTTATAAATCAAATTTTCTAACTCTCCATTGCATGCGACTATGTGTAAATGTACATTTATTATAGCTTTATCAAAAATGACGTGGAAAAATTCAACAGAGATGGGAGAGGAGAAAACCCCATAAGTTTTACTTAGTAAAATTTTGAAGAATCAAAACTAAAAACTGAGATATTTTGTTTCAGTCTTACATCTCACCTTGTTGGGGTTTAACCTGTCCTTTGGCTTTGAATATAGAAATGTGTTTTCCTTTTAAGATTAAAAAATAATTCTTATTTTTTTTTTTCCAAGCACAAAAGATACAGACCAACAGAAAAGTTTCAGTCGTGTAACATCTATCTTGTATGAAAACTAGAACAGACTTTTGGTTACATCACATTTGGCAAATGAAGTCTATTTCTTCTGCTCATACTCTTTACTAAATCAGGAAATGAAATGTATGCATCAATATATTATAAGGATTCTGAAATTTATATTGATTTGACAATTAACTGTTCCTTCTTTTTACAGAAAAAACAGCCAAGAACCAAGTCCCCTGGAAAAACACCTCGAATGACTCAAGCTTCTCAGGATGTTATTTTGGATGGCCAGATCGACAGAGAAGGGTAGGTTAAATGAAATATGTTCGAAAAAAAGATGTCTATATATTTAAATTTCCTCATGCTGAGTATGTAATTTTTTTTTACTATAGAGTGAAGCACTTCCTGCAAACCCTCTCTATATTAATTAGACTTTATGAAAAAAAAAATGAAAAAATGCAGTCAATACTATTGACTTGAACCAAGAAAATATTCAACAGTTTTAACATTTCAGAACTGAAACAATGTTACTCAAAACAACATCAACATTAACTTCAAAGTAATTTTTAAATATCACCTTTGAAGCTATTGCTGTGCACATTTAAATCATTGTTAGAAGAAATGCAATTTATGGAATATGTTTTTTGCAAATAATTTCTGTGTTTTCAGGATTCAGAGAAGAAAGCATTTGAATTTACTTTGCCTAAAACTAAGGTGAACATATTGGTAAAAGTCGTCTTTGCTAGAACTTTTTTTTTATGAGCTTTTGCTTTTAACCTTGGCTTCATTTTTTTTTCAAAACTTGCTGAAAGCTTGTATGCCAGATTTTTTAATTTTATTTTTAACATTGCTATAATTTTAACTCATGACAAGAATATACATGTTTGACTCAAAATTCTTTCTCAAAAAAACAAAACAAAAGGTGATATTATTGTTAACTACATTACCTTTTCCCAAATTTAAAATGAATCTTTATTCAGCCATTATAATATGCCTGACAAGCAAACTACTTGCAAACAATATTTTTGGCTGATTTTCTCCTTGTGGACAAGTTTCAAATTTAATCTGTGAATAAAACTGAAAATGATGGGTCCAGATACCTTGCTAATGAAAAGATACTACTGTATTTAAATTAAACATAGGAGGCTAGCAGTTTTCAAATCTGAAATGGGATTCACCTAATGTAAAATCCATTTTATGAAGAAATAAATTCAAGAGTTAATAGAAAAAAAATTAAAAAAAAAAAAACGATTTTTTTATGCTTGTGTTAAACAATCTTCACCTATTAACAGCAGCTTAAAAATACATTTATATATTCAGAGAAACCTTATTTCACCTAATCATAATTTGTACCAGAGAAGATTCCTGCAATGATCTTTTAATCTTTTTAAAAGATTCAGGAGGATACATAACAATCACAGAGACGTCTTAACTCTATTAATGCTTTTTGGACTCATTTTTTTTAAGTCTTCCCCTTAACAGGGTCCCAGGCTTGGCTCAATGAGCAACTAGGGAGAAATGAAAGTTTAATTTGTGTGCTTTATGTTCTTGCATCATGGTCATAGAGATATTATTTTTTTGCGGTTGAATCAGCATCAATGAACTGTTGGCATTGCCGAGGGATACATTGATGAAGGTCCTTGAGCTTACAAGGAAAAGGTAACTCAAAAAAAGTTGTATTTTCAACATATAAATGAATTCTTCTTCGGCCTTCCATTCATTAAAATTTTTTTTATGATTAATCGGCATGTATTGTTTTTAAAAGTTCAAATAAAGATGAAAAGGAAATACTTAGTCTGGGGATTGAAAGGAGTATTCTAGTTTTTAAGTTATGGCTCCTTTCTCTGCAAGTTATACTTTTTTTCACTTTTTGCATTTTTTGCTTTTAATGCAAATAAAACCTAATGCTTGGCATTATGATCAGCTTTATTTTAACTTCAGAAAAACCATTGAGATTGGTGTCTATGAATTGGCTATGAACTTTGCTTTTTTGGGGGGATAAAGTTTGATTATGAACGAATTACTTTGCCATGGAATCTGAAAAGGCATTTTGGGGCAAGTTCCATCTGAAGAGCAGGTGATAAGTCTAAAGTATCACCTTACTAGTTCTGCACCTTCATGGTGGTGGTCTATTAAAACAAACTTGTCATAGACAAACAAGTATTATTCTAACACAATCCAATCTACAGCCTCTTAATCTCTATGATCTCAATCCTGTAACTCGATCAGCCTATCTTGAACTTTTATACTTGATGGAATGGTAAGCAATATTGAAAAAGATACATCCTCATGGGTATGGGGACTCAAAGCCTGATTCCAATATACTTATCCTCTTGGCTTCCAGTGATTTCACATCTCCTGGTCGACTGCATACAATTGTGCAACACATTGCCCAGGATGATGAGAGAGCGAGGCTTGCCTTAGGGGCACGGCATTCCTTCCAAGTTAGTATTTCTAAATTTTATTTTCTTCTCAATTATTTAGCTATTTAGTAAATTAAGTAATTTAGGACATGGATTTTCCGCAGGAAATAACTATGGTCTGCTGACCCCTGGAGGCAGTGATTACTTGGTATATGTCCTTTAGATAATTTCTAATGACAAGTGGGTGACAGCTGTATTGTGTTAAAATACTAAGTCAATTAATAGTATTTTGGTTATGTAGGGTTTCCTAGGTGTAGGCTGACCACTAAAGAGTTGTTGGGAAACAAGGTTAAAGATATTAACTAGATGGAAAAGGCTGTTAAAAGTTTTTTACTATAATATGAAAATATCATAAATATTCCTATAGACAAAAAGTTCAGATTACATTTGTAGGGTTTCCTAGGTGTAGGCTGACCACTAAAGAGTTGTTGGGAAACAACGTTAAAAGATGTTAACTAAATGGAAAAGGCTGTTAAAAGTTTTTTACTATGATATGAAAATATCATAAATATTCCTATAGACAAAAATTTCAGATTACATTTGCTTAATTAAGCAATAAATAATGATTGATCTTAACTTTTTGAATCTTCTCACCCTAAAGGAAAAATATGTATGGAAAGGCTTTGAACCAAATCTCCCTTATTATTATTATTATTATTATTATTATTATTATTATTATTATTATTATTATTATTATTATTATTATTATTATTATTATTATTATTATTATTATTATCATCATCATCATCATCATTATTATTATTTTGAAACAAACTAGATTCTAAGAAGGAAACTTTCAAATGAATGGGCGAGGCTTATTACCAAATTGGTTAAAAACTTTAACTTTGAACGTTAAAAATTAAAGTTGAAATAAAAAGCTGTGTTTTACAAAATTATACATGCAGCATATAGCATATGACACTTTTATACGAGATTCAAAACACCGTTATAGTAAGTTTACCTCTAGTGTCTCTTCTCTCTCTCTCTCTCTCTCTCTCTCTCTCTCTCTCTCTCTCTCTCTCTCTCTCTCTCTCTCTCTCTCTCTCTCTCTCTCTCTCTCTCTCTCTCTTTTTCTCTCCTTCCCTCCCTCCCTCTCTCTTTCTTTCTCTTTCTCTCTCTTCTTTTCTCTCCCTATGTTTTGGTTTGTCTTTTTCTATCTGTCTCTCTTTCATCTCTACTTTCCCCTTATTCTTCATATCATATCTTATTCTATCTCTCTCACTCTCTTTATCTTCCATCCATCTATCTCTTTCACAAACTCATTCAAGCTATATCTTTAACATGTCTCAGTCACTGTGTCTCTCATTCATTCCCTCCTCTTATTTCTTTCTCATACTCTCTCCATGTCTTCACTCTCAATATCTCTTTCCCTTGCCACAAACAGCACAAGCAGCTCCAGGCTGCAGACAAGAGAGTTGGGCGTCGCCAAATGGACGGGTCAGGAGCACATCCTTATTTCGACCCATCTTCTACCAAGCCTGTGTATCAGCTAGACACCCATGCTGATGAAGATCATGGTATCATTGATCGTCTCAGCTCAGTCAACACGCCAGTGATGAAGAAACGGACTAGAAGGATAGAGGATGAGAGAGGAGTGCTGGATGAGGCAGAGCGGCCAGAGAGTGAGGCTGACTCGGTAGAAACTTTCCCTCGCTATGCTCTTCCATTACCAGGAATAAGAGGTGAGACACTTGAACTTATAACCATTAGGTATATCAGCAAGCCAATTTTGATTTTTGATTTTTAAAAAGTATTATGCAAGAAAAAAAATTATTTTTGTTTTAATAATGTTGCACTCTAGTTTTTACCCCCAAGAAGATTAGGATAACGTTGACAATTTTCAAATTCTAGATTACAGATTTTCAAATGAGTTAATATAGGAAATTAAATTAAAAACTTTGTAGATTTGGCTAGACTATTTACAACTGCTTCAAATAGAGAAAAACCAAAAACGGAGCACCAAACTCATGAGCAGACAATAACTTGATTCTAACCTAAGACAGAAACTTCCTGCAATGATGCATGCTATCACATATCCTTATCACATAATAACCCTGTCAATTTAAGCTCAAATCCAAGACATAACTTTGAAAATATTTTATTCTCTAAATTATGGACCCACTTCTGAAAAAAAGTGGCAGTAAGTTCTATAGATTTTTACAACCTATCATGTGGGATTTCTGTTGAATATATTTATTATTCAAGGGTGCACTAAAAGCATGCTAGAACTAGAGAAGTATAATTTAATCAATTACAATTTACTTTGTATCTTTACTCACCTTAGAACCCATGGGTCACCCTAAACCAGCAGTGGCCACACAAAGAGTGCTGCACTACCGTGGTAAAATTCCGTCCATCTCCCTGGGTCTACCTGAACTTCCTAGTGGCATAAAGACAACCAAGGCTTTCAGCTACAAGAGGCAGGACCTAGACTTCTCTCTTGGTATGATTCTGAAACTAAAGTGTCATTAGGAATTTTACCTTAAATTGTAACTTTCAAACACTTAAAGTAGGGTAATGATAGTAAAGCTACATAGCACTGTTTTAAAAAAAAATTAGAAACATTTTAAAGGTAAAACATGCCATTTCTTCAGTTTGCAAGGTCTTTGTTCCAGCTTTAACTTTAAAACATTTTTTTTTTAATGTAGTGGAGTGAATTTTTAATAAATTGAAACAAAGACTTGCAACAAAATTATTATTCACATTTTTACCTTGTAGATAATGATAGTGCAATTAGCAGTTTTAAAAAAAGATATTGTAAAGATCGCCTATGCTAAAGAAATAATTATAGTTGTCTGTGTTGATTTCCATGAAAAAGGTGTGTGTGTGTGTATATGTATATCACAGTAGTTTCAGGGTGGAGCACTTACTTCCGCCAGTGACCTGCCCTTTTGCACGGAGTCATTATGGCGTCATGCTATCAGGGTTACCTGAGTTTAGGCTGGCACACTCGCTCTCACTGACAGACTTAATTACTTCATTTTAAAATTGCGTATGGCACAGAAAATACAGACAGAATCATTCTCACAGTTACACAAATGAAAAATTCATTTCATGATCTTTACAGGGATATAAGTTTTTAAAGGGAGAAACGATATGAGACATGTAAAATCCTGATGAATTGTTCTGCTTCATGAAACTTTTTTTTTTTGTTTAGTTCGTATTTAAAAAAAAATCATGAAAAAAATGGAATGTGAAGGCAACTTTTTTGTTGGTTTCAAATATCAAGCAAACATTTAATTCTTCACTTGTAGTAATTTTAGGGCGCTAGAGTTAAAACTATGTAAATTCTTGCAAAGGGATTGTCGAACTTGCACTTAGAGAAATGTGTTTAAAATATATTGACATTTACTGTGTATACACATATGTATATATATATATATATATATATATATATATATATATATATATATATATATATATATATAAAATAAAAAAACATACTGCGAAACTGTTTTTGTTTTTTTTTATGCAATGGGTAATGAGCAACTTGAGAGATGAAGCATTCTGCAGCCTATGGGCTTCAACAACTGCCCGTAAATTGGCACTTTTGTCCTTTATCGCTACCATCCTTCTCTCAGTTTTTGCAATGTTTGCATGAAGCAGTTCACCCCTTTGCTCTCTTAGTAACCCCAAACCAAAGCCCCATCTCTCAATGAAGGGTAGACAGTGCCTTTCTAACATGTGTAGTTTTGGTGTGATTGAGAACATCTATAACGCACATTCACTACACAATGTAGTAGAATGTTTAGAGTCTTTGTCAATATTAATCCGATAACACAACAGCAAATCGTTTTTAAAGTTCACGCATGAATAGCATCTTTGGTTAGCTTTTCTTGATTTCGCACTCCTTTCTCCGCAAGCCCGACATAGTTTATTTAAACAGGTAATGGGAAAGTTAAAAGTATGCTCCATTTCTTAGATTAGTTGAAATTAAAATAAAGTAAACTTGATACCAAAATACGCAAAAACCTTTAAAATGAAGAGTGTTAATAGATTTACGAAATGAAATAATATAGGCCGCCTATGTTATCTTTTTAAGCCAAAACCTATATATGCGTGTAATTCACAATACTTGCAAATTTAACCATACTTTTTTTTATCATACAACATTTTCATGAAATTAGATCACAATCAGCTAAATTTTCACTATTCAATCATTAGTATGGTTTTAATCTATCTGGCTTCTTAACTTAGAATTATCAGGTATGTTTTGTTGTAGAAACAGCTGCCATTAATGGACTATACAGACTATAGCTTAAACACGAATAATACTACCAACTTGAAATTTTACAGGAATAATAACCAATCCGTGTTGATCAAAATGATTTAAGAATTTTTTTAAATGTAACGTTCCGATTTTTTTTTAAACGATCTTTCAATTTATCAAAGTACAAAAATGACACTTGAATCATGAGCAAAGCGTAAAGCACTGCGGTTTTTGATACCATAAACTCAGTGAGTAGAACAACTGCATCTTAAAGAGAACATGCTCAGCTTTTATATGATATACTTTTAGGCAGGATTCGTGCTAAAGAGTGCATGTTAGAGGGTAGTGAACGTTGTAATTTTATAGCCCGAATTTCGGATTAGCTGACAGATAAGCAGTGTGCAGGCAGCCTAGTGAGGTGTGAGTGGGGTACCCGCATTTCACCTGTCAGACGTAATTAATGTCCCTGGTCAAGAGGTCAGTACAGGAAAACTAAGTGCTCTGCTACTGTATAGAGACTGAGTTACCGTGATATATATATATTCACATATAAATTTGTTGGAATAACCTTCTTGAATAATGCCTGACAATTGCAAGGCAAATTAAATTCCTTTTTTGAATCCTCTCAAGCTATTCAGATTTTATTTGCAATAAAACAAATTCATGCAGTTATAAATGTGAACGTATAAACCAAATGCCATTGGCATGATTGCTCTAAAAAGTTAAAGTGGGTAAAATCTAAGCTGATGTTTAAAGTCTCCCAAATTCTCTCCTAGGTCCAGTCATCACTCCCCCATCCAGTTACCGTAGCTCAGAAGGTGCTGCCTTCTCTGACCATGGCACAACAGTTAAGGTCAATGTGTCTTCAACTATGCCAGGGATTCCAGACAGCCATTACAGAGATGTAAGTTTCCAGGCATAGAATCTCATGGCAAAGCAGCTTTGAAAAATTGAACCTTCAAGATTCCAAGAAAATTACTTTAAAATCAATCCAATGATTGTCATATCTTTTTGAGTGTTGGAAAGATTAACATATGAAAAAAAAATTTCAGTTCTACCATGATTAATTGGTCTCTGATTGTAGGATTATAAAAAATGGAAGATGTGATAATTTTTTACTTAAAGTGAGAGAAACTAAGGCAAAGACGACAAAACTCATTTGAGTCTCGACTGTCTTTTTTGTTTGATTACTTCTCTCTACTCTTTCCTCTTCCTCTCTTTTTTTCTTTTATTCTTTGTCAACATTTTAGGATGATCTCATGGCCATTCATCGTGTATCGCCTGCATTGTCCACCAATGTACCTGTCCCACCGGCTGGCACACCAGCTACATTTGCACACAGCTCACCTACTAAGAGTGCCCCGGCTGGACCACTTCAGCAGCAATATAGTTG
The DNA here is from genome assembly GCA_033675545.1 of Elysia crispata. Lineage (NCBI taxonomy): Eukaryota > Metazoa > Mollusca > Gastropoda > Plakobranchidae > Elysia > Elysia crispata. The sequence continues at coordinate 564,940 of JAWDGP010007174.1, read as the reverse complement.
GGATACGACTCGTATAACAATCAACTGGTCCCAGAGTGCCCTGCCTCCGTCCCCAGGGATTGCAAGGGGCGACAGTGCTCAAGTTGCCAGACTGTTATCCACACCACAGAGGGAAGGAGAGGGAGACGGGTTAGAGAGAGAGGTGACCTGTGGTGAAGAGAGAGGTAGGTATTTCTAGTGTTGTTTCTTTGACCAGTATTCTGTTCTATTTTTAACCTTGTGAGTCTCTTTATTTTGAGTGTTGATAATAAATAATGCTTGATCAGATGTGCTGTTTATCAGAATGGATATTGCCCAGTCAGAGAAAAACTTGCTACTGTTCTAGTATTAAAATTATCATTTTTCGTCATGTAATGACTCTGATTGTATCAAAATGTATTAAAAAAATTTTAAAAATCTAGTTTGCTGTCTTGTCTAGTTTTACTCAAGAACAACACAATCTGGAATGCATGTTATTGCTCTGTGTATAATACAGGCATGTTTTACTTGCATAGGATGCAACCAAAACTAAAATAACTCATATCAAAATAATGTCTTCCTGTAACTAGAGATCTTAACCTTATTCTAAACCAATGTCATAATAAGGATGACTCATCATGCAAAGGTTGTAAACCAAAAGATTGATATGCACTTAGATATAACTTACGTTTAATTTGGAAAAGAAAAATTTTGTAGCAAACAAGAATGTATGTATTGAGTTTAGAACTATGCCTTTATAGGGGGACGTTTTCAAGATTTCATCTGTTTAGATCTACCTTAGTAGATACTCAGAAGAAACCTAGACGTGCCAAGCTTTATTAAATAATCAATCAAACAAATCAGAGCATATGAAGCTCTAAAAGCTTAGAAATATAATAACAGCTAAATGATTCTTGTTTCAGCTTTAGACACTATCAATGAAACGGCTCGTGAGGGACCTCTTGTTGAGGCGGCTGGCAATATTAAACAAGAAGATGCAGATCAAAAGCAAAAAGTGGTTGACAGAGATGTGACTGGCATGCCCCGGGCTCCAACTCTCCACTTAGAGACAAGCACTCTCAAGCGCATCGGAGCTGGTCAGTGGTTCAATTAAAAAATGATTTCGCCCCGCCCCCCTTCCCTCTTTTTTTTTTGTTGAGGTTATAGCTCCTCTATTTTAAGGGGAATGAATCCACCAAAATAAAATTAATCTCCAGAATAGAAAAAAAAATACTTCAGTTAATTCTAGTATTACAGAAGCCTTCACATTGCAACTGGGTGGATTTAAAATGTTATTCATGTGTTGTTCACCTTATCATGCTGCTTCTTCTACTTAAAAAAAAATGTAATGCATTTGAAGATTACTCTTTTGCCCATATTTTTTTTAATGATCGCTATTGAAGAGAGAAAGTTTTTTTTTTTTTTAAATTGTCAGTAGGTGAAAGAAAAGGTGAGTAAACTGTCCTTAATAAAATTTAGTTTTTTTTAAAGCCTTTTTTTTCATAAAATCTTCTGCATACTTATTTTCTTTTTCAATGGGGAAATTCCAGAATTTAATTACTGGCATAAAACCTGATATTTCATTTTTCTTCAGCTACACAAATGGTAACTTTGACCTATTTTCTCTACATCTTAAAGAAATATATTTAGAAAGAAAACAACTTTTATTGCAAAGTTCTCTACTTTCTTTTGTAGCTTTTTAAGCCACAGAAATGTGGTATTTGCAGTGGGTTTTTTTTGTCTCATCAAATCTCCATTATCACCTCAATCTTTATAAACACAGGAGCATCACCTCGCCAGCAGAGTGCTCATTCTGTGGAATCATGTCCCTCACCAGAGCAATGGCCACTCATCTCGGAATCATCATTTGAGAACATTCCTCGACCCTCTGTGTCTGAACCAGCACTTAGTGCCAGGTAATTTTTCTGTATGTCTCATGTTCATTTTTCCTGTTGATTTTGTTTTGTTTTTTTTTTTCAATTTATGTATTGGTATTCAGCAAAACCAAATTCATTGAAAAAAATTGAAGCAGTTTTAAGAAAAAAGATAATTCATAAAATACAGGTATATATCACAAATTATTGGGTTTTACTTTATTCAATTCATCTAAGACACCTTTAGCTTTAAGTTAAAATGTGAAACAGATCACCGTACTTGATTTTTGTATAAAAGATATCTTTATGACTCCATACATATTGTTAAGCTGATGATCTTAAATCGACCAGGTTTCCAATTTCAGAGCTTTTTTTCCAATCTACTTTTTGCCGGATTTTAAATTTGGAAACTCTTGTGAAGCATAATTTAATCAGAGGGATGCAATGATTCCAAATTTCCACCTTGTTTGTCATATGATTTTTGGCAAGAATCTTTTTACATAACACCAACACCACTTCCACATTTTACCAGGTCTGACAGGCGAAGGCCTATATCAAGAGACAGTCGTAAAGACCTTGCTGCGCGACGAGCCATGGATGACAACAAAATGAAAACTGAGTCACCTGCTCCACCTCCGCCATCCCCAGAGCCAAAAGACCACCATGGAGAATCCAGAATGCGAAAAGATCTCAGGTAAAAACCCATTACATCAGGCTCAATTTAGGAAATACTATCAAGAAGTTTGAAAAAGATTTAAAATGGAACACAAGTAGATAGCATACAGATCCCTTGAACTCATGCATTGTTCCCTTCTGAATATCTCTATATTTCCTTGTTACCTCTAACTTTTTGTGAAACTAGTTCAAAGTTATTACAAATTTTCTTCAAAAAATCAGTTCTCAAAAAAAGAAATAAAATGATAAAAATTTGACATTACCTGACTTAAAAAATTATTTCATCACATTTGTAGATCTTAAAGTTTGATCATGTGTGCTACACAGCTGTTGTTCTTCAAACAACATGCCCTGCCTCTTCCTTTCGCTGAGTAGAAACAGTTTGTAGACATGTGCCCCAGCCTTTCACCTCTAGTCACCAGCAAGAGAGACACTCCCCTTCCATTCCACCTTACTGTAGCTTGATCCAATGCACTCAGTGCCTGTTAGGTCTACCTCTCGTTAAGAGGCCAATTGTAAACAAACTTTGCCTATCACACATGTACAAGACATGAGTATCATGACAGATATATCCCTCAAGGCCCTTTGCTTAATCAGTCAGTATTTGGGTGTGAAAGAAGCTGGTGGGTAAGACCTTTTAATTAATGGTTAGGACACCAGATATCTCAGTAGGTAGAACACTGGACTGATAATAGGGAGCTATGGGTTCAATCCGTTGTTAGGTCCTCTGGTGGGATTAGCTCAAGCTTTGCCTTCACAGACGGCCCTTGTCTGGGTTAAGAATGAAAATTATGGCAGCAGTCTGAATGTAGACCCACAGTCTAGATCTAAATCCAGCATCTAGAGTGCGAGATCTGATAAGCCCTTGGGTTTTGAGACAAGTTTTTACATAAAATAAATTGGGAATGACAGATCAGGTTGTTTGGAGGTATCTGCCTTCAATCAGCAATTTTAAATGCTAATAATAGGGAAAACACGGCTAATCCAGTATCTGTAGGCTCAGAATTGTGCAAAATTAATCACGAATGCGTGAAGCCTCTAAATTTTTTTCATGTACTTCAAAATATTCACAATAGTGTAACAGAGTGTTAAAAATACAATGTTCAAACACGGCTTCCTTGAACATCAAAATTCCCCAATGAATTTGAGGAATCCATGCTTGTCTGTATTTCAGATGTTACTGTGGTATGATATATCAATTAATTCTGCTCTGAAGTTTAAGACAAATTACCATTTAACAAGATGGGGAACTTCTTTGATTGAGTTAACCTGGTTGATATTCTTAGAAAAGATTCAAAGTTTGACGAGTATCTGAGATGGGGCATTTAGAAGACAATGATGTTTCAAATAGGCTCGCCTGTGAACCCCTAATTTTACGGGTGCCAGAGCACCCAGATGCGAGCCTTAACACCTACCTTTATGCGCATGTTATAAGCCAGGTTATCGTGAAGACATAACGTAAATTTAGGTGCTGCACAGGAGCAGGGTTAATATAGAACTATACAGCCTTCATCCCTTCTGTATGGCACACAATCATTTTCCAGAGCAGATATGGAGTCTGAACATTCCTTTATTAAGGCCTGATATAGCTCTAAATTGTTTTACAAAAAAAAAGGGATTGAGTCTAATGAGGTTCTAATCCCAATGAACTTATTAAATACAAAGTTAAGATCATTCTTAGGCCTATGCAATATTGTAGCTGCAAACGTGCTTTGGACCAGGGTAAACATTTTTTTTTTTATTTGTTCACAGATCAAGAGATTCTCTTACGATGGCACCCCTGTTTGAGGTGGCTGAGCTAGATGAAGGATCTCCTGTGAGGGTCAGCCAGACCCATGACAGCAAGAGGCACACAAGTCAGTCCTCAAGAGCAGTTGGAGGCAAATACAGCAAGAAGATTGAAGTCACTGTGCCGGCTGAAAGTGAGGACGTTACACAAGATGAAGATAAACCTATCGAAGACAAGGGGGGTGAAATGATCTCCCAAATGACTATTATGCATGTTATTCCAAAGGGTCGTAAACAGGGAGAGAAACGAGGCAGAGAGTTAGAGAAGGTCCAGGAGACATTTCTTAATGTGGACATTCCAGCTGAAGATGTATCTAGCGTGAAGGCTGACCATGGATCATCCCACCAAGAGGATATCTCCAGTAATGACACAGTGGTGAACTCGCAGACAACTGGTTCTGAGGTATTGGTTACCCCAAGGACTGGACCACCCATCTTGGAGGAGAAAACGGAAGATGAGGATGGCATGGAAGAACACAGTGGAGAAGATAAAGAGCAAAAAGAGGAGAATCCTGGTAAAGAGGTCAAATACGAAAAGGGAGAAGTTTCTGCTAGAGATAAAAGTCTGACAAATGCTTTGAATTCCTACAGAGATTTGCTAGATGTGTCTAACGAGTCCCCTGAGCTCCTGTGTGACAGCGCAAGGTTTATTAGCCATGAGCAAGTGTCCCCAGTAGAGGGAGAGAATGACGATGAGGAGCTTGTAGATTCACACAGATTTGTCTTGGGGGGTCTCGAAGGGCTCGGAGAGGACAATGATGATGATGTCAGAGAGGGAAAACCCAAAGGAAACAGGAACAGTAAAGAGAGTTTACTAGGGAATCTAACTCAAAGACTGGAGAAAGACTCTGATTACGATGTCAGAGATGGAGAGAGTGTGTATGATGATGGGGATGGAGCTGCTTCAGGTATTGAGAAGGAAATCAATGCTTTAGAGGAAGAGAAGGCAACAAATTCAGATGCTCAACCACCTGGGGTATTTTTCTTCCAGGGCTCAACAACCAGTGAAAGTTCTGGTGATAAGACCCATGGACCGGAAGACCATGCTACACAGGAAGAAAAGGAAGAAGAAAATGATCCAGAGACTTTAGATGCTGTAACCAACCAACCTGTGGCAGATGATGTAAAGGAACCTGAGCAAACAAACACATTTTCTGATAAGGAGACTGAGGGCAAAACAGAGACTAAACAGGCTGGGGAAAATGAGGATGAAAAAATAGCTCAAGGTCAAGATTTATATTTGGCAGACGAAATCACTAAAATTACATCAAAGGAACAAAATCATGAGAATAGTGAACTCGACTCTGCCATTTTGGAAGAGAAAGATAAACAGGAAGATGAAAATTCAAATGAGTGCAATCCTTCAAATGAAATGTCGAATGAAGATGAAGCGCAGATAAAATTAGAAACAGAAAATGGGAATCTTACAATCACTGAAGATCAACCTGCTGTAGAAGTTACTGAATCTGAAAATATCAAAGAGGAGACAACAAATACAAACGGGCACGAATCGACTCTTGATGAAGCGGAGAAAGACGAAAGTTTTATGAACAACTCAGAAAGACAATAGGCTACAGAGGCTGATAAAAAAGAGGAAGAATTGGGTATACCAAATACTGAAAATACAAAAGAAGAAAAACTTGTGCCCGTTAATGAAGAATTACAAGGTGAAAATCAAGAGAATTCAAAGGCAGAGCAGGAAAACCAGGAAATGGAAGATCATGTGGTGGAGGAATCATGCGAAGTACCAGAAGGTTCTGCTGTCTAGGGCTTGATGTTTGCATTTTAGTTTTTATCATGCGGTTAAAAATTTGTGTAAAAGTAACATTTTCTGTTGTATGTACGTATTAAAACAATATAATAATGTTGTATGTACATATTAAAACAATATAATAATGCAAAACCTGTTGCCAAGGTTTTGGTTTTTAGCATTAAAATCAAATTTGTTGTGACTCCAGAAACAAGCAATATAAATTAAATCGAAAATCAATTTTATTCGGGTATAAATAATATTTACATGAAATGTACACCTTTTGGGGAAGCACAGAAAACTGTGTGTGTATTGGGGAGAGTGGTGGGAAAGAAGAGATGGGGACGGGATAGATTTGACTGAATAAATTTAATTAAATCAATATGTTTGAAGCAAACATTATCTTTTAACAGTTTCTGCTGCTCCATTGATTCTACACTATAAATGTATTGCTTTTTAAAACTTGCATGTATCAATGGTTAATAATCCTCTAAGTATGAAACTAGCTGCAAGACAATCTGAGAAAACAAATTCTGCTCCTTTTCTTTCTATACTTTTAAACTAAACTTATATTTCTTGCTTCAATATGCAGGTGAGATTAAAGTTTTAAATAAGTGAAAATATCACTAGTATCAATTGGTAAAAGATTCTGTATAGCTGAAGAACAATCTAAATTATAAATTATCTATTTTTGTTCATACCAGAATGATCCATCTAGGTTCGTCTGTCTCATTTAATGATAAATTTTCAATTTTTTTATTATTCAGTTTCAGATTTTGTTGGAAAAAAAACCTCATTGTTACAATAGTGTTACATGTATACTGTTTATCCATGCACCATAAACTCTCATGTGAACATGAGTTACTTTCACTATGATTATGTATATTCTTTAATTTTTTATGTGTGCAATTTATAACACATGTTGTCATTTTATGCAGAGATTAATTTTTATTTCCATCTAATTTCTGGATAAATTAAACACTGCTGCACCAATGAATCAAAAAAAAATATGGAAACTGACTGAAAATAAAGTGCATTTTTCCAAAAGTTTTTGCTCTTTTTGACTTATGTTTTTGTCTTCACAATTTTCTTGTAAAGGTTTGCTAGGATAGTATCAGTACAAATAATTCTGTTTTCATGCATGTTTTGCTTTCCTTAATGTTTGAAGTATCAGGAATTCAACTTTACGACTGATGAATGTGTATAGAAATAATAATTTTTAAGACTGTAAAGTAGGTTGAGCTTGAATTTTATCAATTTTTCAAGATTCTGACAAGAGTTATGTGTACTTGAGCAATTGATCATTAATCCTAAAAAATAGTCTATTAGTAGACATTTGGCTCTTGGATCTGCTGTTAAATAATCACTTCTCTATATAGTGAAAGATCTTATGATTGACCGAGTGATTGTTGTTTTTAATAGCTCTGTAGGTTTAAAAAGGCACCCTTGTTGATTATTAGCTTGTCTGGGAAACTCTGTAAAGCATTTTGAGCATATTACAGAGGAGAGCTATATAAAAAGAAGAAAAAACACCATAAATTATATATTTTCAAAAATTTCAAACTTAAAAACAATTTCATATTAAGCATTGAAGCCAAGCCAAATGAATTAAACATCTCAAGTTCTATTAGTTTAGTAATATTTTATTTAAATCAGTCTTTGAATCTGTACATATGCATATAGGTACATGTGCAAAATTTTCTCTTCTTAACTAAGTCATGAAAATAAATAGCAAAAAAAAATTAAAAAAAGCAGTCAGTGGTAATGATAAAGGCTTTAAAATGGTTTTTACAATGAAATCCTTGCATTAATAATTACAGAGGACACTCAAAACTTGATATGCAGAGAATGTAGCTATCATCTCTTCATCTTTTTCACAAACTGAACACCGTCTTTATAGAAACCAGTCTGGCCATCTACATAGTTGAGCAAATCATCTTTGTCTCGTTTCCTGTCAAGATGAAATGAGGGGTGTTTTAGTGATAGCTGTGAGTAATTATATGGGGATGAATGAGGCCACAGATTTCAAAATGCAATAAAGTTAAGTAAAGGTTGACTTTTATAGTGAAAAAATCCTACTTGTACTACACATGAATATTTGTCTTACATTCTTGAAGGAAATACATAAAATAACATCAATACCTGTGAACTAGCTTGCTTTCATTATTTAGCTCTTTTGAAATAGTTTTGATTGATATCTCAAATTCATGAAACTTCAGGTGGAAGGTAAAACAATTTTTTTTAATGAAATTAAAACAAAAGCAGTAACATGGCATTTAAAAAAAAAAGGCTACAAGAGTAAAAGTTAGACAACATAAAATGAGAAATGAAAAGGATAAAAATAAATATTATATTCTAAGCATGAGCAAAGTAAGATGGCAAGGCGCACTAAAGATAACATCAGGAACATATGCTATATCCTACTCAGGAGGCACAGAACACCAGACAGGGGTGGCTATTGTGTGGGATCAAGACATGGGAAAAATAGCCTAAGGATATTGGTCACAATCAGATCATGTTAACTTTTACAGATAATAGAAAAACCATTGGATCTTAAGATCATTTAAATATATGTATCAACATCAACAAGTAGCAATAATGACATAGAAAAGTTTTATGAAGATATAGAGCAAGCAAAGGCTCAATGCAGATAGCAGGAACTTCTTATCATCATGCTTTGGACCATTTTGATGCAAAAGTAAGAGAGGGAAATGCAGTAAAATGTGGGTGTCATCATGGATAGGGCATCAGAAACAATCAAGGAGAGAAACATGTTAAGCAATGTAATACCAACAACCTTATAATCAGAAAGACATGTCTCCAGCATTCAACAAAAAGGAAATAGACATGGAAAAGCCCAGGAGATGGAAGCAGAAACGAGATCAATTACATCAGTAAAAGATTTAAATATGCTCTCCTCTTGGCAAAGATCTACTCTGTGGTTGACTGATCATGTTCCAGTGGCTGCTAAATTCAAACTGAAGACCAGGAGTAAACCTAAAAACATCATAGCTCTATTGAAATCAAGCCTAGATCCTTGGGAAAAATATCGTGTGGCTTATCAAAATAGGAGAAGCTGAAGAAAAGGACCAACAATGGAAGAAATTCAAAGTAGCGGCCACAGAAGCAGCAATGGAACAAATACCAAGAGACTAGAGGGGAAAAAAAGTGGATGACGGGGGATATTTTGAATCTCATGGAAAAAAAGGAGACAAGTACAAAATAAAAGGGAAAAATACAAAACGGAAAAATGTGATAAAGCCAAGGAGGAGTGGATCAATACTGCAGAAGTATTGAGCAGACAATGAGCAGAAAACACTGACAAAATCTCTACAAAGATAACCTGCTCATACATAGGATGCCTGTGACATCATATTGCAAATAGATAAAATCCTTGGCAGATGGACAGAGTACATGTACATGAGTTAACTTTTAGAAGACCTCAGAAAGGATTGCTATGTAATCAAGTGCAATTTTGCTGATCCACCTATCATGAAAGATGATATCCGGACAGCAATAAGTAAGATGAAATCAAGCAAAACAACAGGCCCAGGCAGTATATCAGTGGAACTTTTAAAAGCACTTGAAGACATGTAATTGACAAGATTGCAATATTAATCAACGGAATCAAGGACACAGGTCAGATTCCACCAGATATCTCCAAACCTAAATTTATAGTAATGCCAAAGAACCAGGGGCAAAAGAATGTGAATTGCATAGAACAACCAGTTTATGAGTCATAACACTAAAATAATTTTAAGAATAATTTTGATGCAAGTCAGAAACAAAATCAAATTAGAAATAGCAGAGGAAAAATGTGGGTTTAAGGAGAGAAAAAGTACAACAAATGCAATCTACATCTTTGGAACTATAAAAGAACAAGCTCTGGGAGTACAAATAGAGGTATTCCTGTGCTTCATTGGCTACACCAAGGTATTTGACAAAGTATGACATGATGACATAATCTCACAACTAACAGAGCTGAAGATGGATGGAAAAGATTTCCCTGTGATTAAAACCATATACTGGGAACGAACAGCAGCAATGGGAGTTGATGGGGAAATCAGTTCATTGAAAAAAAAATATAGTGTGGGATGTCAGGCATGGACATGTGCTTTCGCCAGATTTTTTTCTCTCTCTAAAGTGAAATAATTATGCAAAACCTAGAAGAATATCCTGGAATTAAAATAGGAGGACACAGCGTAAACTTGAGATACGCTGATGATACTGTATTATTTGCAGAAAATAAAGAAGATTTGCAACAATTGTTTATGTTAGACATTTTCATGAAGAAAGCGGAAAGAAAGGATTGGAATGGAACAGCAAAAAATGGAACAGAAGTAATAGTGATCAGTTGAAACAATGAGTTTCCACAGATCAACATCTTTATCAATGTGAACAAACTCAAGCAAAGATATCAATTCAAATACTTAGGTACTTTAATATCAAGTGATGGATGCAATAACACTGAACTGGTATCAAGAATAGCAAAAACAAAAAAGACTTTCCAGAGAATGAAATGGGTACGAAAAATAGATATACATCTCCGTCCACACAAGAAGAAAAACTATAAAGTGCTATATTGAACCCATTCTGGTGTATGGATGTGAGGCCTGGACAATTTCATAACAGCTACAAAAGAAACTGGACGCAACAAAATTGAGGTTCCTACGGAGAATGGTACAAGTCTCATGGATTGCAAAGAATTCAAACAGAACAGTGTTACAAGAGACTGATACAACAAGATCAATCATAAATTGATACTAGAACATCTTGTGACAACCGCAATGATCAAAGGAAAAGGCAGCTGGGAAAAACAGCGAGAAAAGATGCTGCTAACAAAGTCACTAAACATAGGAAAGTAACAGACATACTAAAAGCAATGAGGGACAGAGATGTTGGAAGGTCATGATTGCCTAAGGTAAAGAGCAGGGCATTTGATTGATTGATTGAGGGTGGTAGGAGGGGGAGGCTTAGTAAAACATTGTAAAAAAAAATAGACAGTACCTCTTTTCTTTTGCTTTCTTCTTTTTCTTGCCCTCTGTCATCATCTGCATTTTCTCTTCCTCTTCTTTTTTCTTCTTTGCCATTTGTTGGTACTCTTTTATGTGATATACCTTGTTTCTTGGAGGCTGAAAATGGAGAAAGGGTCAAATGAGGTAAAGAGGTGAATATACAAATACCTAATGATAAGAAGCAAAGAAAAGAAGACAAACCATGTGGTTTTTAAAACAACAAACTAGATTACTAACACCTTTATACTGTTAAAAATCTTATTTTAGAATTTTTTCACCTAAAATGGCACCATAAAGAAATATCATTCATAATTCAGGATTATAAACCACAAAACGTTTTAAATATTGTCATATAGAGTCACAGCAGATCCTAATGTGATAGAATTTGAGCTATTTCTAAACCTCTACATTAAAATACAATAAAATTTAAAATCCATCTGTCAGTGAACTATAATTAAGATCTAGTACACTCTGACAAGAATAATAACATCTAGACTTAAAGTCTTCTTCAATAGAAAATATCTCTTCACTTCTGATAATAAAGCTGCTTTAAAATTTTAATTTGATTATATGATATTTGTCTGTAGATATGCTTGTTTTTCTCTAAAGAATCTGCCTTCTAAATTACTAAATCTAAATGTCTGCACTTAAAAGAAGTAATTTATTTTTACTTTCCAATTCTTACATCCTGCAACCATGCACATCATAACATAAGATACTCTTTTATTTTGGAGCAACGCCTAACAGTAGCAGTGATTTAAGACATAAGTTTGAAGGGTGCAATCATGATTACTCAGTTAACGAATGATTCCTCTTTCAACTTCTTTAATAGTCCTAGAGACCCATAGAAGCAACTGCTGATCACCTTAAAGGAAATACAAGATATGTCAATCATATAGATCTGCCCAACCTTTTAAAGAAAAAAAAAAACCTACTGTGGCACCCAGCTCTATCAACAAATCAGCCATGGCATTTTGCTTGTTAGATTTGTCCATGCCATGAATGCCGAGCTTGCGAATTTCATATTTGGCCTTCTTTTGATCAAATGTGGGTCGACTTGCTGATGGGCCTGCTTGACCCGATTTCAGTTTATCCTGGAAAAAAAACAACCTATATTGCAGCATTACTTTGAGGAATTGAGGCTGACACAAAATGAAGTCATGTCTTACACAGTATAAGTTCTAGAGAAGTGCTGTGGGTTTAATGCACAATTGTGCATGCAGCCACCTGAAATGAAACAAATCTAAAAAAGAAATAAAGTGTTGCAGAACACCTTAAAGCCTTGCTTTGTATCAAAATTGATCATATGCAGATTTAGTCACATCTATTAGAAACATTCTCAGCCACAGTGGTAGGCTTATAACTCATCTTGCAACATTTGTTAGTATAGAATAAACTCTTAACAAAGAATATATTACACTTAACAATGTCATTATACACCACATAAAGCTATGGAGTGACAGATAAATTTAACAAATTTAATCTCTGCACGGAAGCGAATTTTGTTCACTTTAGTTTGCCAGCAGCTTGTTCAAAGCCCATAAATCTTTATCAGACAGCTCACCCCGGGTGGGCAGAAATTTTACCTGAGCAGTAGAAAAAGGCATGCAGCAGGAATGCACTACTTTTTAAAGACAAAAATGCAAAATACCGAATACAGTTATCACTTTTGTGAAGACAATTTCATAAATTTAATTAATTGTGCATTATTTCATTTGAAGAAAGAAAAAAATACACACATTATGACTGTATAATTACATGTTAAAGTTACTGATTTCAGTGCAAAATGGCAAAATCAAAGCAGTAGTTTATAACATCAAGAGACGCCCATGAGTTTCCGAGATAATCGGCATGCAGGCAGACATGGGTTTGAAAACAAATATACGTACTCACTTTTCAGGTTTTACACGTCAAGCGCAGTTTATCAGATATGGGTGTCATAAAAACGATGAGTCACTCACACAATCTCACGCTCAACAATTTCCCCTTCTGGGTCAGCGATAACTGGCTAGCACAAGTGTGGCAACTAATGAGGGGGAATACTGATGGCCATTAACGGTCAGTAATTACATGTCAGAGCAGATCTGTACACAGGAGACATTTACAAAGACAGTGCTGTTGAAACATTGGTTAAACAACACGCGTTTAAAAGAGACAAGAGCATCAGCTTTCTTGGCCACACATTGTATTTTGGTGGGAGTTGAAAAAGCAAGAGGCTGTGTGAAATGAAGTTCTTTACCACTAATGGCATAAGCAAATTGCTTAGTGCATGCAGCAGCATCATGAATGGTACAGTCTATCATATATCTGTGAACACATTTTGATAATTGTCTGTGTCTTGTTTTGCATCTGCCAAGTGATGTGCTGGGTATCTCATAACTATCTTGTGATAGTAGAGGATGCAATGGTTAATCTAGTTCTCTTTTTTTTTGTGTGTACAAACGATGGTGAAATGCTTGAAGTCTCTCCACACAGTCATATATGTATCTAGTGGTGGGGGAGATCACTGGAATTCGTCACGATATCCTAATCCTAGAGAAGTGTTTGATCTATTGTCACTCACCTATGTCTCTTGTGATGGTGCAGGTTGTGAGCTGAACTAGTCTGGAAAGGGTGTTGACACAGGACTTGGTCCTGCCTCACACACAGGTTTTTTAAGAAATTTGTTGCCTGCAGTGAAATACTTAAACTGTTGACACTGAGGGCAGTCGTTGGCCTCAACAGTTTTATCATGGTAACCAAATGTGGTGGTTTTCATGCATCTTCTTCAAAGCAGTCTTTAAGTAACTTTGCTTTTTGCGTCTCCTTGCCATCCCCACATAATCAACACGATACATACACATTGCCCTTTATTGTACTCCTTCAGTGTGATAAATGAACAGAATATATGTTAATGTTCTCCTACCACAAATTCTGCAAAGGCTGTCTACATGCTTGAGATGAGTCTCATGTGTGTTCAATTGTGTGTTCATTGGTGAAAGATAAATTTCACCCTGGAAAGGTAAGCAAATGGTAGCTAATACAAAACTTATAAAAAGTGAAAATCCCAACTCACTTCATTTACTTAAGGGGCTTAATTTATTATTCCCACCAGGTTACCAAGTTTATCAGATACTCGCAATGATTATCATAACAATGCTAGACTAAAATGAATACGTTCTTGTACTTGTCTCATGTTATCCCTTTTACTTGATTCATGCTAAAAACACTAGTTAAATCTAGGAATCAAAATTATAAAATTTACGACAAGAGAAACAATTTATCACGCTACGGTTCAACTGTGATAGCGTAAAAACAAAATTCAAATATCATTGTAAATTAGAAAGGTGTTCTAATCTTTTGATGAAAAAATAAAATATATCTATGGGCAGTAAATAATGAAAAAAGGACTCACCCAAAAAGAACACAACTGGAAAAATTTAAGATTTTCTGTCAACAAATTCAAGTAATGATAACACTGGAACAATTGTACTGATCCAAACAAAATTAGGTTCATCACAAAGTACAGTATTCGGAGAAATTATTTGAGAAGAGAAAATGATGATTTGATCAGTATCCTCGCATCTGGAGAATGAAACTAAATGTTGAATTTCATAGATTTTTTGCTAAAATTGAGTATAAGCAATCAGTTAGCACCTGTATCGTGTGGCAGGCCATTAACCTCCCAGTGGAGTGGCCTCTCATGAGACTGTGAGCGCTGCTGGGCTGTCAGGTGCCTGCTTATTTATTGCCCTCAACTAAAGTGAACGGAATTGAAGTGTTTTCTGCAACGTGTGATCTTATCTCACCTTTTGGTTATCGTCATTTTCCACAAGGCTAGACCTTTTGTCTTTTCCTTTGTATGGGTTGTTGAAAACTACCACCTCCACTTCCTTTTTAGGCTTTGACATCTCTTCTATGATCTAGCACTCCTGAAATGAATTTATAACTTCAAAATAACAAAACATAACAGAATTTTTTTCACTTCATCCTATTATAAATTGATAACTTGAATAACAAAACATAACAGAATTTTATTTACTATAACTCTTATCTAGGGTTTTGTACTATGAAATCAGAATGATAAAAAGATAAATTCCTACATTTGAAAAGTAGAGTTTACAAATGCCATGCATATGCTGTCCATTGTGTTCATTATTTTCATTCCAGAAAGTCGAGCTCCTGTCCTTTAATTTTTAGAAAATTGATGCAATTTTTAAGCCGAGCCAAATGTTGATTTAAATTCTGTAAATAGCTTCCTAAAGTGTAATACTGTTGGTCTTTCCCAGAAATGTCATGTTATTTTTAATGTCAAAATGATAACAAGATCTAGAATCTAGATCCAGAGTAAAACAGACTGAAAAAGTTAGATTTAGATTAGATTCTAGGTCTAGGTCTAGATCTTGATCAATACATTTAGACTATTGGTTTAGAAATGAGATCTAGGCCCTTAGTTCTTCTAGATCTAGATCTAGGTAATTTTTCTCATTCTCATAACTTTCATGTATTAAACATTCTTGATACTGTAACTGTTGCTCTGAACACCAATTTGATTTAGCTCATTCTTGGCTTACGATGATAAATTTAATAGTATCAGCTTGAAAAGTTAATTTTTTTTGCACTATTTCTCTTTGTAGCAAGGAACTAACTTAACTCAAAATCTTTTCATCTTGTTTTAAAGTAGGAATATTACTAGCACACAAAAAAATTACCAATTCTTAAATAGATTCTAAATCTAGATCTAGACTAGATATTTATGTCCAAAATCTATATCCAGATGTAGATCCTGATTAGAGTGAGTGTAGTTTGGACATTAGACAAAATTTAGATCTAATCTCAATCTATAAACTTCTAGACTGATCAATCAATATGAATAATTCTTGCTTTTTATCACTTCGTTTCAACCCTGAGCAATCTAAACATATGAGTTGCTCTATTTTCGTTTTCGATTTGCGCATTTTGAAGAGTTAAATAGTACTAGGAGTTGTGAATCTAAGTACATGTACTGTAATAATTAATTATTATTACCTTACTTTCAAATGACTTCGTATAAACATTAGTCTTGAAAATTAATTTATAACTCAGGTTGTCTGTTTTTAGTACTAGATCTAGATCCAGATATTAGCAAACCTAAAAAGTATTCAAATGGAGGTAAATTTGATTGATTGGTTACGCTCTCTCTTTCACTCTCTATCTGTCTCTGTCTGTCTGTCTGTCTGTCTGTCTCTCTCTCTCTCTCTCGATCTATCTATCAATATCTCTCCCTCTCCCTCCCTCTCTCTCTTTCTCTATCTGTCTAGCTAGCTAGCTTGCTGTCCTTCATTGAGCACGATTTGTCTGATAATCAAGACTATTAATTGATAAAGTCAAACTGGCAAAAGCAGGTACAAGAGGTGACATAATAGAGTTTTAGAAGTACTGTACGAAAGAAAAACCAATGAATTCTTTGTCTATAGCACGTTTCTTTATAAACAAGCTGAAAAAAATAAAAATACAAACAAACAAAAAAACGTTTATGTATTATTGTCAGTCAATGTTTTGCCAACTGAGATATTGATCATTTGTTTTGTGAAAGTTGACAAGTCAAATTGGTAAATCTAGGGCTTAGGTAAATTTTTGGAGCCCCAAAAATCTAGAAGGAATGTAGATCTAGATCTGCTGTGTGCATTTCTTGATGGAATCCTTTATTTCTAGAGTGATTGATTATCTGTACAATTATATTAATACTTCACACTTAGTTTAATGATGGACAATTACTGTTTATTCGTACAACTACACAGCAATTAATCCGAAAGTTGAGTGTATTTTCGTGCAGGATTTTGCCTTTTCAGTACTCTGTTCCACAGGCAGATGATTTTCAGTAAAGTTGTGCAAACGATCAAATTTTTTGTTTATTTTTTGTTATTAACCTACAAACCCAGAAACTGAGTTTTGAAACTTAAATACTCGCTTGATAAAAAAAAGGTCCGGATGCTTGCGTTAAATCATCAACGAAACCTTCAATTGTTATTATTATTATTATTTAATTTTTTTTTTTTTGTTATAAAACTTAAGCATAATATTTTGTCCTCCTTTCACAGGTGCGGCTTTTAATGGGAGAAAAAAAAAGTTCGAGAATTGGTACCGACCGTAAAGACTAAGTGGTCAAAATTAAAACATTCCAAAAATAATAAAGTAAAAGGAAGAGAGCCAAAGAGACAGACCACAGAGCATAAAAAGAAAGAGAATGTAGGCCTACATACGCAAGAGGATCAGACGAGTGGGGGGTGACAAAGAAAAACAGATAGAAAAAATCTTACATATAAAATCATGCACATTGAGTATTAATTAATCAAGTATAGAAATAAGAGAGAGAGAGAGAGAGAGAGAGAGAGAGAGAAAGAGAGAGAAAATGCGAGGGAGCGACTGCTACTACTACTACTACTGCTTCTACTACTACTACTACTACTACTACTACTACTACTACTACTACTACTACTACTACTACTACTACTACTACTACTACTACTACTACTACTACCATCACATTTCCCTCTCTCTCAGTTTATTTTTTTTTATTTTTCTCTCCCTGTCTATCTCCCCTCCCCCTTCTCTCTCTCTCTCTCTCTCTCTCTCTCTCTCTCTCTCTCTCTCTCTCTCTCTCTCTCTCTCTCTCTCTCTCTCTCTCTCTCTCTCTCTCTCTCTCTCTCTCTCTCTTTCTATCTATCTCTTTCAATGCGTGTCTCTGACTCTGGTTTTTTTGTTTTTTTTTTTTGGTCCGGCACAAGTAAAAGTGCATGTGAATATCGTGAATTTGAGATCCCAGGTGATATAGAAGAGAGAGAGAGAGAGAGAGAGAGAGAGAGAGAGAGAGAGAGAGAGAGAGAGAGAGAGAGAAGAGAGAGAGAGAGAGAGGTGAAGCGAGGAATGAGGTACTGTGTCCGCAGAAAATTCTAATAAATGCATATAAATATACCAATTAAAGGAAATAGACCGGTTTGTGTACAACACTAAATTATCCACAGTCATGATGCTGCATAAACTTACTCTTCTAACATACGCATTGACGCGAGGTGTGAGTGTCTTATGTGTTCTTAACCCTAGCACTGCGCACCCATTATATTTAAGCTTTGCCCTCACGATAAGCATTCTTGGCACTATCATAATTGTAGGTTAAAAAAATGTAAACGAACCAGTTGGATCTAGAGGCCACTGTTCCTCAGCTAATTCTAGTTTGATTTTTTGTTTTTGACTCGTATCATGATGATTCTGAAAAGTATTTTGATGACATAACTGATAAAGCTGATCGTTCTATATGATTCAAACCCTGTTGCCCTTTGTTTCTTTGGCAGTGTTATAAACACAGATTTGAAGATGTCTGGTGGAATCTACTCTGTGTCATACATTTCGTAGAGTAATTTTGGGATCTTATTAATTTCAAAGTCTGAAAGTTCTTCTAGAAGTTCCACTAATGTAGCCAAATGTCTAAACCTAATGCTTTGCCTGACTTCATGTTTCTTATTGTTGCACGAATCTCATCTTTCACGATAGGTGGTCCAGCAAAATTGTGCTTCATTACATTGCAATCCTTTCTATAGTCTTCAGAAAGTTCATTTGTGTGCTCTGCCCATACGCCTTGAATTTTTTTTTCCATAATGATGTTACCGCTTTACATCCTGTGCATGATCAGGTTTTCTCTCCAGAGATTTCTTCAATGTTTCTAAACATTGTCTGCTCAGTGCAACTGTGGTACAGATCGATGTTTCCGCATTTGTCATTGATCCACTTATCTTTGGCTTCATCACATTTTTTTCGTTTTTTTTTTTTTTTTTTTTTTTTTTTTTTTTTTTTAATGCAATGTTTCGTGTTTTTCACTAGTACGTTTTGGCTTTGCCTCTTGTCGATGGGTTCTAAAATATCATCTGCAATCTACTTTTCTTTTATTTTCCCTTTCGACTCTTGGTATTATTTTGTTCCCCTGCTGCTTCTATGACCGCTGCTTTGAACTTCAACCATTGTCGGTCCACTTCGTCGGCTTCTCCGAACTTCACATTTATTTTGAACAGCCATACGATATTTTCCTCGATTTTAAAAGAGACAAGTCAAGTTTGAAGTTCTCAGGTGCACTTCGGCTTTTCTAAAGTTTCGGTTTGGATTAAGTAGCCACTGGCACATGATCATGTTGCCAGATGTATTAAAAAGAAAAAAAATCCTAATAAGAGTCCTTTCTTCACCAAGTAGTTGACGAGATGGATGAACTTCAACATCAATACCCGGAGTTAACGTAAAACAAGGTGATAGAGTGCGAGAAAAAGACAGATAATCTGCATAATTAAAAATTATTTTGAAAAAAAAAAATTGGTATCCAAAAAAAAAAAAATTCAATAGTAAGGACAAATCAACCACTCCCCCCAAAACAAAAAAACAAAACATAAAAAAACAACAACAACAAAACCAAAAATCAAAAACAAAAACAAACAAAAAAAAACTATTATAAAACAGATTTAAGAGACAGAGAGAATAGAGTACCTGTTTTTTTAATATGAAATTTATCACAGATTGAACTAATTTACACATGTACATAAAATTCTAAAGTGTTTATTCACAAAAATATTGCTTGTCGAAATGATTAGGGGAATTAAGAGCCTTAGCAGTTGCAGAAATCCAATCATTTGAGTATATGTGTGCTAATTGTAAGAATCCTGTAAATGTGGCTATAAAGAGAGAAATAATAGGAGAAAGCAGTCTTTTCTCTGATATTCTTTCACCCCATCTCTCTAAAACGGATTATGAAACTAATAGCACCATTGTTTAACTTATTTCACTATCGAAATTAATAACAAACAACGATGAGTTTTGGCTTTGGTAGAGCTGGTCCTCTCCAATTTTTGTTCTCTTTTATTTTTGGAGTAAATTCCCCTAGTTTACGCCCCTACGGTAGATGGCGATGACGAATCAGCACATCCGCCATTTTTAGTTACACTGTCAACAAACAAGGAACAGACTGAACGGAGCAAGCAAATCTAATCCAAAATCCTTACTATACAACCCATACAGATAATTTCTTCTCGTATCATTTCCTTTGGCGCTTTATTGTTGAATAAAAGGTATCTCTGCATAGAAGGAAGGATTACTTTATCTCAAGCAAGTCGCTGACTCACGTGAGTTATGTTGTGTCTATTTTAACGATGATATTGACACACTCAATCCGATTATACTGAAGTTACCTGGAAATTTTCTGATTTGAAAGTGGGAATCTAGTCGACATAGACCTATACCTTGGCATCGAAATTTCAACGAAATGTAACCTAAGCTTCGCTTAAGTTAGATTAGATGCTTTAGAAATTAGACTATTGTGTCTAGGCCTATAGACTTAGAATTAGATCTAGATCTATAAAATAGTATAATGAAGATCACAATGCATTTGATAATTGATAGGCCTATTAGTATTACTTTAATTAGAATTAACTGCACTAAATCAAGGCTAGCGGAACCATATTCTACTATGGTGCCAATGTTGACTCTGAATCAAGAGAGAATGGATCAGCTTTTATCACTTCATGTCAGTAAATGGGGTCAAGCGATTAAAATAATAACAAAAAACATTTTCAATACTTAAAAAAAAAACAAAGATTAATTGAAATATTTCCATAGTATGCTACAAATTCTCTTCATGTGATATCTAGACTATATATCTTAAAAAAGAATCATGTAGAAAGTAGAATGTGTATTTAAAATTTAGATCTAGGCCTAGATCTAGAATCAAGATTTAGATTTTCGACATGACTGGAATTCAGAACTAGATCCAGACCTTTATCTGGAACATTGTCTATGCCACGCATGCCACAAATTAGTACTAGGACTATACAATTTCGACAGATGAAAAGATCGAAAGGTCTACATAGACCTGCATGCGTGCCGACAATTGTCGGATTTCCGACAATCACGGCCGTTCAGCAAATTTTTACGGCCAAAACACCATTAACATCAAATTGTCGGCGAGTCAGCAATCCGCCACTCTAACAGCGGCTAGCAGTTAAAACGCCGACAGTCGCTTTTCAAAACTGCCGACAATTGTCGGCACATTCAGTCCCACTGCCGACAATATTGTCGGCACTTTATTTTTAGCTCGCTTGCGTATCATCGGGAAACTCCGGTATGAGAGAAGCTCCCCACTGTCAGAAAACCAAGAAGTGCATGAAGTCCAAATTTAAATCGAGCATGCATACTGTTGCAGTTCGACCTCTTTCAGTTTTTGTTTCCCTTGTTTTTGCTCTTTGTTTCTCGTAGTTTCGCTCGGGCGGCTGCCAATCCACATTGATTTAACTTTAGTTTACTTGAAGTCTGATTCGTTTCTTCATTCGAAAGCATTTTAGGAACTCGCTTTCTGAAATTTCTGGATTTATCGTCGTGTTGATCTATTTGGAACAATATTAAGCCTATTCTACTGTGTAGATCTAGATCTAGAATCTACCTCCTTGTACATTAGTCATGCTGGAACATTTCTTACAACGCTCATCGGATCTGAAGGTAGTGGAGAGTGGTGTTCGAAATAAGTTCAAATGGACTTGATTGGAAGAAAAAGACGCCAACAACGATTTTCTTTCTGAGATTGATATATATTTTTTTTTTAGTATCATGCGAAACTCGACCTCACAGGAATATGTTCAGTGGTAGAATATTAATTTTATTATGACACCGCACTTTTTTCTTCCAAGGTCAACATTTATTGGCAAAAGCGGAAAATTGGTGCGGACTTATTAATTTTTGTTTTTATTGCTAATGCTGTTGTTTAAAATCTTATTTGGCAGCTTAGTTGAGTAAAAATAGAGTCCTTTTCTTACATGGTTTGTTTTTTTAATATAGAAGTAAAAGATTAAAGTGCACGTTTCAAACCATCGAAAAAGCCGAGGAGGTTTGAAAGTGATACCGAATGAAAAACAGAACTAGAAAAATGCTTTTGGCCCTACCTTATATGGGCTTGAAACTATGGTATGCATGCACAACAGACATTAGATCTTAGTGTTGCGTACGGGCCATGTCACCCAGCGCCAATGAAACAAAACAAAACCCGCAGAGCTAATAGTATAATATATTTCCTTCCCTTAATTTTCTTTTTATTATCCTTTAATCTGGGTTGCTTGTGGTGGGTTCCGGTTGGTTGGGGTAAGTAACTTTTTTTTTATTTTGAGACTGAGTCAAGATCCGGCATTGTGATGGGTGCGAAAAAGTTCAGACAATTTGGTTAGGGCTCACATGCAAGTCTATCTACAACATCGAACATTTCAAGGTTCAAGGTTTATCAGATCTAGAATCTAGACCTATGGTTTAGATCGCGATGAAGTTATATTCTTTTTAAAAGTAATGAATTGTTCAATATTTAATCTTTCTTTCCATTCTGGATTGTTTTGAATATATTGTGAACAGGTTCTGCCTAGTTTGTCACCTAAATACATGTAGGGCTCTTGATTAGATCATCAGGAACAAAATTGTCCTCACTATAATACTAAGATGGTTGACCCAAATTGAGGCTGATTTTGATGTCCTTTGTAATATTTTATTACTTTTTTTAATTGATCATTTTTCATGTGTAACAATCTAACATTAGTGAGACTAAAGGTAACCATAGACGGGTCAGTGGAGATGGTAGTGGGTGAGGCAGATACAGATATTATCCAGTTGACCTCAAGTGATTTTATTTTACAAATTAGCTTCACAGCAGAACTTTAAAGTGGAACCCCTCATAGGTTAGCCCAGTCTACATTAAAACTTAATCACACGACAGCTTATATTTAATTTAGAAACAAGTTTGATCTGGGTGCACTTTAAAAACCCTTTGGAGTTTGATTATGAAATAAGAGGTTTCTTTTGGCCTTAAATTATAAAACTCATAAATATTTATTTCATTATTCCTTATAATGATTTATTTTGGATTGCAGCAGCTAACGTCCCAAAAAAAATTTTGATTCAGGGTTATCTTTAGGCTTCAAAATCAGAGATAAACATGGGGTATCTAAACCAATTTGTTCTGGTAGCTATTGTCTGCTTTTCCAGTTTTTGTTGGAGAACACTGGATGACAGAAAAATGAAAAAGTTTCCAATTTTTTCATTAATGACAGATGAAGGTCACATGGGAAAAAGCAGACATGTCACATTTTGAAAAATTGAACACTACCAAGTTTAAATTGTTAAACATCCTGACCATTGACAGATAGAGTGTAGATGTTTTTTTAAAACCACGTACATCACTCAGTATTTGCATGAAAACAAAAATTAAGGGCTTAAGATTTTCATGTATTCAGTTTTAAAAATGATTGGCCTTCAGATTTGTGATCTTCATATGATTACAGAACACATTTTACAGGTACTGAGGCGGTGATGATAGCTCTTGGATAATCATTTAAATTTTGTTTCATCAATGCTGTAAAAGTTTAAAACAATGAGGAAAATATTGTCTGCTTTTTTTCCCTTGAGGTTACTCGATTCCTCTTCAAATTCAAAACTTCTTATAATTATAGTAGGACTTTGACAAAAGCTTTCTCCATAATATGTGATTTTCGTGATAAATTCCATTTTTACGCAACACAATATTTACTCATTCTACCGGTTGTAATATTGAATGGCTCAAGATACTTAGGGGTCATGAATATTTTTTTCCCAGAAAGAAAAAGTGAATTTTATTTTGATTTGGTCTGTGATAAAAACTCCATTAAATACATTCTGCCTTTTTCCGGAGCAAGCTATGATTTAGAGTGAGAAACACCCATATGGAGATGTTTCTTTTTTTAACTCTCAATCTTTGGTTAGGCGTACTTTTTTAGAGAAAGGTTGGTGCATTGTTAGCTGAATGCAAAGAGTCTAACATATGGCACAACAAGCTCTTTCTCAGTCTTCCATTGCAAGCCTTCTGTCTTTACATTAGAAGTCTAGATTATAATCAGTTTCTTTTGCAAGCTATAAAATTTTCAATATTTTTATTTTTTCAGAGTCCTCCTGGTGTTCTTTGCACCCTATCAGTTCTATTATACAACAGAGGTCAGTATGGCGGCCGGACCCTACAATTACAGCTATATCTTCAAATACATCATTATAGGTGACATGGGAGTAGGCAAGTCATGTCTGCTGCATCAGTTTACAGAAAAGAAATGTGAGTCTTTTTCCCTTTGCTTTGATAAAGGTAAAACAATGGGTTTTTTTAGTGCATGGCAAATTTCACTGAGAATTTAAGGATCCTGTATTTACAAATTCTTTTAAATGATATATTTAGGACATTTCCAGTGAGTAAAGACATTTTTTTTTTCTCTATAGCTCAAGGAAAATTTAAACTCATGATGATAGGAAATAGCATAGACTTTCATTTTTGTTAGAAAGAAAAACGCATCTGATGCTATGATTGTCGAGCAAACTCTCAGCATGTGAAATTAACTCATTATCTAATGAAGTGATATACACTTTTAGGCAATTTGCTCTGTCTTGTTGATTTTTTTTTTTTTTGGCTTGCTTTCTGAGTAGTTAGATTTATTTTTTTCCCTCTTTCAAATTGTATGACAAACAGAACCCTCTGAAACTGAAGGTGACCCAATCCCATTGTCATTAACTTTTTTTTTCTCTCTTTTCAGTTATGGCAGATTGCCCCCATACTATAGGAGTGGAGTTTGGAACAAGGTAATAGAGAATAGATTCTCTGGCATTTAATGATTTTTTTTATTTTACCATTTAAACTCTTCGTGGTTGTTCTTGAAATTGAAAGAGATTCTGCCATACCTATCTTTTGCCTTTCCTCTTTCTTCAGGTATTCATATTTTTTAGTTGTTTTTGTTTTTTTTTTCCTACCAAATTTTACTGGACGTTGAGTGGAGAGATTTGATTTGTGTCCAGAAAAGGCTTTGCTCCTTAAAGTGGAAAAGCTAACAGCAAATCATACCAAAAAGATGTCCGCATTGGGACATTACATGACTTTATTTCAGTTGTATTACTTGTAAGATGATTGTTATATAACCTTTTTAATTAGCAACTAAAGCACAAAAAAAAAAAAAAAGAAAAAGAAAAGATTTTCCTTCTTCTTTTAAAATGAAAATTTGAATGCTCTCTTTTATGTTGTTTCCTTAGAATAATCGAAGTAGCGTCACAGAAAATAAAGCTGCAGATCTGGGATACAGCTGGCCAGGAACGTTTCAGAGCTGTGACCAGAAGTTACTATCGTGGTGCTGCTGGGGCTCTCATGGTTTATGATATCACAAGGTAGTGAAAGTATAAGTTGTTTCTTTTTTTTTTTGTACACATGGATGAGTAGAGGAGGGAGAAAAAGAGGGTTGAATTATGTTGACACCTTTCCAAAAACTAAGTATGTTGATGCAGTGTTTAGAGTTGCATGAACAGCTTTGTAAAAAATTTTTATGTAGTTCAGAGGTGCCTGCGGTCCCAGAAAATTCGGGAAACTCCCGGATTTGTTGTTGTCTCCTGCAAAATCACAGATTTTTTCATTTTGATACAGCATTTAGACTGACCCAAGATAAACAATTATAATCAGTTATCTTCATTTTTGTTTCGGGATTAGCGTGACCCAACAATCGTACACAAAAGTAAATAGTGAAAATACAATTCTACGACAAGACCAATATTTTCCCGTCATTGAGTATCAACCTGTGCGAAGATATAAAACTGAGCTATATATATTATATTGATATCAAGTATTTTTGTTTATTATTTATACTTTCAATTCCAATATCGAGATTTGTATTATGGTTGAAACCATCCAGGGTAATTTTCATTCCAAGGCAAATAATTATAAGTCTAGATCTAAATCTGAGATTGTTATTTTCTTTTTTTACACAGCCAAGAGGGGGGGGGGTCTAGTGAGACTTTCTAGACCTATTCAATATTTATCATATTTAGCTCGAATGACTTTTAGAAAGAAAAGATAATAAGAAAAGAGCAGCGCTTAATATGTAAGCCAGAATATAGGCCTTTAAGTATACTCTGATGAGTAAGCTTTTATGGCGCCTCAGTTAAGCCAATAAAACACTTCAAGCATTCTAAAGCAGTAACAACTAAGATTTGTGGGACACTACAACAGTCATTCAACCTCTTAGTCAGAGCACATAAAAAAAGAAGAGAGAGTGTGAGTGTGTGTGTGCTCCTGCCTAGGCTGCTTGTAGTGACCAATTTTTTAAAGTTCAGTAAAAAATTGTGTGTCCTGTTCTCATCCCTGGTATTATTATTCCTTTCATACTTAAGTCCTAGCTTATTTGTTTCCAACAGCTGTATGGCTGTTTTTATCAGTGCTTTAAGTGAAATTAGCAAAAACTGATGTCATTTTTTAAAAATTAGCTTCACCTGGCTTTGTCATTGATTTTGTTCCAAAATCCCTGATTTTGGGGGGTGGTTTCTCTGAAAGGCATAGGTTGGGGTAGGCACCTCTGTATAATTATGTATTGATTTAAACATCTCGCAAAAAATGGCTCCTTTTCAAAATTTAGAAGTACTTCACAGTTGTGTATACTTGATTTGTTTAAGTAAAGGATTAAATTGATACTTATTAATACTTCATTTGTAACATATTTCTGTAGACGGAGCACATATAACCACCTGAGCAGCTGGCTCACAGATGCAAGAAATCTCACCAATCCTAACACAGTGAGTAAAATTTTCATTACACGCACAGTATATGATCATTTTGGATTTTTTTTTCCAAAGGAAAAAAGGTGATTCCTTTCATTCCTTTACAAAATAATTATAATAACAACAATCATAATAATTGTAAAGACGAATTGATCCTTTTAAATCAGAGGTGCCAAATTTGCTGATAAATCCAGAACTTGATTTTTTAAGGTGTGCAGATTCTGCATGGGTTCAGGTTAGTCCTTTAGAAGTCTAAAACTTGTCTCATAAAAACTATGTCCTGCATCAATCCTAGACTTTCATGTGCAGTGTGCTCCTCCTTACCATTCAGTTGTTTTTGTACACTAAGCAGTGCGCATATTGAAAAGAGTTCTCATACTTCCAGTAATGCTCTAGTTTCGATGACATTACTAATTTCAGTTTTGTTATAAAATTATGAGCTTTTCTAATTTAAAAAAAAAAAACAGGTTATGAAAAAAATATTAATATCTCCTCACCTTTATGAATTATAAAAATCCAGATCAATGGGTAAAAAAAAATTAATGTTTGGACCTCTTCTTTACTCCTGTTACATTTTAAAATAATGAGGATTATTTTAATATCCATGAGAATATCCCATTTTAGGTTTTATCAAGGATTATGGAATAGAAGTTTAATAACTTAATTCATACTTGGTAAAAAGATGAAATATGATAGAAGCTCATGCTTTTTTTTTTGAAGCTGTCTTAGCCACTAGCATAACTATGTGATACATTTTAGATACTTGAACATTAAAAAGAAGCCATTTAATAATAAAGCTGTAAGAATGACAGCTCTGCCTGCAGGCTCTGTTCACTTATATTCTTGATGTTAGGACAATGTTGCTAACCTGGAAAAAAAAAAACGTCGTTTTTTTTTTTTAAAAGAAAAATTTTTTTTTGCTTGCTTAACAGGTCATTTTCCTTATTGGCAACAAATGTGATCTGGATGCCCAGCGAGATGTCACATACGAAGAAGCGAAACAATTTGCTGAAGAAAATGGTAAATCTGAGAATTGTCACAAATTATTATTTGTATGACCAGGCATTATAAGTTTTGGAATAACAGCACATATATTGCATTTAAGTATGAATGTCACAGGTTCTTTTGTGATTCTGCCTTGAAAGTCGTTACTTATGTTAAGTATGAAAAGTAATTACCTTTTAATTTGATTTTGATGTCTTTTCTTTTTTATTTTCCTTCTTAAGGACATGCCTTGACTCAGTTGTGTGGCATTTATGCAGTTATTTGTAATTTGTTTGTTTTTTTTTTTTCCAAATTTCAGGACTTATGTTCTTGGAGTGCAGTGCAAAAACGTAAGTCAATGTTCACCATTTAAAAAGGTTTGAGGGTCATATCTCATGCATTTGGTAAAACTAAATCAACTGATGTAGGGTTCAACAATTGTTACTCAACAAGCTTATTTTTTTTTTATTTTAACTCAATCCCACCTAAATGACTCCAGCTTAGGTAAAGCCCTGACCCTAAGAGAAGGGGCGTAACTCTGTACAAAAAAAATAGATCTACACATTAAAAAAAATATTACAATCAAACAAAACAAGATGAAATTATGAAATAAATTGTAAAAAAAAAAATAAAGTAAGGTTTCATTATAGTAAACCAATTTTTTAAGAATTCTTCTTCACTTCACTCTACCACCGTTTCATTTATTTCGCCATCAAGATCCCATTTTACCACCATCTCAACATCACAGTCTTACTCCCGATGCCAAATTCACAATAGTCATTATTTTATGCTGATTGTAGGGATAACCATGCAGATAACCAAAATTAATGGTTTCTATAGCATCCCTAAGATGATTCATTTGATCATCCATTCTAACTCAAAGTTTAGATCTAGCCTAGGCCTTGAAATCGCGGACAAAAAACGGCCAATTTCGAACCGGATTTTTAGATCTAAATTTAGTCCGAAAACGAAACTAAACTGACCAAAACAAGTCTAAAGTGACCTCTTAACGTAAATGAGGTTTTTGCACGAGATTTCCGTTAGGAAAGAAAGTAGACACTCAGAAAGTGACAGTAAACGGGCGATATAGGTACACAATATAGTGGTCCATACATGCGGCGGCGGGCGATATAAATGGAGTTGAGTTAATTTTTTTTTTTTTTTTTTGCAAACATCTGGCTCTATATTTATCCTTAAAGTTCTTATCATTAAACTTTAAATTGGTGGGAGTTTTATGTTTTTACCTTAATTTTATCAATTTTTTAAAAAGGTATTGACAGATTGAAAATTAAGATAAATTTTTTAATTCTGAGAAAATATATATTTACAAGGTGGCCAAATTTTTATTTTAAGCTTTCAATTAGTGGAAATCAAATGCTTTTTACAGTTACCTAATTGCTATATGGTATAGGAATAATAACCTGGAAAAGTTGTAAGGAACGGTAAAAGGATATATGGATGTGATAATCATGGTATCTTTCACTTCCAAAATTAAAATGAAGTTTTTTTGTTCCGTGATATATTTTCATGTGTATGAACTTCAGCCTTAACAAATTGCATAAATTAGGGAAGAGAATTTTCAGTTAATGTGCGGAATATATTTTGGGACAGTCCATGTGATCCTCTGTAAACCATGTCCTTGTGCCAGACAGAAACTTTTATTTGTATCAGAGTCAGGTTGAACTTATGTAAAATGTTACGGGGAAAAAAAATAATAAGAAATTTGATTCTAAGACAAGTACCATATTTTTCCGTCGAGTATCAACCTGTGCGAAAGTATAAGCGGGGCGATACAGTATATCATTATCGCATGTTTTTTGTTATTATTTTTATTATATCGATATTTGTATTGTAGTTGAAACCATCCAAGATATTTATGCCATCGAGTTTTTTACTTTATCGTACATTCCTCTGAAAAACTTCATTCTCTCCATATTCGTACCCAGACATTGTCGTTATTTCCAATAAATGATCATTCTTGTTTCTTCATCTGATAATATAAATGATAGTTTTTACGACTAAACATCAAGATCGATGACAAACCCTAATAAGAGCTAGATCTAGAACTAGAGTAAATCTAGATCTTAAAGTTATAATCAAAACCAGGCATGATATAAACATGAGACTATTTTAGCAGGTGATTTTCATTCAAAAGCAAATAATTGTAAATCTAGATGTAGATCTAAATGTTAATTTGTTATTTTTCTATTTACACGACCAGGTAGGGAAGCCTAATTAGAAGTTTAAAGACCTAATTGATAGTGATCATTTTCAGCTCTACTGTCTTAATAAAAGATGAAGTGCTCAATATGTAAACTATAATATAAGCCTATATGTATACTCTGATGAGTAAACCTTAATGGTGCCTCAGTTGAGCCAGTAAAACACAGAAAGCAATAATATTTCGGGGACACAGCTTTAGATGGGCTATAGGTCATTTAACCTCTTAGTCTGTGCACAGAAAAGAATATGAGCTAGATCAGTTTTTTAAAAAATATTCCACAATCATGGCTCTGTGTGCAATCAAATTTTTTAAAATTTATATGAGGAGGTGGAGAATGCTTCCCTCCTATGCTACTCGCATTGACCAATTTCTAAAAGTTCAGTAAAAAATTTTGTGTTCAGTTCTCATCCCTGATGAATACATTTTATGCGGTTGTATCTTGTTTCAGGGGTGAAAATGTTGAAGATGCCTTCCTTGATACCGCAAAGAAAATTTACCAGAATATTCAAGATGGCAGGTAAGCTTAGTTTTGTCTTTTGTGTTGTCAAACTGCTTCATTGGTAATCTTTTTAACTTTCATGATATGGTTCATATTTATATAATTCTAGATGTGTAAATGATGTATTTTGTACAACCCTCAAAACTCATTTTTGGTTTTTGCTGTTGAATGTTTTATTTAAAGGAAAAATAATTTCTCGAAACCGTTGTGATTATTGCCTCAGTATTTCAAGGTATAAAATAGACATCTTATTTTATTTCTTTATTTACTTTTATGTTGTTAAACTATATAAAGGTTGGAAAATTCCAAATTAGCAAAAGTTAAAAAAAGTTCTTATGTGGGAAGGAAGAGAGACAAGATGCTGACAGCTTGAATCTACTATCATTATAACCAGATTCAGAACTGAAATCCTGACTTCAATGTTCACTTGCTAAGTCTGTTTCACATAATTTGATCACCTTTTTGCTTCCTTGCCATGAAAACTTTATTCTGTTTTCTCTTTCCCCCATCTCTAGCTTGGATCTGAATGCCGCGGAATCTGGAGTCCAGCACAAGCCAGCAACACCACGCATTACCATGAACGCCGGTGTACAACCCCCAAACAAAGAGGGCTGCGCTTGCTAGGAGAAGACCACTCATGTCTGTGTTGTTGTCACACCATATTTCATCGTTACTTTCATCAGATTCTCTCCCTCATCATCCAGTATAAGTCCTTATCCCGTGGCATCTTTCTCCTTTAGTCAAATGAGATATACTAGCTAGGTGAAATCGTTACATACTTACTCTCTTATTTACATTTTTTTTTTCTATTCCTTTTGTTTCTCCTTTGTCTTTTCCACCTTTTGGTAACCAAAAACCATTTCTATTTTACAAATTGTTAAAAGTAGCAGAGATCTTTATATTTATTATTTAATTTTTGAGGCCCCTAAAATCTTTTTGCTTTTAAGTTGTGTGGTCTTTTTTTTTGTTACTTTTGTTATTAGAAATATGTTAAATTGTTGGTTTATGTTTATTTTTTTATACCTTCTAGGAAATCCTTTTTTTTATGTCTTCAACCCAAACATTTGATAAAAATCTATTCTAAAAACAGTACGGCTGATGTCATCAATTTAAATTCATTATCATTATTTTTTTCTTTTTTTGGGTACCTATTATGCTGCACACATTTTGAACACATTCACAAATTATTTTTGTTTTGTAACAAATATTTTTTTACTTACATTAATAATCTTTATCATAAATATAAATTGTAAAACGACCCTAAGTGAAATATTTGAACCATTTACAATCAAAAGATAGATAAGTTGTAAAGGGAAAGGGGGAAAGTTTGTGAAATCAACCTCAATATCATCACGGGAAAGAAAACTTCCAAACTGAATAGGCCCACAGCTTTACTGCAATAGGTAGTTTAAAAAAAAGATAACTTATCCACTGTGTTTTTATTTCCCATAAATGAAAGAAGATTGAAAAAAAATTTTACTTCCAGACAATGTTTTGCTTTAAAGGCAGTGCTGCAAGTAAGAGATTGGAATGTATTATGTCCTTTTTTGTTATTCAAAAGAAAAGAAGATAATTAAATCTGAAATGTTGGTGCCGGCTGGGTGTACGTGTTAAGTTTGAAAATTCTCTCTGTTTTTAGTTTTAATAAATGCTTGCTAAGAGAACAATCATTTTCTGCACAAGTATTTTATAGATATATATATACATATTTTTGTTTTTGAACTGAAATTGTACAATCTATTGCATGTATACTTTAGCCTCATGCTATCTGTATATAATGTTTTGCTGAATGTGTAAAAGGGAAAACAAGTCTGTGTTTAACACATGACATATTAGGTAGCTTAAATGTGTGAAGATTGTTTGGATGAGATGAAAGATGCTTAGAATGTTCACATTTCTATAAGTGTACACTATATGCATTAAACTGTGTACAAGGTTTTGGCGGTCAGTGAAATGTTGGTTCTCTTTTTTTTTGACAACAAATAATGGGAATTGAACGTTTGCATGCATTTCTAAAGAGTTGACAGGAAATTAATTCTTTGTCCCCTTCAACTTCACAAATGCACACAATTTGAACCTTCTTAAGATTTTTTTAAAACAATTTTTTTTTTAGTGGCTACAAAAGGAATTGATGTAAGCCAGTACGCGTTTGTAAGTGATAAAGGCCTTTTCGTATGTTTTATATGTACATTTTTTTTTTGTTTCCTATTTTATTATGCTAAACATGAAATAATCGTTACAGCAAACTTTCCAAGAATGATTAATTTAGGTAAGTGATACTTCTATCTAAATATGCTCCTGCATTTTAAGAGTAGTCACAATCATCTCTTGAGTAGATTCTTTAATTTTTTTTGTTTTGGCGATGAAATGATAACACAACAAACTTCCTACAAATAGAAAGCCAATATATTATGTAGCATTTTTTTGAAGTGTTGTGTCAAAGGTATATTTTTCCCACATTTTTTTTTATTTTGGTGTACTCACTGGCTGGCTATTGTAGGTTTTCCAAATTTGTTTTGTATGTACACAGGGCATAAAGATCAAATGTATTTAGAACGTGAATTCTTTTCTGAAATCATTGATAAAAATCATATTAAAGACATGTAGCTATTAGAAGTTCATTGTAACTTTGTAGATAACTACTTGAGTAAATTGACATTGTTATGGATAATGGTTTTCACGAATAGTCACCTTTGTTGTATAATGATTGTTTTAAAAGTTAAATCTTTTTTTCTTTGTTGTATTTATGAATGTTTAATAATGTAGATTTTTGGCTAGAAGAGAGAAAGGAGGCCTAAATAAGGGGTTGTATGAACAAAGGTCGAGTCTTCTAATTTGTCAAACTTCCAGCTATGTTTGAACCATATACATACATCTTTACCATTTTTCAACTTTTTTTCCCATGCAAATCATATGCATAGAGCTACATCTTTTGCCTGCTTGGAGATTTATACTTGGGACTGTTTTTTTGTTGTTTTTGTTTTTAATTTTTTTTGGGAGGGGAGAGTGAAGGTCAATTTCGGTTATTCTTCTTTTCATTGTCATTTCAAATGAATATAGGCACATTTTGATTTAAAACTAAACAAAATGAAAAGGAATGGGCTCTTGCACTCCTTTGGTTTTTTTTTTTAAGTATGTACTTGGTAAATTGGCAATCCTACGGTATTGTCCCAGAAACAATTTATGTTTGGGTGTAAATTTGTTGTTTTGTTCGGCTAATACTGTCAACAAGGGGTCTTTGCTCTTAAAATTAACTTCATTCCTATGCCTGCATACATTGAATGAAACAAAACGGTTTGTGACTTTTTATTTTTGTTTTGCATTACTCTGCGTTGTATTTTTTAAAAATGATTTATCTCCCTGGCCCTCTACTCTTCCCACCCCACCACCACCATTTTTTCTTGAAGGATGTGGAGCATCTTGTAATACTTATTTCATTCCTGGCACTGGAGAAAGCCATTTTGCACCATGCCTGTTGATGTGTCTGCTCAGTGGGGATGTCTCTGTGTGTTAGAAAACTGCTTGGAAAACTTCTGAGCAAAAGTCAAAGTCTGATTTTACAGGTTGAGCTTGAATGCTGTTTAATGTGAACCTCATTTTCAAGAACTGATTTGAATCTTGTTTTGGCTGTGTATAAGTACAACAACAAATTATTGGTGACAGAAAATATTCAGAGGAAGTGATTAAATCTACATAGAATTGTAGACTTTAAAAAAAATGAAAGTAAGTTTTTTTTTGTTTTTCTTTCCCTATAGAGAGCCATAAGGCAGGGACAATTGTTAAGATTATGTTTCATTGGTTTTAAAGGACCAGAGAGATTTTGTATGACAGAACATGTGTTTTGATTCTTTGTTAAACATTATTTATTTTTCTTTGTCTGAGTAAGAGTGTTTCAGTGTGGTGGCTGTGCTGATGTTGGAAATAATTATTTTTTGTTTATTTACATATTCTTTACTTTCATACCTTGTTTGTTTGTGTGCTAGATCTAGATTACTTTATTAGCAGTAATGAATCAACGTACAGGAAAAGCGTAACTTGCTTTACAAGAATAGGCTGATAGTTACCCTAGGCATAGATGAGGTCTGTTTGTGTGATTACAATTGGGGAAGCCATGGTGGAGAAACTTGAAGTCTAGAGGATTTAAGCAGATTGTTTAATGTGTGGTTTCCCCTTCATGTTTGAAAAGAATCTTGGATTTTAGGGAGATGCAAGTTCTTATCTTAGTGTACTCAGCTGAAAGAGATCTTCATTTCTTTGCTGTAGTTAATATCTTTGTGACAGTTATGACGGGAAAGCGATTGTGATTTTTTACTTTGATGATCTTTCAATTTTCTCTCGCTCTTTGTTTGATAAATTGTAGTAGTTTTTTGTCAATGTTAGAAAATTTTGGCTAGGATCCTGATTCATAGCTGAAATGGATCATGGTATCAAGATTGTGATTCAATACATTTTTTTAAACCCATTTTTAGTGTGTTTGATTTGTAAAGTGAAGTATTTACTTTGGTGCAATCTGAAATTATTGGAAATTATTTTCCAAAACTAAACAATTTGTGGTTAAATAAAGAGAAAAAAAAATATGAATAATGGGGCATTTTTATTTTCTCTCCATATCCTATTTTTCCTTTGTTACTGACTTTGAAAATGTCAATAGGGCCAATTTTACTTATAGTTATACACTGCTACCTGTTCAGGACAATTTTCTAAGATTCAAAAATAGTTACAACCATTCAAAATAAAACTTTTTGCTTTGGGCAATTTAGTCCCCTAAATTTCATAAGGAGAGTTGTGTAGAGATAAATGGACTCTTTTAATAGAAAAAAAAAGAGAGAGGAGAAGTCTACATAAAAATGTAATTTTTTAAATAAGTACTGCTCTAAAAATTTTAACACAGAGTTTGATTATAATTAAAAAGTACCACCCTAGCTGGCTTGCGTATCATGATTGAAAATAAAAAGTTTTTTTATTTTTTTTTTGCATTGAAACCTTCATTAAAATTTGTGCAAGATAGATTTCAGACTCAGAGGTATTATATGTTATTTCTCCTTGTAAAAGTAGAACTAAGATCATTGTTGCTACATACATTAAGAAGGCTAGAATGGAAATTAAGTTTTGCATTGACGTTTTATAACAAAGAACACTCAAGTCTTGATAGTAACCATGCACTGGCAGAGCTCTGACATTGTGGTGTAAAGAAATTAAAGCTCATGTTTTTAATATGACTACAGTTATGCACAAAAATTAAGGGATACCATTTC
Organism: Elysia crispata; assembly: GCA_033675545.1. Taxonomy (NCBI): domain Eukaryota; kingdom Metazoa; phylum Mollusca; class Gastropoda; family Plakobranchidae; genus Elysia; species Elysia crispata. The sequence goes on along the minus strand of JAWDGP010007174.1, from coordinate 529,339 downwards.
TATCTTTATAATTTCACAGGCTACTATGCGCTTTGTTTTATTTTTAAAATTTTTCATGAGTTAGAATGAGATACTAGCTATGGTTTAATTACAAGTTGCAATTGGGGAATGCAGAAAAAAAAATTCAAGAATTAATAAGTTTGCACAAGAGCCTCATGTCCAGTCAAATTGAGTTGCATTGCACTTCTTGTCATTTGTAAAAGGGATTGCTATTTAAAATTACATTTATTTCTTTTTAAGATTACATTGTGGATACAATTGAACGAACTATAATAACTCTGTGAATACATATTCAATTTTTCAATCTCTACCTATAGCACAAAGAAAGAGGAGGTTATAAATTTTTTTTTTTTTAAATAGGCGATATCCCTAATAAATTTTAGCGAGGGTTACCTTCCTTGAACGACATACAAACACAGCCTAGGCTTAAGCTTAATAGTTAGTTTTTAATGTGGAAATTACTGATTACTGTTCAGAGACGGAAAATAATCAATTTTATATCTAATCTTCGAGCAATTAGCATGTATGTTAAATCTAAACATTATAAAGGAATGAACAGGTGAAATTTTTATTAAAAACAAAACAGTGAAATACAAGAAAAGCGTTTGTAGCGCTCTATGACTACAGTGCAATATTGAGGTGTAATCGCATGCAAGCTGAGATCTCTTGACTGTCGTCAGTAAACTCTCTCTCTCTTTCTCCTTTATTTCTTTCTTTCTCCTCTCTCTTTTTTCTGTCTCTATCTTTCTCCCTCTCTCTTATTCTATTTTTTTTTCTCTCCTACTCTCCTATGTCTTTCTTGCTATTTCTCTCTTTCCTCTATTTCTCCCTCTCTGTCTATCTCTCATTTTTCTATCCTCACTTCCTCTCTCTCCCTCTGTATCTCTCTCTCCTTTCCCTTCCTCTCTCTCCTTCTCTCCTTTCTTGTCTCTGCCTCAAGTGATAAGAGAATTTGAATTATTAAATGTATTAAATGCTATGAATTTCAGTTTAAGGTGATATCGTCCATTTCTTTAAAATTTCGTCAGTACCTCGAGGCATTTGCAAAACAATATTACTGCATAAGGACATTAAAGTGGGGAGGGGGAGAAAGAGAGAGAGGCACACATAGACAGAAAGACATGCACCAGATCTCATACACAATGGGAATAATTTATTGTGGCTAGACTAAGGCTAAAATAACTCGTTTTGTTGCTAAGGCTAAACGGGGAACTTCCAGTCGCTTCTGTCTGTGTTTCCTGTACTTATAAATTAATCTTAATACAATCTGCTCTGTAACCAAGCTAGAAATGACTTGGAAAAATTTTTCTCTTGCATTTCAATGAGCAATAGACATAGATCTAAATCTAGGCTAGATTGTTAAATCTATGAGTCTTGCAAAGAATTATTATGAAATTTAGATCTAGGCAGGGTTTTGGGTGTAATATTTATGTAGTATGCATATTCGACTTTTAAGTGCAAAATGCAAGCAAAATTCAGCCTCTGTTGTCCGTTTTTAGTGTAGAACGAGGTGTATTAATTCATAAACAATAGACTAGGCCTATGTATCCCTCTAATCTTTGGTCTAAGAGTGCCAGTTAATCAAGGTGCTTAATTCTCGCTGACCTTTTTTAGGAACATCATCTATTAAAAAAATTAGGACCGGTTGCAATGCAAATGAAAAAATGAAAGAGACACAGAAAAAATACCCGTTTAGAGTATTTTATTCAACTTTTCATTTCCAAACTGACAATCTGCAACATTTACTTCCTGAATGTGGAGTTAAAAGATTCAAAGATTGAAAAAGTAAAAATGTACAAAAGGATTTTTTTGGTCATGAAATAAAATACATTCAATATATAATTATGTATCAAACATCTTAGAAATGCACAGTTCATGTACCAATAGTTGCCTGACTAAAGAAACGATAAAATGTTTTTTTAGTAGTGGTAACATACTCTGATATATAAGGCAAATTAAATACTATTTGTAAAGAGATTCAAGGCTTAAAAAAGCTGCTTACATAATATTTTTCATCCTAAAATCGAAAGCAAAAGTAAAATCATTATTAAAAATGAATTTTGAATTTTACATCTATCAGTTACAATTAGCACTAAGTGGAGAAAATACCCTTTAGTAAAAAAAAAAAAGGAAAATTGATCTAAATAAATAATAAAATGACTTGAAAATATTCTCCTGTTTTAATTATAATTTAATTTTCTTATTTGTCACTGAGACCATCAAAGACATTTACATGTGAATAAATAAATTGAAAAAAAACAACATATAGGCAAAGTAATGCTGTACAGAGATGAAGTCCAACTGTCTGGATACAAGGCATATATTTTAATTACTTGAACAAACAATAAATATGCAGTGCAGGATGTAAAAGACTCCTGTCTGTTGCAAATAATACTGAACTAAATACTATGTGATTAAGAAAGTACTGCATCCTGAATGGCATTATGAAACAATAATGAATTGTGCTTCGTTATACAATCAAAATCAATTGTAAAAGCATGCAAAAAGCTGTAAGGAGCCAGAAGGGTTGAGGTGGTTAAAAAAAAGCTGTTGATTGATTGTTTTTTGTTGGCATTAAAAAACTGTGATCTTTAAAATCTACTAAAAAATTTTTGTAGAATTTCTTTTTTTTTTTCCTTTAATCAGCACAGATTAATTGTATCTTGGTGGTTACTATGTCATATGGCATGATAAATCATTGTCTGGACTTTGCCAAAACAGAGACAATAAGCCATTATTTTAAACTCAAAATGTTTGAAATTTGGTGGCACTGTAAATACCTAATACATCTTACTTTCAACAAGCAATGAAAGACTTAAAACATGAAAAAAAATAAACAATGCACTTGCATAGTTGCATGAAATTTAAAGTGTCAAGTCAAAGTAGGAAAGAATTTAGGAAAAGAAAGAAATTTATCACAGGTGCCAACTACTTGCATATCTATATCACAGCCTTTGGGTTAACAGATTGAGTAAAAGGAATTAATGAGATAGGCAGAACATTAATTTGAGGTGAATTTCTTCCTCTAAAGTTGTAATAAATAGGCAGACATTCATTTTGAGGAGAAATTACTTCCTACCCCAGTTGTGGAGAGCAATAATGAGATTTTAAAAAATGGCAAGTGCTTCTTGGTAAAGGAACATTTATGTTAATGCTGAGATGTCTTGCCTGGGAAATACTGACACGATTTTAAATTCTCTATCTTCTTAAAAAACTCATATAACACATGGGCTAAGGGCTCTGGCAATTTTGGATGAGAGCACAGAGTTGCTTATGAAAATATGAAGTGGTACTTGAAAAATGCAGAGATATTTGCTTAATTTTCCCCTTTGATATTCATTAGATTTTGCAGAGTGGAAATGTTCCCTTTACATTTGACCAGAAGGTAACAGCAGGTTTTAAATCAACATGGCAATCTACCATCATATTAGTTATCAAACTTACTAACTTTTTTTATTCTCTCAAAATTAAGAAAGAAAAGCATAAATGGCAAGGCAAATGCGAAATGAAGCAACATGGGTGTTATCATGAAAAAAAAATTACTGTTTATGAAATATCTTTCTGTTTGGTGGGTGTTGAGAAAATAAAAAATCTCTAATTTCGAAAATGAATGAGAGATCTTTAGCTTTCTCAGACTGGTTGACTTTAAAGCTATTAATTAAAAGTTTTTCTGCCACATATATAATTAATAATTATAAGTGTATCTCATTCTTCACTTAAAGCTGCAGCCATGTACCATAGGAAAAAATAAGTTCTTGAGGCAAAGCATGGGCATATAAAATAATTGTTTAAATAACTTCCAAAAGCAAATTGAATTCTTACAAGCAAAGATCTCTTGCTTAGATAGCAATATTTTTAAAAAATTTTTTGTCCTAAAAGCAGAAAAGAATGAGGCAATTTATTAAAAAAAAAACAAAAAAAAAACTGTTAAAACTATTTTAAAATATAACTCAGAACTTTTACAAATGTTGGTTTTGTAATTTTTTTAAAAAGTTTTAAGTGTAAGCAGTCTCCTGAAAGTGTGCATATGTTAACTAAAAGGCAGTCCCAAGTGTCCAGCGATGATCAGCTTTTTGGCGGCGCATGCGTACCACACTACCATCAACTTCCGCTGCTGCACTCTTGCTGCGTTTATCAGCGCGCAGCTTCCGTTCTGCTATGCGGAGCATTCCAATGTTACGGCTGGTTGCTGTCAGCGATTGAAGCATGTTATCTCCAGACTGGGTGCAAGTTGATGATATGAAAAGAGAAAGAAAATATAGATGTATAAATTATGACAAATTTGATTGGTAATATGTATAAGAAAATCTCCAAAACTGGATAAATTTATCATAGATGTATAGGTCATGATAATATTTATATAAGCATAGAAAGAATTTTTCTTGTGTCTCTCAATACTATTCTTCACAATATTATGATACATTACTTTTGCTTGAAAGGACAAGCTTGAAAAAATATGAGAACAAAGTAGAAGGAGAGATGTGATCTCTTTTGATTGTAATTTTCTGTTTGCAGTGAAATATTTTAGAAAGAGTAGGTAAAGGTAAAGAAGGATCTTGTTACAGAACAAAGATCTCAAATACACTCAGATTCAGAAGAAAGTAAAAAAAAATACTTAAAAAAAAAGGCAAGACATACGTTACAGCATTATATATACAAGCTGAAAACCCTGTTCTCTGAATAGGACGCTAGTGTCAATTGGCTTGGGTGCATGTATGTATTAAATTAATAGGCTTATAAATGGTCTTGATATCCATCCTTTTACTTACACGATTCAGATATAATTATGCCTCCACTGACCTCACTTTTCCTAGAATCTAGATATCTTGATAATTCTTATTCTAAACACAAAATTAACACGCAGAACGTAAATCCTTTTGGAATAAAGGAAATCGACCAATTTTTTACTTTTCCAGTTTGTTTTTAGATCCCTTTAAACGCTAATGAGAAAGTTATGAATTTTTTTGCATTAAAGTGCACTACCTTGCAGAAATTCATATCCGCACTAGATGTTTCAAAAATCTGTAATTAGATTTGGATTAAGCAAATTTATTATTCTAAGCCTAAAAGTAAAATCTAGATCTTTCTAAATGTAGATCTCAACCTATTGATCTGAGTCTAGCTGTTGTAAATATCTAGACCCTAGATTTAGCACCTATGTCCAAATAACTTTTTTAGATTCTTTATTAGATCTTACACTATAAAATGTGGATCTAGATCCATTTCAGACGGTTTTACATCTGCCGCTACCTACATTGTATGTATACTTTCAGTTTCATTCCTGCTATCTCTGCCCAGCTGTGCTTACTGGAAGTAGTAACTCACACATTCACCTTTTTGTTTTAAGAAAATAATAATCACATTTTTGCCTTTAATTTTCGAAAAACACTATTTTGTTGAAAAATAAAATTATCCCTCCAAGTTTTAGGGCAATTTACAACTTTATGCCAAATTAGACGATCCTAGTTGCTCTAGAAATGCTCCATTAGATGGTCCTCATTTTTCGCCTAGCTCCTTTATATGTAATTTATTTGCCACTTCCCACCGAAGGAGATTTCCAAAAGATATCAAAAGTGGTTCCTATGGTGAATGCTACAAAGTTCATGGACTACAAAGATATCAAACAAAACAGTGATGCCAGAAGCTGACACAATGAGATCACTTATACATGGATTAATTAAAGTCCAGGCAACCTTTTTTGACCAAATGATGAGAAAAGAGGAACTGTAACATCTTGTGACAACTGGAATGATCGAAGGGGTACGCATTAGGGAAAACAAGAGAGAAAAAAATGTTGGATGGAGTAAGAGGGTGCCTAAATTCAGGAGAGTGACAGATGCACTAAAAGCGACAAGGGATCAAGATGCATGGAAATTCATGATCGCTATCACCAAAGAGCAGGGCAACTGATTGATTGATCAAATATATCAGCAACATCCTCCTATCCAGGCTAAATGTCATTGAGCTCCCTTAGCTCAACAAAACTGACCCATATTCGACTCACCTTAATGACCTCTTGAGCCTCAGGAAGTTGAGTGCCAGGGTGTCTCTGGAAAACTCTCACCAAAGGTCTGTCCAGGTGCTCCCTTGAGGACAGGTCAGAGTAGCTCACTGGACCCTGACAGAATACAATCAGGGGTACAATTATTACGATAAAGGAAGTAAATCTTTGATGTCACTTATGGTTCTAAACAATTTTAGATTAAGACTATGCGAAGATGCAGCATCACTCATCTTCCTCAAAATGTTGTTTCATGTCGTGAGTTGTATTCACAACTCGTGGTGCCCAGTGAAAACCAAATTATCCAAAGGTGTTGTTAAATCTTTAATCTTTTTTCAATGTTCTTGAGACGCTCCTGCTGTTGAGGGAAAAATAAACTGCATATTGATTTGAACAAGCAACTATACAAATTATTAGGGAAAATAACATCAAGGCTTTTTCACCCTTTTGAGCAATATCATTGTATTGGTCTTCAGTCATATAAAAAATCCAGCTCTGTCTCTGGTGAAAGTGAATCAAAACAGTCAGTTTGACTGATGTTTTTACAATTAAAAAAAAAAATATCGAAGGGAAAGAGGAAAAAATTTCAATATACTCCATTCATGCAGCTGTCATCACAAAAAAAAAAATAACCTTGTTTTTTTCGACGATAGACTATAAGAATCATATCATTCTTAGTATGCTATCTGATGATAAAGCACTTTTTAGCAAAGTCAAAATTTTAGAATAAATTTTGAAGCAAGTGTGTAACTCTTCTTCAATTCCTCCAAAAGTAATTCAGAAAATAAGACACAAAAAAGAAAAGATCAATACCTCCTTGAAAAAACAGTACAAAAAAGAACAGTGAGCTAATATTGTAAAATCCTGGTCTACTTATAGATCCTTTCTAACACTCATAATCATATAGATAAAAAAAAAATGGGCAGCTATGAATTCTTGCAAGGCTAAGCACTTTTAGACAATTTTCACTTACATTTATATAGTGTGACAACGGGAGTCTGGAAGGATCTTTAAATAGAGTGGGAAAATACAGAATTAGCTGTTTTCCCTAAACAAATCGCTTACCAGAGTATATCCAAAAGCTCTCTCTGTGTTGTCATACCAGCGCTGAGCACGGTGCAGGGCATGTCTGTTTTCACCAAGACCAAGGTTGATATGTTGCTGTTTCAAGAAAAAAAAACCAACATAATTCACTGAAATGATTGTCTTTCACAGCAAATGTGCCTTTCTTACAAAAAATATCATCTTGTACAGCTAAAAAAATTTCCATCTCAAGCTTGCACCAGTATAATTAATTGTAGGAGTAATTTTCTGATTTTTATATGAAACATGAATACAAATGGAAAAGCTGCATGAAGAAAACCTTGATTTGACGAGCTGATCCAAACTACCCAATTAATAGAGTGAGAAGTATAATGTTAAAAAATTTGGTTTATTTCAAGGCAAAGAAACTTAATTCAAGAAAAAGTGTCTTGAGAGATAGTTTTTATACTGGTGTAAGATCTAAAAGAAACTTAGGTTATGGTTTTAAGTTATTCTGTATCTGAGTTAGAGAAAAATTAATTAAGAACTCCTTTGTTACGAAAGGTCTAAATCTAAAGATGATTAAAATTAAGTTAGTTCTCATCCTTACAAATCTGTACTAAAACCTTGGCAACCATTGCTATTGCCTCACCTTCAGGGTGTAGGTCTCGGCCACTTTCTGCACGATGCCCTCATTGACTGATTGGTGAGCTGCCTGCTTCAGTCTGTCCACACGATCAATGGTGGTCCGCAGCTCTCGGCGCAGATATGCAGCTTGATTTCGGGCTTCTGTCGCATCTCCCAGCAGTGAGTCTACTTCAGGTGTGTATGGCCCCAAAGGATCTGCTTTGCTGGCACCCATTCTGAAAATTTTATATTGCATAATATAATTATATATTACAACATTTTACATAAAAAAAAATACAAGACGAAAATCATGGAGCTTACATATTAATATTTAGTTCTCAGTCAATAAACTTCTTTAGGTGCTAAGAATGAAAAAACTCTAGTGGAGGTTTGAGATAGTAAAATCTGTGCATGATGAGAGTGCTTTAGATACTTTTGCAGATATCACATTACACTTAAATTGAGTTACACTAGAACAGGAAATGTTTGAATGACATAGAAAAAATTGGAGCTCAACCTAAATTTTAAGTTAAATTAAACGACTATTGATATCAGCAGTCACTTAATGTTACTGCATAATCATCCATGGTATACACAAAGCTCAGAAATGATTCAAAAAGGTTTTATGTGCAGCTCAGTCATTTACTTAGTGATGTAAATATGAGTACAGAGCTGATATTCATGTCTTCCCATAAATGTAGCATCTTTTGGTTGCTTCATTAAATGTCAATGTTAAATCCAAAATTTAATCTTTTTGGCCTTGAATTCATTTTATTTGCCTTATGCAAAATCAAATTCATATTTGCTCAGGGAGACATCTTTGAATCAGTGAAAGAAGAGAATGACTCAGCCAAAATTCAAAGTGTGTCTTCAAGCCATGAACTTAAGCCCAGCTGGATATCTGAGAATGTTTGATATATGTCACAAAATTTTGCAATGCATTCCAGAAAAAAAAAAATGCATCAATGATATAGTGGTCTTAGCTACAGTCAGCTATGGTTAATGGGTTAAAAAAAAAACAAGAACATAAGCAGAGAGATAAAAGCTCACCTCCCTGGATCGACCATGGATACTCGTCCCTCAACCTGACTGCGGTTGGGTTTCAGAGACAGGATGTCTCTTTCAGGCCTCAGCACTGAAGAGAGTGAGTGACACAGAAGGTCAAGGACCCGAGATCTTTCTTGCAGACTGGCAAAAGTCCGTTTTCTAATACTTTCAAGGCACTGTGCAACAAGAGGAAGAGAGAAAAGGTTTCTGACATGAACTGAAATAATTTGGAAATAATCTCTAAACTGTATCAATAAAAGGTGTCAATTAAACAGCTATAGACAAAAATTCATAACTTTATGTGAGCAGATAAAGTTTTGGGATGAAATTTTGCTATTTAATATTCATTTTTGTGCTAATTTTTTTTTATGATTTTTTGGCTGTTGTTTTTTCCTTCACTTCTTTACACTATCAAATTCCATTGTTCAATTTTAGTTGCTATGGTAAGATTTCTAGAATTTTGAGTGGGATGATGACAGTAAATATATGTGAATGGGAGAGGACTATTTAATTCCTGCCCTAGGCTAAGAATACTTGTGTGGATAAATTGAATAATTATTAGGAATTTCATAGATTCATAACATCTGGAGGCTAGTTAGCTTTCAATATTAACTACCAATTCATATAGCGTCTTACTTGACTAACAATTTGAGCTTGACGCGTTTGTCTTGAGAGAATGAATGTATCTCTGCATGAAGATTTTTGTATAATTATGGTCTTTGTGTACACATCACTGGATATTTGGCATATGTATTTATTGTATTCTCTGATCATCTTCCCTCCGATCTCTTATTTGTTTCCTGAGCCTTAGCTAGACATAGTAAGTGGAGAGATTGTGCCCTAAGGTATCCTGGATTATAATTTACTTCAGTTATTCACAATTCATGGCATAATATGGCTTAGATTTAATTTCTCTGTTTTGGGGGTGCCTTGCAATCTCGAACTATCATTTGGCCGGGGTATATCATGCAGTGATTTGATTGGCACTCAGAATATAGTAAAAAGGTAATATAGGCCATTTTCACATGGCATCGATGACCTTATTGGAGCCGTGTGCCTATTGAAATTACCATCTTGCTCACAAGACTCTTTGCTGTCGAAATTTATAGGTGGTGATTTTCATGTGCGGAGTGGTCAAATGGGACTTCCTGCTATTTAAAGCTTCAGGGCTGTTGCAAAACTATATGAGTTAATTTGTATAGACAGCCAACTTAAAACTACCTCGGTTAGGACACATCCATTTTTACTAGGCTTAAAGATCTGAGGAGAGCAAGATAAAATGTTGTTCAGATATGTAAGTCAGAGAAGAAGATTTTATTGCTAAGTTTTTTGCTCACTGCACGCAACCAGTTGCAGAGGGTGATTGGAACATGTTTACTTTCTAAGCATATGTTAAAGGACAAATGATCTCGATTTGTTAAGTTACTTTTCTGTTTCTAGATGTTTTATGAGAAGTAATTACAACCGATTAACTTACAAATTTTAACTGCAACTTTCTTAGATCCCGTCATTTGAAGTAAGCATACATGTGAAAAATAATATGTCTAATAATATGGCAGAGACATTCGGCCTAGGAGCTCAAAGTAAGCCATGCCTACCTGTGCACATTGGATAAACAATATAATGAGCAATTGTTTGGTTAGTTCACTGACATTAATGGGATTGGCATGCATGATAGCCCAGTGTTCAAGATATTCCATTTGGTAGCTTTCTAAGCATATCGTAAGTATGGTTATCTTTTTTAAGCAGAGAGTCTCACATATATGCTGATTGCTAATGCTATAACAATTTGGTTCATGCTTATATCTACTGATTGTCTATTCTGTTTAGATTGTTGTCGTAGGACACAAATAGCTGTGTTGTTCTATATGAATATATGTGTCTTGATAGTTTGGTTGATTTCTTTTGGATTAGTGGTGCCAATGTTAGTATAGATAATGTTTTACATAATTATTGGCCAAATATGAAAACTTGTGTTGCGAGATGGACAAGTATGATAGGCACTGTGAGTCATTGTTATGTACGGTGGAACTGAGTATCCACACAGTAGTTAGACCATAACCACGATTGCCTACTGGTGTTTACCTCAATTCGTGAGTGGGACAGATAAGTAATATAGAAGACTTTATACTGATCTCACTTTGTGAGTGAGACAGATAAGAAGAAGACTTGTACTGATCTTACTTTGTGAGTGGTACAGATAGGTAATATAGAAGATTTGTATTGATCTCACCTTGTGAGTGGTACAGATAGTTAATGTAAAAGACTTGCACTGATCTTACTTTGTGAGTGGGAGAGATAGGTAATATAGAAGACTTAATACTGGTCTCACTTTGTGAGTGGGAGAGATAGATAACTTAGAAGACTTTATACTGATCTTACTTTGTGAGTGGGACAGATAGGTAAACTTGTACTGATCTCACTTGTGAGTGGGATAGATAGGTCGAAGACTTGTACTGATGTCACTATGTGAGCGGGACAGATAGTAATATAGAAGACCTTATACTGATCTCACTTTGTGAGTGAGACAGACAGGTAATATAGAAGACTTGATACTGATCTCACTTTGTGAGTGGGACAGATAGGTAGAAGACTTGTACTGATCTCACTTTGTGAGTGGGGCAGATAGTTAATACAAAAGACTTTATACTGATCTTACTTTGTGGTTGGGACAGATAGGTAAACTTGTACTGATCTCACTTGTGAGTGGGACAGATAGGTAATACAGAAGACCTTATACTGATCTAACTTTGTGAGTGGTGCAGATAGGTAAAATTGTACTGATCTCACTTGTGAGTGGGATAGATAGGTAATACAGAAGACCTTATACTGATCTAACTTTGTGAGTGGTGCAGATAGGTAAAATTGTACTGATCTCACTTGTGAGTGGGATAGATAGGTAAAATTGTACTGATCTCACTTGTGAGTGGGATAGATAGGTAGACGACTTGTACTGATCTCACTTTGTGAGTGGGACAGACAGGTTATATAGAAGACTTAATATTGATCTCACTTTGTGAGAGGGACAGATAGGTAATATAGAAGACCTTATACTGATCTCACTTTGTGAGTGGGACAGACAGATAATAAAGAAGACTTAATACTGATCTCACTTTGTGAGTGGGACAGATAGGTAGAAGACTTGTACTGATCTCACTTTGTGAGTGGGACTGATAGATAATTTAGAAGATTTGCTCTGATCTCAGGTTGTTGAATGAGTGATCAGGCATTCACCACTATAATTGTTGAGCGGATATGATTTCTTCAAATGTTAGTGAGAGCTGTCTTTATTTTCAATCACCATTGCAGTGTTTTACCGATGTCATTAGCCGTAATCTAATTAAACATTATTCATCAAAGCGTCATGCCTGTAAACTGGATTTTCTTATAATATGACATAACACCGTTTTTGTGGGCTTTTTTTATTTTGTAACAAGCGATTATAAAGATGTTTGCACCTTGTTTTATTTTCAGGAAGGTTTTATATACCGGCTTTTTTGGATTTCTCATGTTTTCTCAGATTTCTTTGTGTTTCGTGTGTTATGTGTTTTCTTCGTATATTTGAGATCAATCTATAGTTTATGACTCCAGTTTAATGTTTATTATAACTCTTATCCCTCGTGTTTTTTTTCTCAATGCTTGATTCTAGTTTTGAGTTTAATTGAATTTTATACAGATATACTCCCGTGTATAAATCCATATAGTTTTCATTGAAAAAATCGATTCCAAACTTACCTGTGTGCCTTGCTCAAATCAAGTAAATTTATATCACATTGATTCTAATTAATGGGCATCACAGAAAATTTATTTTTATCACAGCAAATTAATCAATTTCTGATGAGGTAGATTGAGACATAAATAATTTAATAGATTCAAACCATTGCTAACAATTAGCGTTGCTCAGCGAGCGTGGTTTAAAAACTATGAAGTTAAGTACTTTAATAATAAAAGTTAACTATTTTTGTAAAAATTCAAATTTATTAATAGAATCTTATGAACATTAATTACACTGCAGATTTAAATAAAATGCGCAACTATGAATTTCCGCAAGGCAGTGCACCTTTAGGAAATAAGTTACTGGAACCCATAGCCTTCTAATAAGCCTTGAAAAGGATCTTGAAAAATTAGATGAGCAAAGTACAGAATTAGCTGATTGCCCGCACTAGAGAGACCACTCGTCAATATTCAAGAACGCTTCTCCTTGTGTCGTGTTTACCTGCAGATGTTGTTGCACTGAACGCAGCTGCAGCTCCAGAGTTTTCTTACAGTTGATGAGATGTGCATATTCGGCCTCGAGCAGGTCATCGGCGCCATCTCTCTCCTGGGGGACAGGACAAAAAAAAAAAAAGCTGTTAAGTTTTACCGATTCGTTGATTTCTCTTTTAAAGCTTTACACCATACACACAAAAAGATCACTTCTTGCCTTATTGTATCAATACGACCAAATTCAAGTCTTAGTCAGACAGGGCAGGGTTGAAAAGATGAGACGAGAAACTCATCCACCGTCAACGGCGCCACAATGATTTAAATCTGAACTTCAAGATCTTTACATGAAGTACATCTATCTTAAAATCAAGCCTTTTCGTCTCACTCTTTATGGCTCTTCCATAACACAATGACACACCAGTTTATGTGCAACAGTACTAATCAATTATTGCAGAAGCAATTCAATCATCGCAGAGTTTAAAGCATGATTATGAATACAACGGGAATTGATTTTGATTTGCCTAATGGTTCCGCGAGGTATCCTTAGACAAATTAGGTTGTCATCCATACATAATACTAATAGCACGAATACCGAGGCAATTCATGGGACAAAACCTCGCATGTGCAGCAGGCACAACTGCAAAGCTCTCATGTATCACTACTACTCTTGTCGGGAATAGTAAAAAAAAAGCCTTAAAAGTCAAAGATTGCAGATAACCCAATTCCTACAAGTCAAAGTCACAACAGAATCTCCGTGCTACGTCCACGGTATACAGCTGTGTACACGTTTTCAAAATTTTGCAAAATCTAAGAGATTGTACCCTGTAAGACTAGGCAAAGCCCAAAAGAGTCCAATGTCAAAAAATCAAGGAGGCCTGCGATTTTATGAAACGGTGCCCATTGGGCAAACATTTTTTAAACGATGCCGAGATAAAATTGGTTTTCGTATTGTCAACAATCACTCGAAAGATATGGTTAAAAAGTTTAAAGGAAAAAAAAACTTCTCTTGCCACATTTCATTAGAAAGAAACAAATTTAAAAATAGTCGTGAAACTCAAAGCCATGATTTAGCGGAGACGGGAGGGGAAGGGAGGGGGGAGAGAAAGAGAGAGAGAGAGAGAGAGAGAGAGAGAGAGAGAGAGAGAGAGAGAGAGAGAGAGAGAGAGAGAGAGAGAGAGAGAGAGAGAGAGAGAGAGAGAGAGAGAGAGAGAGAGAGAGAGAGAGAGAGAGAGAGAGAGAGAGAGAGAGAGAGAGAGAGAAACAGAAAGAGAATTATAGACCTACATTATTTTACAATTATATAGTATTTAGTCTTGTGGTAAGGTAGTTTCGTTTAGCGACATATCTATTCCATCTATAAACTACAAAAAGGTAAATGACAGTAAGCTTCTATTTGGGCGACTACACAATTAGAATTTAAATAAATGATTCAATTGAAATTTCAAACTGCCTGCGCAAATCACCGTGCCCATAACATCCTTCACAGACTTCTGCTAAAAGTTTTTATCAATGTGGGAAGCAAGACTACAATTCACCAGCCAAATGCGAGAATACTGCAGAAAATAAACGCAGCATTTTGAGCCTAGGCGAATAACTAATGTTTATTATCAAGTCAAGCGCGTTTGGGAGAATTGAAGAAAGATTAAGTGTAAAAGAGAAACGAATATTTTATTCCAATCCATCATCTAACACAGAGAAAAAAAAAGTGGCAGCCCTACCATGCACGATTAATAGGGCGGAGATCAATACGAAAAAAGCAAGTTTTTATAATTTATGCCCACGAAAGATATTTCATTGAAAACAACAAGTCAAAGGCAGTTTTATCACCAATAACGGTTGCTCCCTTCAAACAGCAGACTGAATATAATATATCGGATAAACTTTAGAGACGGAAGAGCAAAAGTCCACGGTTCGCTGATCAATATCAAATGATCTGAGTAAATTAATGTGCGTCCTGCGTAACGCCACCGTGACTGTTGAGCTAAATATCGACCTGAGTTATCTTTATAGATTTCAATTCTAAATTTGAGCCGGTTAGTGGTCTAGGCATAATTATATGTTGCATAAAGTAATGTTCAGTCATTAACGCCCTTTGGTGATAAGAATACGTGAAAATCATATCACATAATAGTATTAATACTTATACTTTTTTCATATTCAAAACAACACAGCATGTGAAAAAATTCATTAAATTAAGTTTGCAATCGTGTCCTTCACTTAGGTGGTTGTCAAGATAACAGCGAAACCTGTTCTTTCTCTTTCTTTCATCTACTCTGCTCAACTATTCGATACATAGGCCGATGCTAAAACGGTGTCGTATCGTTAAATATACCATTTTCTGGATTATTTTTTTTTCTAATGCGGTCACTTAAATACGAAAAGAAGAACGGGCTTAAGCTCATTATGTATATTTTCGAAGTGGTAACGAGAGAAAACTGATGGGTGTTCAAATCATGTTTATATAATTATGCAATATTACGGATATTTTCAAATTTTTAGAGAGTACTCAAAATTCTTTTTTTGTTTTTTGTTCTAATCGGAACAATACTTTAAAAATCGAGTACATAATACTTCAATCTATTTATCAGTTTCCAAGCATTTCGAATAGAATAACATACACCACTGTTATCATGATTATTGTTTTACGGCTCTCAAGGGGAAATTTGTAAAGGTCCAACAAATAGTAAATTATTTCCGTTCATTAAACGAAGGTGGTCGCGGGTTTATGCAGTATGCTCGAGAGTTTGACACTAATCCTCATAGTGAATATAGTTACTAGGCGCCATGGGTTACTGTACTGATAAGCAAAGATACGCCTTCAGAAGAGGAGAAGCCTTCACTAACACCATTGGGTAAACAAGCGATCTAGTAAATGGATAAATCTGAAAATTCAGGAGCACTTTTAGGAGAGGGTTTAAATTTGTAGACGGTGCTAAAATGGGCAATCGTTGAAAAGACACCCTGAAATTTTATAATCGAGTTTTACGAAATGTTGCGCCAAATGGCTCCTTCTGTAGAGCGCTGGCCTGACAACAAACTTCGTTCCCTAGTTGGGACATGTGGTGGTGGGTTCGGATCCCATCTGACTAGCCCTGACATCGAGTAGACGAAAAGCGTCGTTTTGTACGGTGTGTCACCATAATAATCCGCAGCACTGATTTATTTATTTATCTATTATTATTATTATTATTATTATTATTATTATTATTATTATTATTATTATTATTATTATTATTATTATTATTATTATCATGTGGGGGAAAAGAACGAAACGAGGACTATTTTGGCTGTAATATTAGCTCATGGTCATAAAAATTATATAGCCTACTCAATGCAGTCCTATTTATAATGGCTACAACTGGCGCTAGAATGCATCAGTTTGATTTCTTTTGTATTAGATTGTTTATTAGTTGTGACCCTTGACATTCAGAGGCCCTTTTCCAAACCCAAATCTCGATCTATCTCGCAGAGAAACTCCATTACCGTGGCAAAACCCTGGGCACGGCCTAATCACTTGGCAGAATCGGTTATCAATTATTTTTTCGCCGCAGTTGCCATAATCCCTACACAAACATGCTGCTCGGGCAGCGAAAGCCATTAATCTGCGACACGGGCAGCCGAGACCTGCCACGAACTCAGCTGGAACAAGCCGAATCAGGACATTTATTTTTCACCTTGCAGCTTGGAGACTCATGACCCTGTCTAAGCCTACTAGAGTTGAGAAATACTTTATAATCGATAAGGACTTTACAGTCGGCTCAAACTTTTGATATGCATACAATGAACGTCGGGTTCGCTCTCGCCCGTCCTGTTCAATAATCTTTTGATTGCGAGTTGGCGCTGCTGGGACTCTTTGATACAGTGTAGAATAATATGGGCTATAGATCTAGGTGGTTCCAACAACGAAATTGCATACACCGGATGCGCGGTAAGCC